>JAPFBL010000348.1:0-12500 GCA_026182355.1 Hermatobates lingyangjiaoensis
GCGTCTTAAAAACTATCTGTACTAAAATACTTCAGCAGTTAGCTTCAATGCCTCCAAGAAGCTCAGAACTTTAGCCAGTCCAGCGATAAAAGTTCTTCTGTGGTACTGTTCAGTGTCCCAAAGCACCTACCTCTGTGCAGCAAAGTTGCCTGATAGTCAACCAGCAGGTGCAACGGTGTCTCTTCCTCTTCTTTGCAGAATCTGCACAACGTTCATTGATAATGCCCATTCAGGCTCCTTACGTTTCGGGAGAAAGTGACTTCCTTTCTCTTTCTTTGGGACAGTCTTTTTTGGGTCCTTAAGTGCACTTGTGGGAGGTTGGCTCCCAGTAGTTATCGCTTTTGGACCCTCTGCGCTTCCGGATGATGATCTCCAGACTTCCTTCTCCTTAATATCATACAGGGGTTAAATCCTGAATCTCTATCGGTCGTATTTTGTCCGCTTCGGCAAATCACCGCATACCGGAGTATGACTGTTTACTCAAAGAGGTCACCTAGTACCCTTGAGGCTTCGTTCGTAATACAGTAACCCCTGTATTATCCTTCGGCACCGATCGCATAACAGCTTAGATTGGGGCTGGGATAAAAGGAGGGGATTTGGGGATTAGGAAGGATGTGAAACGAAGGTGGTCAGGCCCAGCCCCTAATCACCTTCTCCTCCTCTTTCGTTTGTCCCTGCATATAGCAGGTTAACAGGGTAGCTTCGGGAAGGCCGAAAATCGGAGTTGAGTGTTAGAGGCTATCAGAGACGCTTAATCACTCCATTATTACCCCACAGTTTTGACTATATAGCATGTGTTTTTTATGTGAGAAGCATAAAGGTCAGACTCGTATTCGCGTTATCGGCGATTTTTTTCTGTTGAATTAATAATTGCATATGGTATAAATTTGTTTTTCAATAAGCCTTTCACCTTTTAGTGCTGTTTTGGGGGGCGGAAATTGTAATTAATTTATTATTTGTCATCCATTTTAGTAAAGAGTGGATGACATTTGCCCCAATACCTGTTGATTCTACATTAGGAATCTTAGATTTTGCCTAACTCAAGTGTCTTTAGAGTAGAGTTATTAACAAGTACCTGGCATCATACAGGCTAAGGGACCGACGGTTTAACATCCTCTCTAAGGGACGACGTGCTCAGATTTATTCACCTCCGACGTCTATAAATAAATCATGCGCCAAGAGGGTATCGAACCCCGGATCAACCAGTTCACGAGTACGTTAACCATTGAGCTAACATGGCTCCGTCTGCGGGATAACTCCCTGCTCAAACTGAATCACTGTTAACATTTCAAGAGTTTTTGAGCACTTAAATAATGTTTTAAACAAAAATTAGCACGAACTCTCTCCTCCAATATTTTTAAAGGAAAAAAAAATCACTGTTAAACTGAAACGCTAGCCTTGTCTGAACTGATAACTATGTATAGCCTCACGCATAAAACCAAAACATGCTATATAGTCAAAATATATAATTGTGACGAATGGACCAACACAACAAGAAAATAATTACTGTGTACAGAGCACCCGAAATTTAAAAGTATGTTCTCTTTTTGAGCATACTTCATATCTGGTCATTTAATGATCAAACCACAATAAGAAAATGGGAAAACAAAACTAAGATCTTTCAACCGTAACAAGCGGTCCTCGTCAGTGTCAAAAACCCAACTGAAAACTTTTGACACTGACGAAGACCGTTTGTTACGGTTGAAAGATCTTAGTCTTGTTTTCCCATTTTCTTATTGTGGTTTGATCATTGATTGTTATTTGACGTGTTTATGTGAAACCTTTTTATCTGGTCATTTAGAAGATACTTCATTACCCAAAGAAGTATGACTACTAGAAGGAGAATACACAAAAGTTGAACGAAAATAAGAAATAAAGAAGACGAACGTAATAAAGAAGAAATGAACAAAAGTAAGAAATAAAAAAGACGAACGTAATAAAGAAGAAATGAACGAAATAAGAAATAAAGAAGACAAACGTAATAAAGAACGTAATAAAGAAGAAATGAACGAAAGTAAGAAATAAAGAAGACGAACGTAATAAAGAAGAAATGAACGAAAGTAAGAAATAAAGAAGACGAAGTAAAAAGAGAAAGAACAAAATAAGAAATAAAGAAGAGAACGTAATAAAAAGAAATGAACAAGTAAGAAATAAAGAAGAGAACGTAATAAAGAAGAAAAAGAAGAAAGAAAAGAAATAAAGAAGACGGAGGTGAAGAGAGAAAGGATAATTTTCCGATATTCCCCCCCCCCTCCAGCTCCCAAAAGTATAATGGAATTGTAGGAGGGTTAGCTAGCGAGTGAGAGAGAGCATAAAAAAAAGGTTAGTTTAAAAAGGTACCCCTCCCCCCCCCCCCCACCACACCCAGCCAACAACTTCTCTCATTAAAGCAAAATCTGACTATTTCAAAAATGAAAAAAAAAAATGTTATTCATTTTATTTAAAAGTAAAAAAAAGAAACTTGTTTTATAAAAGAACAATAAAAAGAAGATACTTACTATAGTCTTAAAAACTGAGGGAATACAATCTTATATATTAAAATTTTACTACAGCAAAGGGGGATGATTCGAAAAGTATTAAATAATCAATTCCTTAATGGAAACTGATAATGGAAAAAGGTATAAGGCATTAATTATTTGCGAACAGACAGAATTGGCAACCCTGCAAATTTCCAGGTCTATTTCATCTCTGCAACAAATACATTATTTCATTTCTTGTAACCGGAGGTTATTCTTATAGTTGGTGGATTTTTATATTAAATAAAAAATAATTTTGGTAATAATTTAAATGTGATGGATGTGTGTGTGTGTGTGTGTGTGTGTGTGTGTGACAAACAAAAATTATTGAGCTCATAGCATCCAAGGAATCACCACTACTGCAGGGAAGGGTAAAGGTATAGGGCATTGCAGTGTTTCGGTGTCTCCTAAACAACTAGTCATTTTGAAGCTTAAATCATCGAGTGGGGGGTACTGGAAAGCGTTTGAGAACTTTTACCTTTTATGTATTATTATTTTTATTATTATTATTATTATTATTTGAGGGTAACTATAGCACTCCGACTTAAAAAAAACTATTCTTCTTTCTCCTCTTCTGTACTAAAGTACCACTGCAGTTAGTTTCAACGGCTTCAAGAAGCTCAGCACTTTTGCTGGTTCCAGCGGTAAAAGTTGTTCTATGGGTTTGTTGAGTGTCCCGAAGCACCAAATCTGTGCAGCAAAGTTGATTTACAGTCAGTCACAGCAAGTGCAAAGGTGTTTTTTCCTCATCTTTGCAGAATCTGCACAAACCATCGTTGATAATGCTCATTCAGGCTTCCTATGTTTCGGGAGAAAGCAACATCCTTTCTCCTTCATCGGGAGGGTCTTCTTCGGGTCTTTAGAGCTGAAACTTTGACACTAGATTTGAGTATGTCCAGCTTAAAATCTAAGATTTGAATGAACTGAAGCGAAGCGATGTCTGTGGCTAACTACACAGACATGTATATTTTGAACATATACAGGTGTAACAAGTAGGTACCGTTTGTTGATTTTAATTTCATTTGCGTATATGAATGAATTGCGTTTTTGAGATCATTGAAAAGGTGTTTCGCAGAATTACAGATGTACTATCTATTCAGAATAAAAGGCTTTGTGAACAAGCAATTCGCAACCCTTAATATGAACAGGAAGGAAAAATCAACAAACAAGTTCTTACGTTATATCAAGCCGAAGATAAAACTTAAAAGTCAGTAAAGAGAGTGATTAGTAATGAGGAACCAGTTCATTATCCAACTGAATTTCTTGACTCTGTAACTGGTTCTGGACCGCCGGCTCATGAGTAAAAACTTAAAGTAGGAGCACCAATCATCCTGCAATTTAGTAGCAGTAACAAATTTCATGTTACGAAACTTGAATACCCAAAAATGTGCAACGGGACATTACTCTGAGTTCGTGCTCTGCACAGATATGCCATAGAGGCGGGTATCATGACTGGGTGTGGTACTGGGGAGTCTGTGTGCATACCATGCATACCATTGATTCCGATCCACTATCTGTTTCCGTTGAAACGATTGCAAAGTCCTTCTAGAGTCTATTTCGCAATGACGTTAACTAAGTCACAAGAGGAGACTTTATCTAACGCAGCAATTCAAGTGGGTGAGACTAAAGTTTCTCAAATGGCCAGCTGTAGTTTACTTGCTCAAGAGTCAAAGGTTCCAACTGTTTGTTCTTCCATGAACCTGCAGGACAGCTAATATAGAGTATACAAAGGGATTCGTTTAAAACTGTACTAACAATGATATTTTCTATTATTCTATAATTTCTAATTATATTTTGAAATACAATGTATCATATCTGATTTTTTGTAAAAGTACCCTTCAAAGAAAGGGTGCTAGTGTTAAATAAAATGCTCTAATCCAGCAAAATAGCGATTCCAGACAAAGAGCAATTCATAAGTAGGAATTTCCAGTTTGGTCCTTTACAGGAATGCACCGTTCAAAGAAAAGACAATAGAGTCAGTAGAAATTTACTACTGCTGGTATAAATTAGCATTATTGTCTTGATTAAATTCCTAAAGATACCTCATTTCTCATCAATGAAATATCTTTATTTACCCTTCTAAAGGGCAAAGGGGTGGTAGTTTGTCAATATATATTTAGACGATACATAAATAAAAAGGGGGTGATTTAGGGGTTGGACAGTTTAGTGGTGGAGGGAGGGTTTGGCGGGTGAGTAGGGGAGGGGGTGGGAGTATTGAATGGTGATGACGTCAGAGAGGGGTGTGGGAGTGGGATCGATGTACACCGACTATGACGTCATCACCGGCAACCTGCATACAGTCATTCAGTTTTAAAAGGAATTGAAATTAAAGAAAAAAAGACAAGCTATCTATTTATTATAGTATAATATATATATATCAATGATCAAACCACAAAATCAAAAGGGAATAAAGACTAAGATCTTTCAACCGTACAAGCGGTCTTCGTCAGAGTCAAAAACCCAACTGAATGGGTTTTGGACTCCGACGAAGACCGCTTGTTACGGTTGAAAGATATTAGTCTTTTTTCCCATTTCATTTTGTGGTTTGATCATTGATTGTTATGATTGTTTCACGTGTTTATGTGAAATCTTGTTATATATAGCCGAAATGATGGGATCATGAGTGTTAGTCCTCTTTTTTGTGTTCTCAAGTTGTAACTTTAATTATATATATATATATATATAGATTTCACATAAAATAGTGAAATCACAATGAATGATCAAACCACAATAAGAAATGGGAAAACAAGACTAAGATCTTTCAACAGTAACAAGCGGTTTTCGTCAGAGTCAAAAAGCCAACTGTCAATGTGAGATTGAATTTACGGCCTATTGTTTTTTTTAATTAATTTTTTGGATAACTTTTCTAAAGCCCTTAAGAGTCTTTTAAATTCACGAGGAACTAGGTACATCAACTCACCATACGTAAGGCGACCGAGTTAAAATTATACCATAATTTCATTATATTCTTATTTTATTATAATTTTATTATACTATAATAAAATTATCACTGACCGAGTCCTGATAAACTTTAGTTTTGTTTCTATTCCACGGTCGATACTTGTATCAATATATATATATATGTTTCATTAAAGTACACAGCAGCCTCTGCGTTAACGACTTTTAAGCTGGTCCGCTCCAATTTACGAACAACCTTGCGGTGGGCTGGTGTTAAAAGCCATATTAATTGCCCAAGAGACATCTTAATTTGGCATAAGCAGATGTAAAAAGAAAATCACAACTTCCAGACGAAGGGCAAAACTTTTTAATATGACACAAAATACAAATCAAAAAACAAATAACAATTACGCAATGAATTAAAAACAAATGCGGAAATAAAAACAATTACAGTGACAAAAAACAAGTACTTACAATAGTTAAAACGCGCACGAACAAGCTTTCGACTTTTACACAAGTCATCATCGGGTTAGTGATATGGAAAAGAACACATATATAAAACAAAAATGGCGAATCTGTTGATTCAACTAAACAATTTTAGTTGAATCTATCCTCAATCTAGTGGTCGTAATTTTAATTGTAATTCTGAATGAATAGTTTTTTTTCATTTTGTTATATATATAAATATATATATTATATATATATATATAATATATATAATATATATATATATATATAATATAATCAACAGGAGAAAAATCCACAATGGACAACAAACGTTGCACAGTAAAATATAGACACAGAGTAAAGATACATTATAATATTAATACAATTACCACCATGGGTGTTCATGGGTGGTGGGTATTCCTTTAAACATTGAGTTCTATCGCTGCCTACACTCTCCCTTTTCTATATTGTATGACTTGGGGTTTCCCTAATGAAATACTCCACGTCAATTTTACTTTTCTATCAGACTCTTCCTTACCCTTGATATCAATATGTCAAAGAAGGCAGAAGAATTAAATGAACTAAGATTCTATATGAATTCCTGGATTTAGATCGTACCGCTCCTGGTTTTCCAGTTCTGTTCAAACTGACATTGAGTCAGATAGAGCAAGAAGGAAGCGACTATTCTGAGTGTGACAGGTTTGGAGGGCTTTATGCATGTCATTAGCCTGGCTGTGAGTATGCTAATGGTCCTAGGACTGGCGGGGTGGGGGGTGAATCTCGTTAGGGGTCTCGGCACACAAGCCCAGTGGGGCAACATGAACCTTCTGCGTATAAATACATGTATTTCTACTACTGAACAGTCGATTCTAGGAAAACATTCCCCAGAAGAAAAAACCTCCAGGAGGAAAAAACCCTCGGTGAAAAAAACTCCTCGGAGGAAAACATCCCCTGGAGGAAAAAACCCTTCGGAGGAAAACATCTCCCGGAGGAAAAACCCTTCGGAGGAAAACATCCCTTGGAGAAAAAAACCCCACGAAGGAAAACATCCCCCGGAGGAAAGAAACCCTTCGGAGGAAAACATCCCCCGGAGGAAAAAACCCTTCGGAGGAAAACATCCCCCGGAGGAAAAAACCCCTCGGAGGGAAACATCCCCCGGAGGAAAAAACTCCCAGAGGAAAAAAACCCTCGGAGAAAAACATCCCTCGGAGAAAAAAAACCCACGGAGGAAACATCCTCCGGAGGAAAAAACCTCCCGGAAGAGAAAACCCTCGGAGGAAAACATCCCTCGAAAAAAAAAACCCACGGAGGAAAACATCCCCCGGAGTAAAAAACCACTCAGAGGAAAAAATACCTCGGAGGGAAACATCCCTCGGAGGAAAAAACCCCGGAGACAGAATCCCCCTGAAAAAAAAGCCAGGGCAAAAAATCCCTCCTCAAATAACAATAAAGAGATAAACTAACACTAAATTTTTCTCACTGGGTTTAGTTTAGTTCAGTAGTTGACGTACTGGACTCTGGGTTGGTAGTCCAGGGTTTGATCCTGAATAAATTTGGATCAAACGTTGGAATGTCAATTAATTCCAGGGTGGTGAATAAATTTGAGTACGACGTCCCTGGGAGAGGACGTTAAGCCGACTTTCCCGAGCCAGTTAAAAGTTACGTACTCATTAAAGATCCCTACTCAAAATGCACTTCATTTAGACAAAATTTAGGACTCCCAATGATTAGGAATCCGTAGAATCACCGATCAAACAAAAAGCCGGTAAACGGCTGACTTTATTAGTTAAATTTGTGTATTTAAATGATTAAATATTAGTATTTAAATAGTTAAATGTGTGTATTTAAATGATTAAATGTGAGTATTTAAAGAGTTAAATGTGTGTATTAAAATAGTTTAATGTTTGTATAATAGTTAAATGTGTTTACATTAGTTAAAGTATGTATTTAAATAGTTAAACATGTGTATAATAGCTAAAACTGTATTTGAACAGTTAATTGTGTGTATTTAAATATTTAAATATGTTATAATAGTTAAAATGTGATTTAAATAGTAAATGTTTGTATAATAGTTAAATATGTGTATTTAAATAGTTAAATGTTTGTATAATAGTTAAATGTGTATATTTAAATAGTTAAATGTTTCTATTCTAGTTAAAAGTGTGTATTAAATGTTTTATAATAGTTAAATATGTAAATAGTTAAAGTATTTATTTATATAGTTAAATCTGTTTACAGTAGTTAAACTGTGATTTAAATAGAGTCTTGTTTGAATAATAATGAAATTTGTGAATATGCACATTTAGATTTGTGCGGAGACAAAAGCAAACTTCATTTGTGTGGAGACATTTGTTTTGTTTATCCATTTGACCTCAGAATGAGTAAATACCACACAATTACAGATTGCACAACTAACATTTAGATTTATAATTTTATTAAATAAGTCGTTTACAGGTTAGGATTATTTTCCAAAGTATACCTGAAGATGGAAACTTACGAAAAGAGCGATATTTTCTTACTAAAATTTTTAAATATAAATAAATACTATTTAATATCTGTCCGGAGAACTGGTAAAATATAGACATTTTCTATATATAAATAAATTAATTTAATTCTAAATGGAAGTGGGAGGGGGGAGTGATATGAAATATTCAATTTGTTGTTTCAGCTGACATTTGGAGTTGACTGCGTCGCATATCATAGCTACTCCCTGCAGGCCCTAGGGGAAAAGAGAGGAAGCGAGACGGAATATCCTCCAACTCATTTCGAATTCACGCCGCGTTAAAGGCCCATCCAACAGGGTAATGCTTTTCAGAATTGGGTCAGCCCCCCCCCCCCCCCAACACAATATTTTATATCAAATATTTCTCTTTTATATCTATTTATTTGTTATACATACTTATATAGACACAGTTATATGATCAAACTATAATATGAAATGGGAGAAAAAGAAAAGAATCGTTCAACCGCAACAACCGAACCCATGTTTCACTTAAGTCTCGGAACCATTCCTGAACCAGTGAGCTTGGTTTCCCTTTCTTATCTCTCCTGAAGACGGTTCAAATCAAAATTAGAGACTGTAAGAGTGGGATTTTAATTTCTCTATGTTTCTTTATCTACACTGAACTATATTTATCCGTTTTGAATCGTACTTCCATCGAAAAAGTGTATATATCCATATATATATATATATATATTATTATATATATATATATATATAAAGATTTCACATAAACACGTGAAACAACAATCAATGATCAAACCACAATAAGAAATGGGAAAACAAGACTAAGATGTTGTTAAGAAATATTATTGAATCGTCTCTAATTAAATTTAATAGATCTAATATTATAAACATTAGTAACGGTCTCTTCAAACTTGATACTTTCGTCACGAGGGCAATAGCCTCTTCAAAGAGGGTTGACAGCTAGCGGATAGTTTTTTACTTTTTCTTACTGTACTCCTTTGTTTCCCCAAACATCCCTTTCTGGACATTAGTCCTTTCCTGTGCTTTCACCCTTTTAAAATACCACTCTTCCCTCCCACTCTTCTCAACTCCTCACCAGATGTTTTTTGCATCTAGTGTTCAGTTGGGTTTTTGACTCTGACGAAGACCGCTTGTTACGGTTGAAAGATCTTAGTCTTGTTTTCCCATTTCTTATTGTGGTTTGATCATATATATATATATAGTTCACACAGGAAAGAGAAAAACAAATAAAGACACACACAAAAGACTCACAACGATATTTCGACAGATGTCGTCATCGGGTAGAAGTAGTCTCTTTGAGTAGCTGAAGCTAACTCATTTATATAATATATATATATATATATATAATGGGAAAACAAGACTAAAATCATTCCACCGTAACAAGCGGTCTTCGTCAGAGTCAAAAACCCAGACACGTCAGAGTCAGTTGGTTTTTGAACCTGACGAAAACCCCTTGTTACGGTTGAAATATCTTAGTCTTGTTTTCCCATTTAATATTGTGGTTTGAACATTGATTGTTATTTCATGTGTTTATGTAAAATCTTTGTTAACACAGTTATATATATATAACGTCTTAACCACTGTATGAAATGAGAAAACAATTGTAAGATCTTTCAACCGTAACAAGTTGTCTTCATCAGAGTCAAAATGATATATATATATACACTTTAACACATAGAAAAGAACACAGAAAGACACTACAGAACTCACTTCGATATTTCGACATCCGTCGTCATCGGGAAGAAGTGCGAAGTACTCGCGTTGAGAAGCAAACTGCTATTGGCCTCCAGAGTAACTCGTGGAATATATATATATATATTCTGTCCGGCAGAACAGATTACACTTAAAATAAACTGAGATACATAGACAGAAACATAACAAAGTAACAAAGACTCACTTTTCAATATTTCGACCGCAATGGCGGTCGTCCTCAGGAGAAGAAGTGAATTGACGGAGGGACGACAGTAAACTCACAAAGGATATATATATATATATATATATATATATATATATCTATCTTTTTTCAACCACAAAAAATAACAGCAAACAGCAAACTGTTCACAAAACTATATATATATATATATATATATGTATATACGTCGCACTTCTTCCCGATGACGACGGATGTCGAAATATCGAAGTGAGTTCTGTAGTGTCTTTCTGTGTTCTTTTCTATGTGTTAAAGTTATATATATATATATATATATATATATTTATTTGCGCTCCGTTCTTCGACGTGGGGAGATCTCTCTCACTTCGTCCTCTCTTCTAGTCTACTCCTGATGACAAACAACAGTTCGAAATATAGAATTCTGTAAGTGTTCCCTTTATTCTTTTTTCTGTATAGTAAGAGATAATTCAATTTTGGTTTCTACAGAAGAAGTCAAGTGAGTTGCTCTTTCCAGTTTCTACAAAGAAAAAATTAATTGGTTTCTATTAAAGGAGAATAAGAAATGGAGAGAACGTCAAACTCAGATGGTTTAATTTACCAAGGCTTTATGTAAAAGATTGAAAAGAAAGGGTGGAAAACAAGCCGTAGATGTTCAAACTAGAAGAAAGGTACTTGAAAGGAGAGGCGGGGTGGGGTGAGAGTTAGAGGAAGGAGGATATTATTGTTCAAAAACGTTTAAATTGAACAGCCTGTTTGAAATGAATAGAGAAAGTTATTTTCGGTTCCATTTTTTGTGTATTTGTGAACTGTTTGATAACCTTCTGTCTGGGCCTAATCTAAAATTGGATATTTGACCCATTTTTCTTACTAAATGATGTAATTAATCATACACTGATGAAAATTCTGTATTAAACAGAAGGTCTATGCTTATTATTATAAGCATAATAATAAAAATGTTATTTTTAATAACGAATTAAACACAATAAAAACAATAGCAAATAACAACGGGTATAATGCAAACATAATAGACAAAATGCTAAAAACCAGAAGAAATATAAAAAATGTCAATAAGGAAAGAACTAATAATGATAAATACGCGTTTTTAACATTTATAGGTCAAATAAGTCATAAAATCCCGAACTTACTAAAGCAATATAGTATAAATATAGGGTTTAAAACAAATAATTCAATAAACCATAGATTAGATAACTCAACGGAAAATAAAACTAATAAATATGAAAAAAGCGGAGTATATAAAATAAAATGTAAAAATTGATAATATATACTATATATATATATATATATATATAGGACAAACGGGAAGGACCCTAAAACTAAGATATAAGGAACACATTAAAGATTATCTAAATAATACAAACAAATCTAATTACGCGAACCACTTAACAGAACATGGTCATGAACCGGACAGTTTAGAAAATTCAATGATCTTAATAAAAACGGAACAGAAAGGAAAAAGACTAAACATAAAGGAAGAATTAGAGATATTTAAACATAAAGAATCGGGTAATCTAATAAATGAACAAGTAAATCATCAAAGCGACACAATATTTAAACCCTTAAAGAAAATAAAACGACGACTTGACAGACATGACGAAGACGAAAATAATAGGAAAAGAATTAGACTAAATAATAATAACTAATATAATAATAAAATAAATAAAAATAAAGTGGTGGTAAATTAAGTAACTAATAAAATCTAGGCAGCATTGGAGTAGTAGGTAGGTTATATGAGCCGTTTATTTTGAAAGTGGCCTAATTCCATTTTCCAAAAAAATTTAGCTAGCTATTTAAATAATTACATTTTTACGTTATCTTTACCTTTTGCAGCAAATTGTACAAAATTTATTTAAAATTACTAAGAATTTTTATAACAAAAATTAGTTGATAAATAAAATGACAATATTTTTAAATTTTGTAAAACGAAAACCCTTAAATATCTCGATTTTAACATAAATGGAATTAGGCCACTTTCAAAATAAGCGGCTCATATAAACAGATAGGTAGGATTCATTAGATCAGTTCGTGTTGAAGATGGGTGACACCCGAAACCGGTCCGACAGCTACGGCAGTAATGTACGAGGTAAGACGGTAGATTTTGTGTTTAATATTAATACTACTAACCTCTGTGGTAATGATGAAATGCATGAGCTTATTATTATAACTAAAAACGTTAATTACAGGATATATCGGGTAATCCACTTTTCGGTAAGATGGTCTCAGCTTGAGTAACAAGTGGTAA
>JAPFBL010000348.1:15000-155000 GCA_026182355.1 Hermatobates lingyangjiaoensis
ACTTTACAAAAACCTTTTAGTTTAAACTGGCGATGGTTTATTTTCAATATATTTCAGTTTTTCTTAAACAAAACTTGAAAGTATTGATTGATAAATGGTTTAGATTGATGCCTCTCAGGAGATAAGGGAAAACCAGTTGATATAAATTCAAGTCTTGAAAAATGTCGTTGCACGCAAGTCCAATCAGAGCCAACTGTTTTTCCTGTATCCTATCCATTCTCAGACGTCTCCTGGTGTATAGATAACTTAGATTAGGGTTTTACAAACACTGCTGTGCCGTGGGATATTACCCCATTTGTGTGCTTGTGCAGTCTAGCTGTCTAGAGTAATCATGTAGTACATTTCATACCTGTAGGTATACCTGTAGCAGCAGGTAGCGAATTGTCTTGTGTTTGGAGACTACCGAATCAGCGGCAGGTGTGCTTATCGACAATGAAAGTGATGGATAAGTTTTTGAATACAACAAATGATATGTTTCATCATCTGAATGAGTAACCTGGTACCCTTGAGGCTCCGTTCGTAATACAGTAACCCCTGTATCATCCATCCTTCAGCACGGATCACATAACACCTTAGATTGAGGATAAAAGAAGAGTATTTGGGAAGTTGGAAGAATTGTGAAACGAAGACAGTCAGGCCCAGCCCCTGATCACCTTTTCTTCCTCTTTCGTCTATATCTCCATATAGCAGGTTAACGGAAAGTCGGAGTTGAGTGCTAGAGGCTATTAGAGGCGCATAATCAATCCATTACTCTGGGAATCCATTACTTTCGGTTTCCTTTCAGGCAAACCAAAGAAACAATATTTTTATTTAACTTTAAGACACATATTCATTAATCAAACTAAAATATTTGCAATCATTTGGATTTCAACCTATGTTCTCCGCAAAAAGAGCAAAACAAATTTGGTTTGGAATGTCGCCTAGGAGAGGATATAGCCATGCTTCATTTTTACTCCAAAAATCTGCAATGCAAGTAAAATCTTTAAGGCTTGTGATGTCATAATCATTTAACATAAATCAAAATAAACAACCTACAATTGTAATTATGACGCTACAATGTACAGGTCAAAAAAGGTATGAAATAGCAAACATCTCAATAACTTCACCTGATGAGAAAAAATACAGTTTTTTTTTAAATCAGTATCCTTAAATTAATATAAATCAGCTTAGAATCCTTGGACACCGATATATATGCCAGAGTAGTTATTCCAATTATAAGAGTAAAAGCACGGGAAAGCTGATAACATCAATATTACATGAAGCTTTGCCCAAGTAAGACAAGTCGTTATTAAAATTTCAGAGTAATTCAGTTTTCATTCAATTCTAAACTAGTTTATCATGCAGAAAAGTTTGTTAGTTTTCATTTTTATTATTTACCACAATTTCATGCTGAGTGATGGACAAAAAGATAATTTGTGTATGTTGAATAATTGATTTCAGTTTGAGGTTTGTTTGTTTATTCTAAAGAGATGGGCTTTTGCATGTTTCACAGCTTTTGAAGGAGGATTTATTTGATAAAGTTCTATATTAGGGTTGAAGTATGATTAAATTCCTAGATTTTTCTCCAAGTAAGGGCACGGTGGGGGGGATACATTAGCTCAGTGGTTAACGTACGCACCTTTGGGCTGGTAGTCCGGGGTTCAATCCCCACTGGCAATCGATTTATTCACGCAAGAGGACGTCGTCCCTCGGAGAGGACGTTAAGCCGTCAGTTCCGAGTATGTAAGATGTCAGGTACTCGTTAAAGATCCCTACTCTAAATACACTTGAGTAAGGCATAATATACGATGTCGGTACTTGTTAAAGATCCCTACTCTAAATACACTTGAGTTAGGCATAATATACGATGTCAGGTACTTGTTAAAGATCTCTACTCTAAATAAACTTGAGTTAGGCATAATATACGATGTCAGGTACTTGTTAAAGATCCCGACTCGAAATACACTTGAGTTAGGCAAAATTTACGATGTCAGGTACTCGTTAAAGATCCCTACAATAAATACACTTGAGTTAGGCATAATATACGATGTCAGGTACTCGTTAAAGATCCCTACAATAAATACACTTGAGTTAGGCATAATATACGATGGCAGGTACTCGTTAAAGATCCCTACTCGAAATACACTTGAGTTAGGCAAAATTTACGATGTCAGGTACTCGTTAAATATCCCTACTCTAAATACACTTGAGTTAGGCATAATTTACGATGGAAGGTTATCGTTAAAGATCTCTACTCTAAATACACTTGAGTTAGGCATAATTTACGATGGCAGGTACTCGTTAAAGATCCCTACTCTAAATACACTTGAGTTAGGCATAATTTACGATGTCAGGTGCTCATTAAAGATCCCTACTCTTAATACACTTGAGTTCGGCATAATTTACGATGTCAGGTACTCGTTAAAGATCCCTGCTCGAAATACACTTGAGTTAGGCATAATTTACGATTTCAGGTACTCGTTAAAGATTCCTACTCTTAATATACTTGAATTAGGCATAATTTACGATGTCAGGTACTCGTTAAAGATCCCTACTCTAAATACACTTGAGTTAGGCATAATTTACGATGTCAGGTACTCGTTAAAGATCCCTGCTCGAAATACACTTGAGTTAGGCAAAATTTAGGACTCCCAATGTACAATCTGTAGAATTATTGTTCAGGTTTCCTAAAGGCCTATTTTGTTTAAGAACTACCATAGGATTATTATGAGTTCGGTTGTCACCCTCCAAAGAGGGCAATACCCCGGGACCAGGGCTTGCTACTAGTAGTTAATCTGACACATTAGGACCTCATTATGGGGAGTCTTTAGTAGTACTACTCGTAGAGAGATTACAAATGTCTCGTTAGCTAAACACCACCTGCTAGAGAGCCTTTAAGGTCTCTCTATTCGTAATATAAAGGGCTCGAGACAGGGGGTAGTTTCTAATCGTCCCCACTCTCAGACCCCATTAAAAGCCAGTGCATCTACCAGGCAAGTAGTCCATTCCACTATCCTGTTTTGATCGCTGTGCACCTTAGCTTTCCAGCCATTACACCAAAGATCAAATCAGGCTGACGATTTAACGTGTTACCCTTTTGTCACCTCCAAGTTTTGCCACCCAAATCTTGGGGTGTCCGAGGTGGACCTTCATTCCACTATCCTGTCAACGTGTTTTTGGAATTGTCTTAGAGGGGTTTCTATGAAGAAGGACCTGGCCGAAACCAATATGTCATGTGCATAGATCCCCTCTGAAATCTGTAAATTGGAAGTAATCCTCAATAAAGAATTTTCATTCATTCATTCATTAATTCATTCATTCATTCATTCCAGGCAAGTATCAGTTGTCTAGTCCAGAGCTCTCCAAAGTATGGCCCGTGGACCACATCCAGCCCACCACATATTTCCATCCGGTCCGACAAACAAATCCCTGTGTGGTGGTCTTGAAAAGAATAATTTGAATCATTCAAAGCTGGGGCTGCTGACTGCTGGCGCTAAGCCCGAGTCAGCTTCCCTTTCTCGCGATAGTGTGACTCACAGATACTGATTTTAATATAATATTGAAGTCAAAACAACAGTATCATTCGTCCCACTAATTTGATTTCATAAAACTAAAGGCAGGAATCTGTATTTTTTCCAACAAGATGCATGTTTATATCTCTAATATCTGAGAAAATTAAATTACTGGCACTAATTATTTTTTTTTATTTATTGCTTTGGCCCGCATAAATGTGGGGAGTATAAATGTAGCCCTTACATTGAAAAGTTTGGAGACCCCTGGTCCAGTCCATTCAGATGAGTTCACGGTCCGTTACCACTGGTAGGGGTTTGGGGTTTATAGCACCCTAGTATGCTAAGCAGGGATCCTTCCGAGTAGTTACTCCTTCTCACACAGCGACCACAAGAGTCTACGCGACCTAGGTGAGAACTAACAGCCACTACGAGTCTAACATCAGTTAGCGGGTCCATGGGTCGCCGCCCGTAGTACCGACTTATTTTAAAAGCTTTGGATCGAACTCCGGATTGATGGTCCTACTCAAGCTGTTCAGCTTCAGGTAACGCCAGACTCGTTTGTAGCCCGTGGTTCAAAGAACCTGTGGAATATAGCCAATGCAGCCTGTGGTATAGCTGCATGGCCCCACTAGGGCAGATGTAGTAAAAATTGAAAGATCACTCTGGCAAAGACAAACAATACCGCGGGCCACAAACAATTACATTGAGGGCTACATACACCCGCGGGCTGCAAAGAAATACATTGAGGTCTATATTCGGCCCACGGGCCGCAAATAAATACATTGAGAGCTATAGACTGCCCGCAACCGCAAAGAAATACATTGAGGGTTACATATTGCCCACGGGCCGCAAATAAATACATGAAAGATTACATATTGCTCGCGGGTCGCAAAGAAATACATTGAGGTCTATATTCGGCCCACGGCCCGCAAATAAATACATTGAGGGTTATAGACTGCCCACGGGACGCAAAGAAATACATTGAGGGCTACATATTGCCCACGGGCCGCAAATAAATACATGAAAGATTACATATTGCTCGCAGGTGGCAAAGAAATACATTGAGGGTTATATTCTGCCACACGAGCCGCAAAGAAATACATTGAGGTCTATATTCGGCCCACGGGCCGCAAATAAATACATTGAGTGTGATAGACTGCCCACAGGCCGCAAAGAAATACATTGAGGGCTACATTCGGTCCACGGGCAGCAAAGAAATACATTGAGGGCTATAGACTGCCCGCGGGCCGCAAATAAATACATTGAGTGTGATAGACTGCCCACAGGCCGCAAAGAAATACATTAAGACTACATACGTCCCGCGGACGGCAAAGAAATACATTAAGGGCTATAGACTGCCCGCGGGCCGCAAATAAATACATTGAGGACTATAGACTGCCCACAGGCCGCAAAGAAATACATTAAGACTACATACGTCCCGCGGACGGCAAAGAAATACATTAAGGGCTATAGACTGCCCGCGGGCCGCAAATAAATACATTGAGGACTATAGACTGCCCACAGGCCGCAAAGAAAAACATTTAAGTAATACATCCCACTGGCCGTAAAGAATTATATTGAGGGCTATATTCGGCCCACGGGCCGCAAAGATACATTGAGGGACACATACGGCCCGCGGACCGCAAATAAATACATGGAGGGCTATAGACGGCCCACAAATAATACATTGAGGGCTACATACGGCCCGCAGACCGCAAAGAAATACATTGAGGGCTACATACGGCCCGCGGGCCGCAAATAAATACATTGAGGGCTATAGACGGCCCACAAATAATACATTGAGGGCTACATACGGCCCGCAGACCACAAAGAAATACATTGAGGGCTACATACGGCCGCGGGCCGCAAAGAAATACATTAACACTACATACGGCCCGCGGGCCGCAAATAAATACATTGAGGGCTACAGACGGTCCACAAATAATACATTGAGGGCTACATACGGCCCGCAGACCGCAAAGAAATACATTGAGGGCTACATACGGCCTGCGGGCCGCATGTTTGTGTCCTCAACACTATATTGATCTTACCCAGAATTGGCCGTTAACTTTTCTGCCGGAAACCCACGAGGAAAGGCTGAGAGATTTCGGTAATAATGTAGTTTAAGATGCTGAAAATGCAATATTCCCGCCTCGCCAGAGCCATATTTCTAAAAATGTTTGCCTCAAGGAAGATTGATTCAAACATTAAAGAAATCTGTTACAATTTTCCATACATTTTCCAGTCACCAAAGTATTTTCTAAGTCACAGTCAATATCAAGTTTCCAATATAAAACACTTTAAATTAGATTGTAACTCCTTAATCTTTTTCAAGAGAGTACAGAGTTATTCTTTATCATTTTCTATCCTACTTCTTCTCAGTAACTGCTCAGCTGACAACCGTTAGTTTTTCGCAAAGCTGCCAGCAGTACTTAGCCTTCTCCAACACCTTCTCACGAGGTTATCTCTTATACTTCATTAGCTTTTCATAATAAAAGCATAACAATCTTACGATAACCCCGGGGGGAAGGCAAATTTTACGACCATACCAGGGGGGGCAAATCTTACGACCATCCTAGGGGGGGCAAATCTTACGACCATCCTAGGGGGGGCAAATCTTACGACCATCCTAGGGGGGGCAAATCTTACGACCATCCAGGGGGGCAAATCTTAAGACCAACCCGGGGGGGGATCTTACGACCACCTTCGTGGGGTGTGGGGGGCAAATCTTACGACAACCCCGGGGGGAAAGGCAAATTTTACGACCACCCTAGGCAGGGGGGGGGGGGGAATCTTACGACCATCCAAGGGGGGGGGGGCAAATCTTACGACCATCCCAGGGGGGCAAATCTTAAACCAACCCGGTGGGGGGGATCTTACGACCACCTTCGTGGGGGGTGGGGGGCAAATCTTACTACAACCCCGGGGGGGGAAGGCAAATTTTACGACCGCCCTAGGCGGGGGGGGGGGGAATCTTACGACCATCCAAGGGGGGGCAAATCTTACAACCATCCCAGGGGGGCAAATCTTAAGACCAACCCGGGGGGGGGATCTTACGACCACCTTCGTGGGGGGTGGGGGGCAAATCTTACGACAACCCCGGGGGGGGAAGGCAAATTTTACGACCACCCTAGGCGGAGGGGGGGGGGATCTTACGACCATCCAAGGGGAGGCAAATCTTACGACCATCCCAGGGGGGCAAATCTTAAGACCAACCCGGGGGGGGGATCTTACGACCACCTTCGTGGGGGGTGGGGGGCAAATCTTACGACAACCCCGGGGGGGAAGGCAAATTTTACGACCACCCTAGGCGGGGGGGGGGAAATCTTACGACCATCCAAGGGGGGGCAAATCTTACGAACATCCCAGGGGGGGGCAAATGTTACTCAGCAATAATCTAGAACTAATTTCACGATGAACAAACCACAATGGACGGCTCGCCGAAACTAAAGTTGACTGTCAATCAGTTAAAATATGATAAACTGGTTGTCACCTCATGTATATTTATAAACCTACTGCGTCTAGTTGTCTAGGATCCACATCATTACATTCATGCACCACTGTTTAACGGTGTACATCAATATTGGTTCAACATTGCCAAACCTCTGTCTGCCAATAAATAAAACTACATAAATACTTGTAAAAATATCGACCGTGAGATAGAAACAAAATTTAAGTTTATCAGAACTCTTTCAGTTTTTCAGGTTCAAATTAAACTCTCATTGCCAACGTTTCCGTTTTTATTTTCCTGATACTCTAATTCTGTTTCTATATCACGATCGATACTTTTATCAATATTTATATATTTGTGATAATAATTATAGGTTTCTATGATGGTTTCTATAAGAAGATCATCTGGAAGTGAAATGAGCGTATAAAAAGAGGTTTTAAATAAAAACTGAAACGTTGGCAATGAGAGTTTAATTTGAACCTGGAAGAACTGACCGACTCCTGATAAACATTTAATTCTGCTAGAACTATATATATAATATATAAATGTTTCAAAGTAAACTATAGGTACACAGTAAATAGAAAAACAGATTTACAGTCTTTAATTTTCTATTTAATCGTCATCAGGACAGAACAGATAGGGATACTAAGTCCACTTCCGATGCGACAGTTGGTAATCAACAGTGTTGCCACATATTTGCCCGATTCAAGAGAAGTAAGAACTATAAACTGAGAAAGGAAGAACTGAAGAACAAAATAATTAATACTTAATTAATAATAAATTATAATTAATTAATAAGGGAATGAGGAACTATAAATATTACAACATATACAAATAAATCATATGTTAAAGTTAATAAAAATTTAAGTAGTACGACGGTTAACAAGTGTTAGCAAAAACTTAACAAGTGTTTGACGGCTCTTAACATATTTGATATTATGTTTACATATAGTAAATTTGAGTGTAAGCCACTCCAGTTTTTTTATCTTAGTTTTTATTCCTTTCCGATTTGAATATATTATAGGTAAGGCAGGACAGTGTCTGTTGGATTGGCTATGATGTTAATAATTTAACACCAAATTAAGCATAGTTAATGAAACGGGAAAACAAGACTAAGATCCTTCAACCGTAACAAGTAGTATTCGTCAGAGTCAAAAACCCAACTGCACAATATGAAACGGGAAAACAAGACTAAAATCTTTCAACCGTAACAAGCGGTCTTCGTCAGAGTCAAAAACCCAACCATACAATATGAAACGGGAAAACAAGACTAAGATCTTTCAACCGTAACAAGTGGTATAAGTCAGAGTCAAAAACCCAACTACACAATATGAAACGGGAAAACAAGACTAAAATCTTTCAACCGTAAAAAGCGGTCTTCGTCAGAGTCAAAAACACAACTACACAATATGAAACGGGTAACCTTTCAACCGTAACAAGTATTCGTCAGAGTCAAAAACCCAACTACACAATATGAAACTGGAAAACAAGACTAAGATCTTT
Source organism: Hermatobates lingyangjiaoensis (assembly GCA_026182355.1). NCBI lineage: Eukaryota > Metazoa > Arthropoda > Insecta > Hemiptera > Hermatobatidae > Hermatobates > Hermatobates lingyangjiaoensis. Next base: position 23,446 of record JAPFBL010000348.1, read on the forward strand.
CAACCGTAACAATGTAACAATGAGTACGGATCTTTCAACCTGACAAGTGGTATTCGTCAGAGTCAAAAACTCAACTACACAATATGAAACGGGAAAACAAGACTAAGATCTTTCAACAGTAACAAGCGGTCTTCGTCGGAGTCAAAAACCCAACTACACAATACGAAACGGGAAAACAAGACTAAGATCTTTCAACCTGACAAGTGGTATTCGTCAGAGTCAAAAACTCAACTACACAATATGAAACGGGAAAACAAGACTAAGATCTTTCAACAGTAACAAGCGGTCTTCGTCGGAGTCAAAAACCCAACTACACAATACGAAACGGGAAAACAAGACTAAGATCTTTCAACCTGACAAGTGGTATTCGTCAGAGTCAAAAACTCAACTACACAATATGAAACGGGAAAACAAGACTAAGATCTTTCAACAGTAACAAGCGGTCTTCGTCGGAGTCAAAAACCCAACTACACAATACGAAACGGGAAAACAAGACTAAGATCTTTCAACCTGACAAGTGGTATTCGTCAGAGTCAAAAACCCAACTGTACAATATGAAACGGGAAAACCAGACTAAATCTTTCAACTGTAACAAGTGGTATTAGTCAGAGTCAAAAACCCAACTACACAATATGAAACGGGAAAAGAGGACTAAGATCTTTCAACCGTAACAAGCGGTCTTCGTCAGAGTCAAAAACCCAACTACACAATATGAAACGGGAAAAGAAGACTAATATCTTTCAACCGTAACAAGCAGTCTTCGACAGAGTCTAAAACCCAACTATACAATATGAAACGGGAAAACAAGACTGAAATCTTTCAACCGTAACAAGTGGTATTCATCAGAGTCAAAAACCCAACTACACAATATGAAACGGAAAAACAAGACTAAGATCTTTTAACCGTAACAAGCGGTCTTCGTCGGAGTCAAAAACCCAACTACACAATATGAAACGGGAAAACAAGACTAAGATCTTTCAACCTGACAAGTGGTATTCGTCAGAGTCAAAAACCCAACTACACAATATGAAACGGGAAAACAAGACTAAGATCTTTCAGCCCTAACAAGCAGTCTTCGTCAGTGTCAAAAACCCAACTGCTGACAAAAATAGGAGTAGGTATCGGGCATGGTATTCATAGACAACAAGATTTCACAATAGTACTTGCTAAAATTAGCAAGTAACAAAAAAAATGTCAAAATTATATAAATCAAAAAAGGCGTTAGGGTTAATTTTATGTTTTCAGAAAAAAAATTTTTATTCTATTAAAACGAAATGAATTTCGGCTAAGAATTTAACAGAAAATTATCAATTTCTTTTGTGATATTTGTGTTTTATTTAAATTATTTTCAGCGTGTAAAGAGTGTTAGTGGTAACACCTGGGCTGTAATCAAAGTGCTCGATGTAATAATAAAGGTAATGTGTTAAAACTCTGGGAGCAGGGAAGGGTTTGGGGGTTGACTACATTGGTCGTTGACAAGGGTTGCATCCCTTGGGAAAACACCCCCACCATCCCTCTTCCCATATCATCTCATTCACTATTCAGATACAGTCAGTGTCACTTTTCTTTAGTCACGCCCAAAAAAAAAAAAAAAAAATCAATAAATAAAATAGTCATTCTAGAGATTCAGTCCAGATGTTGATTGGGCTCCAGGAAAAAATCTGAAACTTATACGTGGATTGTTTAGATCGTGAATGAAATAATCACGAGCTACGCAAGAAGTTACTGCGTAGTATTTAGTCATTATTAGAGAAGAAAAGAAACAAACACAGGGCAAAACAAAAAAACCAATAAGTTATTACTTTATTGAAGGAACTATTTAAACGCATTAGCCAATGGTTCCTTCATTACGTTGGTAGTATAATATACAGGGTGTCCATAAAGTCCGTGTGCACTTTAACAAATTTATAACTTTATTTATATTTGCGATAGAAATAATCTGTAAAAAATGTTATAAAGTTTCATGTATCTAGTTTTAAGTATAGTTATTGAATAATTTTTCACCACAAAATTCGTAACAATTTTTAAATAAGTAAAAAATATTTTCTAAATCAGGAATTTCCTAACAGATGGATCGGAAGGGGTGGACCATTTCATTGGCCTCCACGTTCGCCATTTTTGACTCCATTAGATTTTTTTTTATGGTGACATGTGAAAACAATTGTATATGCAACCAAACCTAGTTCATTAGAAGATTTGAAAGCTAGAATAATTAATGTGATTTCAGGCATTACTATAAATCAATTGGCAAATGTTTTTTGTGAACTGCAAAATCGTATTACCCTTTGTATTTCTAATGATGGAGGGCATGTGGAAACTTGAATAAAATTTCAATAAAAGCTTAGAAAATATAGATTTACTTCATTCAAATCCATTTTACAGATTATTTCTATTGCAAATACAAATAAAGTTATAAATTGTTTAAAGTGCACACGGACTTTATGGACACCCTGTATAATATAATATAATTGAATGATTGCTTTAGAGGGTGCAGATATTATGACAAGTTCCCCCAGAGAGTAAAACGGTCACTTTACGCGCATCCGAGGAGGTACATATCTGGTTTTTGAATGCACGTTGCAAACCAGGTCTAAACATAAAAAGATAGAGCTGTTTCAAATATTTAGAGATTTTATTTATTTATTTCTATTATTGTACTTCTTACTATTATGTTATAATATATTTTGTATTATTATTATTTTCATTTTCCCTTTTTTTCAAATTATTATTTATACAACTTTACTTTATTCTATTCATCTTCATTATTATTATTATTTGTTATGTATTTATTATTTATATTCTTAGCCTGAGGTAATGGGAAAAACAGTTCCAGGCTAGTGTCCAAGAAGAAAAGGGGGTGTTTTAGTTGGTATTCTGGTTTACTGGGAGCCCATCACAATGTGTGTAAATGCATTTCACCTCCTTACCCAAATGAAAAAAAAATTATTTATAATCCTGGATTTTCTTTAGTTTCAGTTATTTTCCTCTTAATTTTCTTCATTTTTATTTTTTAAGTTTTTATTATTTATATTTCCTCATTTTCTTCATTTTTACTTTCTATTTCTTAGCTCTTCGCTTATTCCTAGTTAATTTTTCATACTTGACTTGAACCGGGCACGCGTGTGACAACATTGTTGGTCTCCAACCATCGCTTCGCAAGTGCACTTGGTGTCCCTATCTCAACTGTCCTGGTGACAATTCAACCAAAAATTAGAGACTGTAAGTGTGTTCGTATTTTTATTCTATGTCTATAGTTTAATGTGAAACATATATATAATATAAGTAATAAATTGGTAGAGTTTTGTTTTACCCTGTGTTTGTTTATTTTTTATTATTTTTATTGCTGATTATTGTGTTTTTTGTTTCTGTTTCTTTAATACCCTGGCAGAGTTATTTTGTATATTACAAATCTTTTAAATTGCTTTTATCCCTAATAATAATAAAAGTAACTATGGTATAAACACATCTGTTGATAAAAGCCATACCACTATCCATTTTTGGTTTTCTTTTACTTTGTGTTTTTTGCTTATTGTCTTATCTTTTTTCCTGTTAGTCGATATTCTGTAGAAGTATTTGCAATCAGAGTTTGTTTATAGTAGTACTAATTTTTTCATAAACTGATTTTAAACTTGCGAATTCCATCCACTCTCTTGGCAGCATTTGCTGATGACAAAGCCATTCTATCAGCACATAACGACCCCATTATAGCTTCTGATAACCTACAACAACATTTACTCCTTCTCCAACCTTAGTTCAGACGTTGGAGAATCAAAATCAACGAGCAAAAGAGCTCTCACGTTACTTTCAGTCTTTCCCGTAAAACCTGTTCTCCGGTATTCCTGAATAATAAGATCATCCCTCCTGCGACCACTGTACGCTACCTCGGGCTACACTTTGACACTCGGATGACTTGGAATCCACATACAAGACTTAAACGCACAGATACCAACAGACGTTACAAACTTCTCATAAGACTTTTAGACTCAAAATCAAGACTTACACTAACAGACAAACTACATATATACAACGCAGTCCTGAAGCCTTTCTGGGCATATGGTATAGAAATCTATGGTTCCACCAAACCATCCAACATACAACCGTTGCAATCCCTACAGTCAAAAATTATCAGAAAACTCTCAAACTTACCTTTTTACGTCCCGAACAAAATCATACACCAAGACCTCAAAATCCCATCTGTCCAGAACTTAGCAATGGAACGTTACAAATTATTCCACAACAGATTACAAACCCACCCCAATCCACTCACTCAAACCCTTTACTCACCTGTAATTCCCTCAAACCCCCAAAGGCGCTTAAAACGAAAATGGCCACGAGACCTTCTAAGTTAAACCAGCTGTGAGGGTAACAATGTTATGGAGTGGCACCAACGGGTGACCACTCATTCCCTATATACATCACCGTTAATTGTAAAAAAATAATAATTTAGAATCACTTCTTATAACAATTATTTTTGTAGTTGAAGTGGAAAAAAAAACTTGAGAATATTGGCAAGACGTCGGCTTGAAAGCAGAATTTATTAATTACAGAAGACCTAATGCTCAATAATCAAATTAGTATTTGAAAAATCAGTGGTCGAGAAGCGGTATCTTCTCGGTATTTCTTAAAAATCTTATATTTAAGATGTTTAAAATTAGCTTAAAAATATCACTAATTTATAGAAAAAACAAAAAAACGTTTTAATTGCAAAGTAATAATTGAAAATGGTTAATGGAATGATTTAGTGATGTATCAGCGGTTTTGATTTGGCACATAATGACGCGGCAGTTTTTAGATTGGCAATATTGTGAAACGAACATGGCTGACGTATCAAAATCGAAACAAGTTATTGCGATTTCAAGCCAGTGAACTCACATTCTACCATGAATGCAGTTCTCTTCAATGACTAAGCAACTCAGAATGCCCATACTTATTCAGTATATATATATGTATATGTATATATATATATATATATATATATATATATATATATATATAAAGATTTCACATAAACACGTGAAATAACAATCAATGATCAAACCACAATAAGAAAATGGGAAAACAAGACTAAGATCTTTCAACCGTAACAAGCGATCTTCGTCAGAGTCAAAAACCCAACTGATATATATATATATATATATATATATATATATATAAAAAGATTTCACATACAACGTGAAATAACAATCAACGATCAAACCACAATAAGAAAATGGGAAAACAAGACTAAGATCTTTCAACCGTAACAAACGATCTTCGTCAGAGTCAAAAACCCAACTGGATTTTTCTTATTGTGGTCTCATAATTGATATATATATATATATATATATATATATATGCAACGGGTTACTTGCCGTTGCGTCTACAACGTGCTTGGTCTCCCATTCTCTTTTCTCCTGAAGACGGATTACCCGAAAATTTGAGTCTGTAAGTGTTTCCCTACTTTTTGTGTTGCTCTTTGTTAATCTCGAACTCGTATATATATATATAGACATGTATATATATTTCTTCACTTAATAAAACACGATCCAAACTGGACACAATACGAGTTCAAAATTCAAGAAGAGTAAAACACAGAGTAAGGAAACCCACTTACAGACTCAAATTTTCGGGTAATGCGTCTTCAGGAGAAAAGGAGAAAGGGAGACCAAGCACGTTGTAGACGCAACTACAAGTAACCAGATTGTAGAGTTACTTGCTGTTACGTCTACAACGTGATTGGTTCTCCTTTGATTACCCAAAAATTTCAGTCTGTAAGTGTGTTTCCTTACTTTGGCACTTCCATACTACAAGTGTACCACGAGCCTAGTAGGTTACATATACTGGAAGCTCTATATATTAAGGATTGTAACCCTAGCCTAAATGTCCAAAGTAACGATTTCAACTCTGTGCCTAGTCTCAAGTATTTTGATGATAGTTTCAAACTTGTAAGGGAGACGAGGAGGTGAATAGACCACAGGTAGTTTTGGCCGACCCTGTCACCTTTACTTCCTAAAGCACAGGTGTATTTACAAATACACACAGTATTTGTGTAGACACCGTTCAAATATTTTATTCCATTGCAACTTCAGTGCATCAACCATAATTAATTTATCTTAAACTGATGATGGCGAATGACAGCCGAAAGCTCGTACGTATTGTTCATTTAGTTTGTTATTTTAGTGATTAAAACGGTATTTAAAAAAGTGGTTTATTCAAGTGTTTTCGTGTTTGACCTAAAGTTTATTGTGTGTGTTAATGTCTTTCGCTAACCTTCTTTGGAAGCTACCAGAGTCTCACCGTAAAGTGATACGAAAACTAGAGAGTGTCAACAAGAAATTGGTCAATGCAGAAGCTACTGCTTATTTTAATTATATATATATATATATATATATATATATATATATATATATATATATATAAACACTAATAAATTTTCGACCGTGTGACAGATATACAACTAAAAAAGGACAGATCGGGATGCGGTCAGTACGTATTAAAATTCTTGTTTTCCTCTGTTTGTAGGCCTTTGGAAAAAGATTTTAAATAAAATCGAAACGTCGGCAATGAGAGTTTGAATTGCAAGTGGAGAAACTGACCGCATCCCGATCTATCCTTTTTTAGTTATATATATATTTCGTTGAACAACTGACCGTATTTCACTGATGTCATTTTCTTCACCAGTTTTTCAAGGTTTCTGAATACCTTCTTCTTTCCTTCATCCAAACGTGAAAAATAAAGTAAAATAAACTATAGAAGTCCCCACAGCACATGTTCACGAAATGGGAGGTTATCAGAGGTATGACTCTGACGAATACCGGTTGTTACGATTGAATGATCTTAGTCTTGTTTTCCCATTACATATTTTGGTTTGATCATTGATTGTTATTTCACGTGTTTATGTGAAAACTTTTTAACAACAACGTTTGTATACCTGTATTAGGTGATTTTTATTAGGTAAGATAAACTTATTTTTCAAATATTTGTAAAAATAATTTGTAAATAAATAAATATTTATTGAAGAGTTTATAAAAGGGAAAGCTTCTTATATAAAAGTGAATAAAGAAAACCTTCACGAAAGTGCTTAAGAAGCTGATAATACACAAATTGAAAAGGTTGCTTCAGACTTCTTTGAAAAGAAGAGGGATGTATAAAGGAAACCCTGATCTTAAATATAAAAGGAAAGAGTGTAAGAAGTAAACAAGATTGATGTAATCGTCTAAGGCACTTTGATATTGCTTTAGAAATGGTGGGTAATTACTCAAGGGATGATGGGAATATATTGGTGGCTGAATACAGACGTGTAGGGTAACAGAAAGAATTAAATATACCTTGTTACTTAAAAGTTTTCTTTTACTAGTCAGGTTTCCCAAAGGGCTGTTCAGTTTAGGGCTACTATAGGATTCCTTTGAATTCGGTCGTCACCCTCCGAAGAGGGCAATGCCCGATACCCCAGGATCAGGACTTACCACTGGTAGTTAATCAGAACCCATCAGGAAGTCATTATGGGAAGTCTTTAGTACCATAGTGAACCATAGAGAGATTGCAAACCTCTCGTTAGTTAAACACCACCTGGTACGAGTCAATAAGTGTTACAGAGCCTTTAGGGTCTCTTTATTCGTAATGTAAAAGGGCTCCAGATAGAGTGTTATCTAATCCTCCCACTCCTACACGCCCTTTCAGTTTAGGGCTACCATAGGATTCCTTTGAATTCGGTCGTCACCCTCCATAGAGGGCAATGCCCGTTACCCCAAGACCAGGACTTACCACTGGTAGTTAATCAGAACCCATCAGGAAGTCAGTATGGGAAGTCTTTAGTACCATCGTGAAAGACTCATAGATATATGGTAAACCTCTCGTTGGCTAAACGCCACTTGGTCTCTATCAATAAATGTTTGAGATCGAGAGAGGGGTGGTATCTAATTGTCCCTACTCTGAGATCCCGTCAAAAACCAGAGACTCTACCAGGCAACTACCAGTCGTCCAGTCCTCAATATTCCCCAGAGATGGACTTAAACCTAATGATTAGTAAAAAAAACTATAGCTTTAGCATCCAGAGGTATTGGGATATTCTCTTAGGAAAAAACCTAAAACTATCTCAAGACTTAGGACATACAAATGGATACGGACTTACACGTTAAAACTAACACATAGATTTCCAAGATACAAAAATATAAAATTACAATAACAAAAACTCAATAAATAAGAAGATATATAAAGGAGCAGTCCCGGGGAAAGGGGATGTCTGTTAGAACCAGGAGGTGGACCACCTACAACTCTTAACCTTACTGAAATGCCGTATTCGAACTTTAAAAAGACCTTTGTCAAAGGCGGGCTATTTCTTCACTTTGTCTAACAAAACTTCATATCAATGGATATAAAAAACTTTATCAGTTCACATCCTAAATTGAAGGATCTCTCTGTAAGTATACGCTATTGGTAATAGCGTAACAGTAATAGCTTTTACAGTCAAGTTGAGTGTAGACCAATTCATTTTTTTTTTCAATTTCTTTTTCATTGTCTTTTGTGATTCGCGTGATGTAAAAGTACGATTATAAAATCTAGTTAAGCCCTTTAACTAGATTAAATTAAGCATCTGTGGAGTTGCTGCAGTAGTCCTTTGATGTGTGTGTTTGTGTGTGTCTGTGTGTGTGCGACCTGCCCCTCCTCCCTCATTTCATACAGCAATTCCAGGTCACTAAACACTCTCCCATCACATATCCCTTCTACTCTGCTTCATTCTCCAAACAGTTGCATCTTGTGTTGACTATAGTTCACCAACTACAGTAAAACTTTACAAAATAAAACTGTAGTTCTTTAAAAATATATATATGTCATTATATAAATATATATATATATATATCAGTTCACAAACGAAGAAAAGCAACACACAGAGAAAGAGACACACATACAAACTCAAATTTTCGGATGATCCGTCTTCAGGAGAAAAGAGAGAAAGGGCGACCAAGCACGCCGGAAACACAACGGCAGGAAACCGGCAGGTTGCGTCCAGTTTGGATCGTTTTTTCGAATTTTAAGTGGATATATATATATATAATATATATATATATATATATATACGAGTTCGAGATTAAGAAAGAGCAACACACAAAGTAGGGAAACACACTTACAGACTCAAACTTTCGGGTAATCCGTCTTCAGGAGAAAAGAGAAATGGGAGACCAAGCACGTTGTGGACGCAACTCCCATTCTCTTTTCTCCTGAAGACGAATTACCCGAAAGTTTGAGTCTGTAAGTGTGTTTCCCTACTTTGTGTGTTGCTCTTTGTTAATCTCGAACTCGTATTGTGTCCAGTTTGGATCGTGTTTCATACGATATATATATATATATATATATATATATATATATATATATATATATTTTCTATTGGTTGTCCGGGGAAAGGAATATGATTCGATGCGATGTTGACCAATGGGAGTAGAGTTACAGGTCCAAGCGTAAGGTCCCAGTTGCCCGCTGCTCGGCAAAAAGCCTTTGCGTTCTGCCAATAGGTATAGAGGTTGCACAGTCCCTCTGTGTTAAATGATGTTTGGCAGAAAACATTAGCCTCACTTTACAGTGAACTCCTGTTCCCTTTCTATTTTTGATTTTTGTGGTGGTTGGGTGTTGTTGTTGTTTACTATTTTCTGTTACGGATATTGCTGGATATTTAAATGATACTCTCGGTTGTTTACTGCGAAAAGCCGCCTTCATCTTCATGCCAACAGGGGTAGAGGTTGCACAGTCCCTCTTGATTATTAAGAGATGTTGACACTGGAATCCAACTTCTTCTCGTAGAAACATCTTCAAGTTGTAGGTTTTGTATATTGTTCTCTTCGGTTTCTTATGTTCATGTTTTTTCTTCAGTTGAATGTTATTGCTGCTATAATATATATATCCAAGAAGTTGGATTCCAGTGTCAACATCTCTTAATAATCAAGAGGGACTGTGCAACCTCTACCCCTGTTGGCATGAAGATGAAGGCGGCTTTTCGCAGTAAACAACCGAGAGTATCATTTAAATATCCAGCAATATCCGTAACAGAAAATAGTAAACAAGAACAACACCCAACCACCACAAAAATCAAAAATAGAAAGGGAACAGGAGTTCACTGTAAAGTGAGGCTAATGTTTTCTGCCAAACATCATTTAACACAGAGGGACTGTGCAACCTCTATACCTATTGGCAGAACGCAAAGGCTTTTTGCCGAGCAGCGGGCAACTGGGACCTTACGCTTGGACCTGTAACTCTACTCCCATTGGTCAACATCGCATCGAATCATATTCCTTTCCCCGGACAACCCATAGAAAACTGTATATAAGGACCAACGTCTGGGCCATTTCCTTGCCTGAAGATAACCAGAGAATGGTTGAAACATGTCGCAAATACCACCACCAGGTCAACAGTGCAGAACTTTTCATCACCTACCAGCCACCCATCAATAGCAGCAATAACATTCAACTGAAGAAAAAACATGAACATAAGAAACCGAAGAGAACAATATACAAAACCTACAACTTGAAGATGTTTCTACGAGAAGAAGTTGGATTCCAGTGTCAACATCTCTTAATAATCAAGAGGGACTGTGCAACCTCTACCCCTGTTGGCATGAAGATGAAGGCGGCTTTTCGCAGTAAACAACCGAGAGTATCATTTAAATATCCAGCAATATCCGTAACAGAAAATAGTAAACAACAACAACACCCAACCACCACAAAAATCAAAAATAGAAAGGGAACAGGAGTTCACTGTAAAGTGAGGCTAATGTTTTCTGCCAAACATCATTTAACACAGAGGGACTGTGCAACCTCTATACCTATTGGCAGAACGCAAAGGCTTTTTGCCGAGCAGCGGGCAACTGGGACCTTACGCTTGGACCTGTAACTCTACTCCCATTGGTCAACATCGCATCGAATATATATATATATATATATATATAGTTCAATATAAACAAAGAAACATAGAGAAATCAGAAGAACACACTTACAGTCTCTAATTTTCGGTTTGAACCGTCTTCAGGAGAGATAAGAGAGGGAAACCAAGCGCACTGGATCAGAGACGGTTGGAGACCAACAGTGTTGCCGCATGCGCGCCCGTTCACAGAAAATAAGGTAGACAGGAATCAATTTATAATTAATTTATAATTTATAAAATAAAATAATGGAATATGAAAACAATAAATATATAAAAAAGAAAAAATTGAAAAAATAAGGGAAATTGATACAGAGAAATTGATACATAAACAAAAGTGCTGACTAAGCTATGATATATTCTCTGTATCAATTTCCCTTATTTTTTCAATTTTTTCTTTTTTATATATTTATTGTTTTCATATTCCATTATTTTATTTTATAAATTATAAATTAATTATAAATTGATTCCTGTCTACCTTATTTTCTGTGAACGGGCGCGCATGTGGCAACACTGTTGGTCTCCAACCGTCTCTGATCCAGTGAGCTTGGTTTCCCTCTCTTATCTCTCCTGAAGACGGTTCAAACCGAAAATTAGAGACTGCAAGTGTGTTCTTCTGATTTCTCTATGTTTCTTTGTTTATATTGAACTATATTTGTCCGTTTTGGATCGTATTTCCAACGAAAAAAAGTGTATATATATATATATATATATATATATATATATACGTTTCACGATGAATCACAAACACAGAACTAAGGAAAAAACATACTTATTGTCTCTAATTTTTGGTTGAACCGTCATCAAGTGAGTTGAGATAGGGATACCAAGCGCACTTGTGTTGGAGACCCAACTGTCTCCAACCGTCACTTCACAAGTGCGCTTGGTGTCCCTATCTCAACTCTCTTGATGACAGTTCAACCAAAAATTAGAGACAGTAAGTGTGTTTGCTCCTTAGTTTTGTGTTTTTGATTCATCGTGAAACATTTGTTGTCCTTTTGGATCGTTTTCCTGTTTACGATATATATATATATATATATATATATATATATATATATATATATATATTTGTTCTATTAAAACTTATGCCTATTTCAATTTTGACACATTTTCGAATTAATTTTTCAAATTTCCTTACCTCTGGCTTCCATAAGTTTGGGACAAGATAAATCAGTTCTCCAAAATTTTTTATTTCTGTATATCGACATGTTTCGGTCTTCGTCAACCATTATCAAGGATGTTATTTAGAATAGTAGTTTCACAATTTACTTAAAAACTAATATAATTTTAAACTGAAAAAACTCAAAATTTTCAGTTTAAAATTATATTAGTTTTTTAAGTAAATTGTAAAACACGATTCTAAACAACATCCTTGATAATGGTCGACGAAGACCGAAACATGTCGATATACAGAAATAAAAAATTTTGGAGAACTGATTTATCTTGTCCTAAACTTATGGAAGCCAGAGGTAAGGAAATTTGAAAAATTAATTCGAAAATGTGTCAAAATTAAAATAGGCATAAGTTTTAATAGAACATGTATCAATGAAGGTCTGCTCCCCAAATATACGAATATATATATATATATATATACAATGAGCAGCAAAACTTCCTTGAGCTATTTAACTCACCGAACTCATAATATTTTAAGCACCGGTTCGCACGAATTTTTGAATCAGTTTCTTAAAAAAATTTTAATCTCACCTTTGGTTATCATCCGCTAGGGGATCGGTTTAAATAATAAAAGAAATAAGAAATAAACTTTAATATGTTGACAGTGTTGCCAACAGGAACAAACGAGCAAAGTATCAGAATCAATATTTATTGATTTGATTTGATTGATTATATCAATTTGTTTTTTTTAAAGAGTATTCTGGCTTTTTGTTTGATTATTAATAATTTAATACTTTTGATAATGATTTTGCTGCAGCCCACTAGCAAAAAAATCAATCAAATTACGGGGAAATACGCGAAAAAAACCGCTGACATAACTATGTTGACTATATTTTGTTATCTGCCGTCATCAAAAGAAGAGGTTATCATCTCAAGATACAATCAGCAGTGGATTAAATGATAGGACCTGGGGTGACGTATTTGCCAACTTGTCATCGAGACAATTCAACAAATATTGCAAAAAATAAAAAATTTGAAAGTCATTTAGCCTGATTGACATTCTACTAATCGCCATCATTAATCAATTTTTCTTGCAACAATGAACCTTAATTATATTGCTTGTTTTGTTTCAAACTTTTAATTACATTTTAAGTTAAATTAATGCTTTTAACTGAAAAGTAATACTTAAATTAGATTTCTGTTTGATTTTTACTTTGAATAAGTTTTAATTTCAAATATGAATTTTAGAGATAAAATTGTCAAGTTTTGTATTTATCAGTTTGGAATGGAGGTTTTTTTTTCAAAGTAGGGAAATATGAATTATGTTGGTAACTCATTCATAATCGACCTCAAATAAATCTCTTGCATTTAACTTTTCTCACTTTGTCTTTCTTCTTTGCCTACTTGTTTTTTTTTCTCTAAAACTTGTTCCATCTCTCTCTCTCTCTCTCACCCGTTGTGTATCTCTGGGGTTTGATCCTCACATGGCCCTCGATTTATTCACGCGGGAGGTGAATAAATCTAAGTACAGTGGAACCTCTACATACGAGCTACTCTACTTACGAGAAACTCGAGATACGAGAGGTCTTTCGAGCAAAATCTTGCTCTACATACGAGAGAAAATCCAAGTTACGAGAATTTTTGAAAGGGAAGCAGAGACAAACCTCCTTGGATAAGTTTTTCTTCAAAAGACCTATAGAAAGTGAAAGTGTTGCGATTCCAGCTAAAAGGGTAAAAGAAAGTGAAGAAAAGTAAAAACTGATACAGTAATGTTAAAAAGCAAAAAAAAGCAGAAAAAAGTGCATAAATAAATTAGTGCCGTAAAAAAATTTAGTTTTTCATAAAGTTAACTTTAATTTTAAGTGGAAGTGCTCATAATAAATGCTCATAATAAACTCGCATTTTATTTCGTTAATATCATCTTATTTATCTTATTACTGTATTTTTAAGTTCAGTCACTATTTGAATGTGTTTTTAGTAATCAGGAAGATGTGTTCATAGTTATTTAGGGTTAACTTGAATGATTTTGGGAGGCTGGGAACAAATTAATTGGTTTTCAGTTATTTCTTATGGGAAAAATTCGCTCTAGGTACGAGAAATTCTAGATACGAGCACGATCCGGGAACGAATTAATCTCGTATGTAGAGGTTCCACTGTACGTCATTCCTCTTACAGGACATTAAGCCCGTTTTGATCTTCGCGTTCCTCGACATTTTATGCCATAACCGCTTAGTCAAGCCAAGTTGACAAGTTACCCTTTATCCACCTCCATTGAAAACCATGGAGGTGCCAGAGGTGGACCTCGCGAGGGCGGGTAACGCAATGCTAAACACGAATTCTGACAGTTACTCCGCAAAACAGTACCTAGGCCACGAGTAATAGGCAAGCTAAAGCCCAGGTAACGGAGATGATTACCGATAAGGTACTCAAAATTTCCTTATCGGTTGGACTTTAACTAAAGAACACATATAACGAAAACATATAAATACACGATAAAGACCAACTCAACTTATCACTACGCCTCAAGATACTAAAATATTCTCTTGAGGTGGAAACTAAACTAACTTATAACTAAGAAACACTGAATACTAAAAAACTAAAAACTAATATAATGCCCGACAAGGTACTCGATATTCCAGAGTACGAAATTACTTGTTTCGTACCAGATGTTTTTAATGAAGTTTTTGTAATTTTGACTAGATACTATGCATAGAGACAGCAAATGTGTAAAAAATGCTAACAATAAACTAGATATTAAACTGTTTACATAAATTTTCTTATATGTATTAGATACATATCTTTAACACTAAATTATATAAAAAAAAACATGACGGGATAAAAAAACGAGTTAAATTGGCAGAAAAAGGGTCCAAACAAGCAAGGGCTGAAAGAGAATTTGAGAAGTCTTTGTTAATGTGGGGCAGTTCAGTGAAGACGGATTATCTTCAATGGACGTACCTGGACGCTACAGTTCAAATTAAACATCGAAATATATTTATAAAAAAAAATTGTATGAAATGTTGTATTGTTGTCATAAACAAAAATTATTAATTCTATGCTGTAATAAGTTTAATTTTAGTATAGGACAAATTTACAATGATAAATGTACACATTCATATATTATATATATATTTGTAAAAGTTGGAAGCAGTCCTTCATTTAAACATATATTGTTAAATAACGCCTCATACTTGGCTTATATCTTTCCTTTTTCTTGCCTTCATATTCTAACAGTTTCTTCCTGTTCCCAGATTCAAGCCAAATATGGGGCGTTATTTAACAATATAGCATATATATATATATATATATATATATTTGTAAATTTTGGTACCAGTCCCTCCTGTAAACATACATTGTTAAAAATCTGACCATATCTTGCTGAAACTTGCTTCTTATTAAGTTTTTCAAGTTTTCTAAATAGAGTTCTTGTCACTATATCCACAGTATACAATATTCTTCCGATAGTCGACATGTTACATGAGTCCATGTTTCTGCTGTCCTCAGCCATTATCAAGACATAAATGAGTTTTGAAATAATTTGTTCCTTTATATAAGAGAAGTAAAATTCGTTGAGAAGGTTGGGGGATTAAAGTTGTTTGTCTAAATTCATTGGGTTGAGTGACCTGGTTAGGGGTTTGTTGCCTCTACCTGGAGAGGTCCCACTTGACCTGGGGTTGATTTAAATAGTTTTAATATTTTCTCACTATTTTCTAACTGGATATTAATATATGGCTTCGTTTTCTGTATGAGTATGGC
Source organism: Hermatobates lingyangjiaoensis (assembly GCA_026182355.1). Lineage (NCBI taxonomy): Eukaryota > Metazoa > Arthropoda > Insecta > Hemiptera > Hermatobatidae > Hermatobates > Hermatobates lingyangjiaoensis. Next base: position 39,202 of record JAPFBL010000348.1, read on the forward strand.
TTCTGTTATTTTGAGTCTATGCTGGTCCTGTTCTTTTTTTATTATTCTAGTTCCTTCGACAAGCGCTTCTCTGGTTAACTTTGCTCTGTCTGTTTTTTGGGGGCTCCGGATATCAAGTGCATGGTCAGTCTTCTAGAGAGTGTAGTTGTAGTCATTCCAATGTATGAGCGTTTTTGGGTTTCACAGTCCCCATAGTTGCATTGGTACTCATACACTAGATTTGTTTCTTTCAGTGGAGAGTTTTTGCAGCGGCTGTTATTAGTCATAAAAAGGCTACTGAGTGTAGGGCTCTTATAATAAGTAACCAGTGAGACTCTATCATTTTCATTTTTGCACTTTATGTTGTTTCTTATGATGTCCTTTAGTATCCTTTCATCAATTTTATGCTTGTCAGAATATTGGTTTCTGTAGTATATATTTTATGTATGGTTCCAGCTGTTTTCTCAATTCCTTTCCTGTTTTCCCTTGTGTGTAGATATTCTTTCAGAATTTTGTCAAATTTTCAAAACTCATTTATGTCTTGATAATGGCTGAGGACAGCAGAAACATGGACTCATGTAACATGTCGACTATCGGAAGAATATTGTATACTGTGGATATAGTGACAAGAACTCTATTTAGAAAACTTGAAAAACTTAATAAGAAGTAAGTTTCAGCAAGATATGGTCAGATTTTTAACAATATATATATAAAATAAAAATACTAAGCAGTCCAAACAGGACAGATAAATAAATGAAAAAGAAAACTCATGGAAGAAACGAGAAAACTTACTGGATCGATATTTGGAACTGAAGTTCGTCGTCGAAATATTGATCCAGTAAATTTCCTCATTTCTTCCATGAGTTGTCTTTTTCATTTATATATATATATATATATATATATCCTTAAAATAAACTGTAACACATAGACAGAAACATAAAGTTTGGTTTTTTTTATTTTTTATTCCTTTATTTTTTTTATAAAATATTTTTTTATATATTCCTTTATTTTTGTTTTCTTCACCTTATTCTCCTTTTTAAAAAGAATTTTTTTCCTTAATCTCGACTCCTTAGTTCCATTTTTCTTTTTCTCCTTTGCGGCAGCACTGCTTTAGCCCTCACCCAGTGAGTTCTTTAGTTGACTGTCGTCCCTCCGTCAATCCGTCAATGGCTGTCTTCAGCCATTATCAAGAATGATAATGAAACATTCTTGATAATGGCTGAAGACAGCAGAAACATGTGTCCATTTAGCATATCGAATGGTAACTTACTATATTCTGTGGATACAGTAACAAGATCGTTAATCCGGAAACTCGAGAAACTTACTAAAAAGCAAGTTTCAGCTAAATTTGGTCTAATTTTTAACAATGTATGTATACAGGAAGGACTGCTACCAAAATTTACAATAATATATATATATATAAACTAGAATTTAACAAAAGAACACATAGAAAGGAAACCACTGAACTCACTACTATATTTCGATGTCCTCGTCTTCAGGAAAAGAAGTGAATCGCTCCAAAGGCTGATAACGACTGACTTGGCGTTCGAACTGAAGCACTCAAACAGTGTAGTCAACTTTCGGAGGAAAGGTAGTAAGGGAAGATAAAGAGATAAAAGCCAAAAAAAATTAAAAAATGAAAACATTTAACTAAAATAACATTAAAAGCTGATAACAACTTTAACAAAAAAAAAAAAAAAAATCAACGATTGAGGTTAAGCCCAGGAGCCGATCTACCGCCCAGAAGACTAATAAGTGCTTCTTCTGAAGCTCTCAGAGTAACTTTCGAATTAGTCTGATCAATCTGCCTCAGGACCTGTACTGGGAAACAGTCCTATGAGCACCAGGAAAATAACTGGTGATGAGGAAATTAGAGTCACTGCGATCCCTCCTAGGACCTGAATTATGATGAACGTCTGCAGGGACTATACGGTTGTTAATGAAATTAGAAGGATATCCTCGGTCAGAAAATTTCTGTTCCAATAAATCTATTTGGAAGGAACGATCTTTTATTCTGCTACAAATTTTATGGAGGCGTATGGACAATGATCTGGGGATAGCTTTTTTTACGTGGGAGGGATGGCAACTATTGAAGTGAAGGTACTGCTGGGCGTTAGTAGGCTTGATATGGACAGATGTAGAAAGATGACCCCCATCGTAGGTGACGCTGACATCCAAAAATGTAATAAGGTTATTGGACACATGATGAGTAAAGGAAATAGATGAAGAGAAGGAATTAAATGACGTAAGGAACTGATCTAACTCGTGCTTACCATGGGGCTACAGGAAAAAAATATCATCTATGTATCGTACGTAAAGGATGGGGAGGAGATTGTGAGTGGCAAGGAAATCTTGTTCCAGCTTCGCCATGAAAAGATTTGCAAAGGAAGGAGCCATGATCGTGCCCATAGCCGTTCCCCTGATCTGAGGGTAATAATTACCATCAAAACAGAAGACATTATGTCAAAGGACATATATATATATATATATATATATATATATATATATATATATATATATATATGATCAAACCACAATAAGAAATGGGAAAACAAGACTAAGATCTTTCACCGTAACAAGCGGTCTTCGTCAGAGTCAAAAACCCATCTGTTGGGTTTCTTATTGTGGTTTGATCATTGATTGTTATTTCACGTGTTTATGTGAAATCTTTATAAATATATGATCAAACCCAACAGTTGGGTTTTTGACTTTGATGAAGACCGCTTGTTACGATCTTAGTTTTGTGTTCTAATTTTCATATTGTGGTTTGATCATTGATTGTTATTTCACGTGTTTATGTGAAATCTTTAGACATATATATATATACTTTTTTGATGAAAATACGGGTCTCCAACCGTCTCTGTACCAGTGCGCTTGGTTTCCCTTTCTTATCTCTCCTGAAGACAGTTCAACCGAAAATTAGAGACTGTAAGTGTGTGTTTTTAATTTCTCTACGTTTCTTTATGTACATTGAACTATATATATATATATGTATTTCACATAAACACGTGAAATAACAATGAATGATCAAACCACAATATGAAATGGAAGATTCATTTCATTTTGTGGTTGAATATATATATATCTGTTATTGAGTTCAGTTAGGATCGTTTTTTCGTTTATTAAGTGAATATATATATATATATTATATATATAATGTTTCATTAAAGTACACAGCAGCCATTGCGTTAATGACTTTTAAGCTGGTCTGCTCTAATTTACGAACAGCCTATAACATTTGTATTGCTTAAAAGTCGTTAACGCAGAGGCTGCTGTGTACCTTAATGAAACATGTTTACGTGAGGATTTGCTGTCATATATATATATATATATATATATATATATATATATATATGTGTGTGTGTGTGTGTGTGTGTTCGTGTTAATTTCGAAAGAAGCCTTTTATTTACACATGTTTGGTTAAATATCGATATGAAGGTCATTAATTTCTGTATTGATGTAGCCCTGAATATGTCTAGGAAATACAAACGTGTTTTCTTAGGTTTATTTGAGATTAATTCCTGCTTGGACTAAAACTCTATAAAAAAATAATAATAATAATATTTATAAATATATTAACGTTAAAACGATATACATTTTAAAATGAAAAAGGCGATTAGAGTTGCTCGATATATCTGTGTGGGTGTGTGTGTTTGTGTGTTCGGTGAACAGGTGGGGTGTATTCTTGGAAGCGGGAATGATAAATTAACTCACTCCATCTGTTAGAGTAATGATAAACTATTCTGCGATATAATTTTGAAAAACACGTTCAACAACATATTATACTTTACATTTTTTTCCCCTGTTACTCTTTACTGTAACTTTAAATATTATTTCTGTGATTCAATAATTATTTTTAATAATATATATATATATATATATATATATATATTTATTTATTATTATTTAAGTATAGCTTTGATAAGTTAGTATATCTAACATTACCTTATATTATTCCAAGTCATTTCGGTTCATCTCCCGTTGTCCTGGCTTAAGTGGTTGACCAACCAACTGAGTCTTTTCAGTTAACATAGGACTGAGGGATCGATGAGAAAGGATTTGAGCGCATGCGCGTAACATTGCAACCCCTCCTTAATCTACTCTCATATGAATAAAGGTTTATGGTCAAAGGGAATCTGTTGCATACAGTTTTCTTCCTAACTCAAACCACTTTGTATATATATATATATATAATTAAAGTTACAGCGAGAGAACACAAGAACTCACGAATCTCGATAATTTCGGCGTCTTACCGTCTTCAGGAGGAAGAAAAAAAGAAAATAAAAAGGAGAGAGAATGAAGGAACGGAGACGTAAATGCTTCCACTGACCATTATATATATATTGGTTTAAATAGGCAGCAGATCCTCTTTTAAACAGGTTAAACAGGTATTATTAAAATTAACCGCAGTCACAGCATTCACGATCTTAAGACTGAGAGATTCGATCCTACAAACTAACCTCCTGCTAACAGAGGGTTCAACTGGAAAAGGAGTTGGCCAAGTGACATGTTAAATTAAAATTGATGACACATTGCTTAGTCATTGCTATAAAGAGATTAAAAGGATAGTACAGGTTAATATAAAGAGAAGGTCAAAGGTCAATAATGAACAAGAAACAATCGGTTAGAATAAAAGAGTTGAAAGGTCTTTTCTAAGAAATTAGGTCTAAAGAAGGTCTAAAAGAGTTGAAATATATATAGTTCAATATAATCAATGATCAAACCACAATAAGAAATGGGAAAACAAGACTAAGATCTTTCAACCGTAACATGCGGTCTTCGTCAGAGTCAAAAACCCAACTGAACACTAGATGCAGAAAACATCTGGTGAGGAGTTGAGAAGAGTGGGAGGGAAGAGTGGTATTTTAAAAGGGTGAAAGCACGGGAAAGGACTAATGTCCAGAAAGGGATGTTTGGGGAAACAAAGGAGTACAGTAAGAAAAAGTAAAAAACTATCCGCTAGCTGTCAACCCTCTTTGAAGAGGCTATTGCCCTCGTGACGAAAGTATCCAGTTTGAAGAGACCATTACTAATGTTTATAATATTAGATCTATTAAATTTAATTAGAGACGATTCAATAATATTTCTTAACAACATTGATTATTCATAGGAAATAAATTTAGCTCCTGTCCAATCAATATGATGATTTTCATTTTTTATATGCAAGAATAAGGCACTACTTTCTTCCTGTCTACTTACGTTATATTGGTGTTGTTTTACACGTGTTTTTAATGATTTACCAGTTTGACCAATATAAATTTTATGGCAATTTTTGCACGTTATTTTATAAATACCAGCGGACTCCAATTCGCTGGAAGAGTTTTTTATTAACATATTACCCACGTTATTACGATTAGAAAACACTATATTAAAATCAAGTTGTTTGCCTAATCTTGGAAGGGGGTCCAATTATTCGTGGTATGGCAAAACTATAGAATTTGATAATAAAGGGGGCTCTGTTGAAGTATTAGAGAAAGTTTTTTTCGCACCCTTCAAAGCTAAATCGATATAAGAAGAGGGGTATTTTAATGAAAGGGCAATTGACCTAATGTTATTAATCTCTTCATTAAGGAATTCAGAAGAGCAAATTATTAACGCCCTCAAAAACATATTTCTAAAAACAGAAATTTTAACATTTTTTGGATGCGAAGAAAAAAAGTGAACATTTGCAAGTACATTCATAGGTTTTCTATATACACTAAAGCGTAACTCTAAGTTTTTTTATTACCCCCCCTTCAAAATACTGCCCCCTGGCAAGTGCCCCCCGGGTTGGAACCCCCCCTCCCCTTCCTATACTACTGTTCTTACAACATTTTTAGATTCCAAAAATTGCATGCACATAATGAATAAAACAATATACCGCTGTAATTAGCGGAACAGATTTGATTAAATTATTGCATGCAGAACGGGAACTGATGCATGTTGAAGTACTAAAAAACATGAGAAAATGCCAATTCTTACATATTAATAATGTTAAGCCTCTGAAAGTTATGTCATATCACAACAACCTTTCCTCTCACCCAAATCCACTTGTACGAATTTTTGCTTCCTCCTCACCTTCCCAGAATCCCCCAAGACGACTCAAGAGAAGATGGTTGAGGGAGCTACTACTAAGCTAATATACTATAATCAAAAAACGAAGTGAAAAGTTAAACCAGTGAGTTTCATTCTTTACTCATGTGGATCAAAATTATTGTATAACCTCTTACCACATATGCTTGTTATGTAGAATATGCGTAGTTGTATATTTCTAAATAAAGATAATTAAAAAAAAATTGATAATTTTTAAATTAATTATAGACTAACTTTACTAGTTGTAGTTGCATCGAACTTGAAGAAAAAGGATTTGCCAAAAATATTGAAATTGGATTTCAATTGGCATTTTATATAGTAAAAGCAGACTCACAGACATACACCCGGTCGTTGCTTTTGCTGATATATCTATCTAGCTGACCTGTCGAACTTCGTAGAGCCTAAGAGTCAGGTGAATATCGTGTAGCTTTATCTAAAACTTTTTAAACACATTAATTAAAGGAATGTTTCTTTATAATGTTACATTAAAACATTCATATTTTATTCTGACAGTTGTATTCAACTTTGTTTCTAAAATTATTCATTTTAATCTCTAATGTAGTAGTTTATATTACACAAATATTAAATTAAAAAAAAAAATTTGTTACATTTATATATAATACATTTGCACTATTGTCATCAGCGAGCACGCAAGACACTTGCTACCGTGGCTACAATTTTGGGAATATAGTGATAATTTTCTTTTATTTTAAATAATCTACATTTTGTTCCCTCAAAAACATTACAAGCATCTACAAGTGTGGGTGTTAGAAGAAAAAATATGTATTATAATCAATAATGTAATTAAATGGTTAAAATACTATAGTGGAATAAGACAGGTAGGGTACTTACTTATGTAATGGTTGGTAATCCTGCCTAGGACTACCTTGTCTTTCAGATCGTCGTACCGCTATACATTCCTGCTGCACATGTCCACTCTGGCATTCTTAACGTACGCCTTTTGCACACCTAGAGGACACCATGTAGTCGTTAACATGAGGTAACTATATATGTTAAATACATGAATATTGTTATTACCACTGAGTATGATTAATATTAGAAATAGAAAAAACCTTCATACCTCGTAAGTTGATATCGGAGAAGTTGGAGTGCTTTCGGATCTTGTCCATCTTCTTTTGCAACTCAGAGTTGCGCGAAAGCGCTCCAACTTCTCCGATATCAACTTACGAGGTATGAAGATTTTTTCTATTTCTAATATTAACTATATATATATACTAGGTGACTAGGCGAACTTCGCCAACAGTCGTGTTACCCTTTTTTTTTATTTTTTATTTTTATTGTTTAAACCGATCATCTAGCAGGTGATAACGTCAGCCGGTTACCAGCTTTCTGTTTCATCAGTGATTCTACAGATTCTACATTGGGAATCATAAATTTTGCCTAACTCAAGTGATTTTCGAGTAGGGATCTTTAACGAGTACCTGACATCGTACAGGCTTAACGTTCTCTCCGAGAGACGACGTCAGATTTATTCACCTCCCGTGTGAATAAATCAAGGGCCAGGTGGGTATCGAACCCCGGACTACCAGCCCAGAGACGAGTACGCTAACCACTGAGCTAACCTGGCCTATTCGAGTTACTTTTGCTAAGCTTAATTTGGTATTTAATTATTAACATAATAGCTAACCTGACAAAAGCTGTCCTGCCTTCGCCCAATGCGAACAAGAATAACAAATAAGACAAAAAGATCTGGAGTGGCCTACACTCAAATTGACTATAAGTAAACACAATATCAAACTCATTAAACGAGTACCTGACAAATGTATATACTCAAGGATTGGCGGCTTAATGTCCTCTCCGAGAGACGACGTTATCAGATTTATTCACCTCCCGTGTGAATAAATCGAGGGCCAGGTGGGATTCGAACCCCGGACTACCAGCCTAGAGACGAGTACGCTAACCACTGAGCTATTTCGAGTTACTTTTAGCTAAGCTTAATTTGGTAAGTAATTATTAACATAATAGCTAACCTGACAAACGCTGTCCTGCCTTCGCCCAATGCGAACAAGAATAACAAATAAGACAAAAAGATCTGGAGTGGCCTACACTCAAATTGACTATAAGTAAACACAATATCAAACTCATTAACAACCGTTTTATTTAATTAGTCAAACACTTGTTCTATATATTCAAATCGAAAAGGATTAAAAACTAAGATAAAAAAATCTGGAGTGGCCTACACTCAACTTTACTATAAGTAAACACAATAAACTCGTCAGCAACTGTGAACAACCATCCATCGCACCTTGGAATGCATTATAAAATATGTATATGTTTGATTGAGGTTAATTTTTTACATTTAACTGTCTCATTCTTCTATCATATCGTCTTAAATTATTAGATCATAAATAATTTTTTTTAAAATAAAACTTCAAATAATTCTATTTCAGTTAAAACGTTTCTAAGCCAATGTCAATTGGATTCAAACAAATCCGTCAGTAGGGCAGTTGATTCATTATTCCAAGACAAAATTTCGGTTTACTTAGGTAAGCAATAATCAATATTTTATAAATTGTCAATTTTAGGTTTAATTTTTTTAACAAATATTATTGTTCTATAATTTGCTTTTTATCGTTTAAATATAATTTTCTGATATAAAATATATTATAACACCCCTTGTTATAAATTTATATTTTTAAGAAAACAATTTCATCCTCATATAATGTGATATTTTTAGTTTTAAAAAAATTGTTTTCTAACGCCCACACATCCTTAAAAGGCTTTCACCTTTTAGTGGATGTTTTAGGGGTGAGAATTGTGGCTCAATTATTATTTCGCACCGATTTTAGTAATGGGCGAGCCATATTACTTGTCGATTTTACATTAGGAGTCCTAAATTTTACCTAACACAAGTATATTTATTCACTTGTATCCATTTTACAGGCTCGAGGGACGAAGTTTTCAAATTTATTCACCTCCAAAGTGAAAAAAAAATCGAGGTCTTGGTGGGTATTGAACCCCGGACCTACCAGTTCAGATACGAATACGTTAACCACTGAGCTAACCTGGCCTCTATCAGCTATAAATAGAAAAATTATTTATAAGAAATAAATTATTTAAATTGCACGCTCCATTTAATACTAATTAGAGAATATAGGACACGTCATAATAATTATTAGTGCATTAAGGCGATGAATTGCGAAATATAATACGCATAATTAAGACCTCTCTAATTGCTAAAGTAATTGGCAATTATTGATTATAAATTCACCATGCAAATTTTGTTTAGATCAATTAATAAATTGAACAGCATGTTTAAAAATCATTTAAAAAACAATCAATAATTTGTAAGAATAAAAGAATTGTTTGTTTATTCCGAAAGTGGCCGAAGTTCACCCGAGCTTAGCCGAAGAACCGATCAATTACCCAATCAAGAAAAGACAATCAAATCCAATGAGTGTTAACATAAAATTCGATCGTAAATGATGGTCAAAACAAAGTACTAACAACTAATTGCGAATTATAAATAGCGAAAAGATGTGAATTATAAAATAATTATAATTAATTAAAAAAATAAAAATTATTAAAAAAAATATAATTATAAAAAAGAAGGAACATAACAATGCCATGATCTGCCTTAGGAAACTTTAGTAAAAATTACAACATACCAGCTGATCTTCCCGGCTTTACCCGGGAAACAATTTAATTCCTACGCTTATAATAGTCATAGCTTATAAAAAGCTAACGAAATGGACTCCCCATATAAAAAACACACACCCTTAGGTTCGTATTCTCTTCCTTATTTTATTTTATTTTTATTTTTATTTTGTACTATATTTACTGTATACTATAGATAACTCTCTGTTGTCATTGTATTTTTTAGTTAATGCCTGAGGAAGAACACGTGTTCGAAACACGTTGTTTACACCATTAAATTTTTATATGTGGAGACCATTTCATTAGCTTTTTACCTTACAATGAGTAAATACTACATAATAACTGATTGAACTACATTAGAACTCTTATAATAAATTACATATAATGAAAACAATTTAAATTTTCTATAGTTCCGTTACACTTAATTTTTTTTCAGATAAAAGAAATTAATATAGAATTTAAATTATAGATTACGCAAAAAATATATAATCCTACACTGATTATAAATTGCACATATTGTTTAATACAATTGGTAGTTGATAGATTGGAATAAAGAAATAATAAAAATAATATTTTTTGTGGAACAATACAAAAAGAAATTTTATAAGAATTAGCTTTAATCTATATATATGTAACATAAAAAGGATAAATCGGGATGCAGTCAGTATCTTTCTTCCTTTCCAATCAAACTCTCATTGCTGACGTTTCGTTTTTATTCAAAATCTTTTTCAAAGGCAAAAGTAGGAATATTTGAAAATGAACAAACTATTACAAACTACATTACTAAAATAATATGTAAGGAGGAAGGAACAACTTTCCATATTGTAATGTAAAGTAATTTATAATGTAATTTAATTAGTAATTTAAATGAAATTTATAATAGTTTTAGTAATATAATGTTTTAGTAATGTAATTTATAATAGTTTGTTCATTTTCAAATATTCCTACTTTTGACTTTGAAAAAGATTTTGAATAAAATCGAAACGTCCGCAATGAGAGTTTGATTGGAAGTGGAAGAAACTGACCGCATCTCGATTTATCTTTTTTATGTTACATATCTGTCCCACGGTCGACAATTTCATTACTGTTTTGTATTTATTCTATATACTTATAAAAACTCTTCCATTCGCGTTTAAATATTTGCACATGCTTTAAACTGAATAAAATATTAGAATTACTGTGGGAATCGAACCCATGCCATGGGCATTTTTAGTCTAGCACGCGTTCCGACGGCGCCACGGGGACTTTCGTACATAAGCTTCCAAAACCTGATATAAATGACGTCATAAGATTAAATAATAGTTTTTCGACTTAAATTATAGTAAATTTAAAAAGGGAAAATGTAATGAATAATCGACGAAAATATGAAATAATTATTTCATATATCAACTAATTATATTTATTATAGTTAACAGAAGTTTTAGAAATTATCAAATTAATATAAGTAAAATATTAAAAGCTCATAATTATGTCCGTAATCAAAAAACACTTTGTCATAATGCCAATATTTTATTCTTTTGATATATATATTTCAATAAAAATGATAGAGTAGGGCTCCCAATACATCGGAAGGTACGAAAAAGTTCTTAATAAAACTAATTCTTTCTAAATTAAGGAGTTCAGGACTAATTGCATTGGCTGTAGTATGTCTCTCAGGAATTGACAACTTCTTTCAGTTGTCAAGAGAGTAACTGATGCTGATATCTACGAGTATAATGCTTGAATCAGTCTTACTTGTGGCGCAAATTTACTAAATTCTTATTTAACTAGCAATATGAGAGTTCAAGAAAAAGATGAGATATAATCTAAATTTCTGATAAATATTGGTGAAGACAGAGTTGAAAAGAATGAAAATAAAGAAATTATTACTGCCCGAAGACATGTTTATGAGTGCACATAGTGTTGATAAGTGCATTGAATACATTTACTCTTCATTCGCCAACCCACAAATATTGTTCACAGAAAAGTTCCATTTACCGAGACAATCAGTGAAATTAATCATAGATTTATTGAATAATTTCCAGAAGAAACGAAACAATATCTGACATGTAACTCGGTTTGTGTAGGAACAGAACCAACACATTACCCTCAAGAATTTCTTCACTCACTAGAGTTGTCTGGATTGCTCCAACATAAGCTAGAACTCAAAAAGGAAGCTCCTGTCATGTGTATGTAAGAGAAACATTGATCAACCGCGCTTATGTAATGAACAAGACTACTAAGTGAGGAGCTTGACGATAATGTCATCGTTTATAAAATTATCGCATCACGGTATCAAGGGAAAATAGTTTTAATTCTAAAATTGAAAATCGTTTTATCCGAAGAGGACAACATTTCTTTTTTTTTTTAAGTATTCACTTTCCAAATTCATTTAGCATTTGCCATGACTAATCATAAGTTTCAAACAGCCAACCAACCGCATGTTTGCTCTAAGTTGGGATCAACAGAGAGAAAACATTAAAGTTTTTTTTTTGCAAAAAAAAAAATGTAAATAAAGAGAATTGTATTAAAAAATATGTTACAAATCTATTAATTTATAGTTTATCTGCATTTATGTGACGTGTTGCAGTAAAAAGGAAGATGCCAGATGAACTAAGAGGTCAGGGGTCCTCTAGTTATCTGTTAAAATGATGACACGTATTTTAAACACACAAATCATTTCAATTAGGAGACAGTTAGTTTGATGAGGCCACTCGCTATACCAGTGGCTAAATACTTAAAATATTCCTCATCAGACAAACTGTGACACTATTACAGTACAAACCTATTTATATATATATATATATATATATATAACATTTTGGGGTTAATTTAAAATAATCCAAGTTCATTGGGGTAGCAAGGGGGTGGGGTGGCTGTCCACAGGGTGGTAGACACCAGGGGGCGGCATTTTAAGAATCTAAAAATTTAAAATCATAAAAAGCAAACAAACGAAATGGAAATTTTACACCAAATGAATTTTTAAGGTTAAAATTTTTTTTTGTATTTCATGTGTTTAATACTGTTTTTAAACGGATTTTTCAACTGTAATAATATATAAAATTAAAAATAACTTTAATTTAAAGTTTAAAAAATAGTATTTTCAAAGGGTTGAAAGTTTACTATATTTGTTTGCGTAGCCAGTTAATTTGAATTAACTAATTTTTATTATTGGAATTATACGTTTTTGTTTTGACAAATGTTAATTTTCTTTGATGATGACTGCAGATGTATACGAGTACTGTAATATGATGGAAGGTCTGAGATCAATGACAGTAGTCTAAAATTAGATCCTTGATCCATGAAAATAAATTTTTTCAGGACGTTCAGGAGTTTGAAGATTAACGGAAAGGAGTTGTGAAGGGTGGAGGAAAATCTTACAAATGCCCCGGGCGGCAATAGTAGTTGCTACGTCACTCGCCCTCACTCTCTCACTCTCTCTCTCTCTCTCACTCCCTGTACATCTGTCTGTATCTCTCTTTTTCTGTATGACTGACCAACTCTCTCTCTCTTTCCCTCTCTCCGTATCTCTGGCTGGTTATCATTCTCTGTATCTCCCTCTCTCTCCCTCACTCTCTGTCTGTCTGTCGGTATCTCTCTTTGTATATACGTCTGATAGACTCTGTCTCACTCTCTGTCTGTCTGTATCACCTATTTCGGTAGGTCTGACAGACCCTCTCTCTCCTCTCTATATTTCTGGCTGGTTATCATTCTCTATCTCTCTCTTTCTCTCTCACTCTCTGTATATCTGTCTCTATCTCTCTATTTCTGTAGGTCTGAACAAATCGCTCTCTCTCTCTCGCACACACACTCTCTGTATAACTGTATCACTTATTTCGGTAGGTCTGACAGACCCTGTTTCTCTCTCTCTCTCTCTCTCTCTCTCTCTCTCTCTCTCTCTCTCTCTCTCTCTCTCTTATTCTCTCTCTCTCTCTCTCTTATTCTCTCTCTCTCTCTCTGTCTCTCTGTCTCTCTCTCTCACTCTCTGTCTATCTGTCAGTATCTCTCATTTCTATACGGCTGACAGACTCTCTCTCTCTCACTCTCTAATTTTTGTATATAATAATTATTTTCAAATTGAAAATGACAATCTACCACACATAACTTAATTAACTCTATTATAGTGGTAGATTGTAGTGTGGTAGATTGTCATTTTCAATTTGAAAATAATTATTATATACAAAAATTTGGTCTTGCTATGGGTAACTGTTTATCCCCCCTCCTAAGTAATTTGTATATGGAGTTTTTTGAGAGTAAAATGTTAAGCTCAATTTTGCCCAAAAAGGTTAAATGGTATAGGTATGTTGACGATATTCTTTGCATTTGTCCCAATTCTTTAAATAAAGTTGATTTCCTAACAAAATTGAATTCATTAGTGCCGACAATCAAATTCACAATGGAAGAAGAAATAAGTGGTAATTTGCCCTTCTTAGATGTCCTGATCCATAGGTTACCTAATGAGTTACGCTTTAGTGTATATAGAAAACCTACGAATGTACTTGCATACGTTCATTTTTATTCTTCGCATCCAAAAAATGTTAAAATTTCTGTTTTTAGAAATATGTTTTTGAGGGCGTTAAGAATTTGCTCTCCTGAATTCCTTAATGAAGAGATTAATAACATTAGGTCAATTGCCCTTTCATTAAAATACCCCTCTTCTTATATCGATTTAGCTTTGAAGGGTGCTAAAAAAACTTTCTCTAATACTTCAACAGAGCCCCTTTTATTATCAAATTCTATAGTTTTGCCATACCACGAATCATTGGACCCCCTTCCAAGATTAGCCAAACAACTTGATTTTAATATAGTGTTTTCTAATCGTAATAACGTGGGTAATATATTAATAAAAAACTCTCCCAGCGAATTGGAGTCCGCTGGTATTTATAAAATTCCGTACAAAAATTTCCATAAAATTTATATTGGTCAAACTGGTAAATTATTAAAGACACGTGTAAAACAACACCAATATAACGTAAGTAGACAGGAAAAAAGTAGTGCCTTATTCTTGCATATAAAAAATGAAAATCATCATATTGATTGGACAGGAGCTAAATTTATTACCTATGAAAAATCAATGTTGTTAAGAAATATTATTGAATCGTCTCTAATTAAATTTAATAGCCTCTTCAAAGAGGGTTGACAGCTAGCGGATAGTTTTTTACTTTTTCTTACTGTACTCCTTTGTTTCCCCAAACATCCCCTTCTGGACATTAGTCCTTTCCTGTGCTTTCACCCTTTTAAAATACCACTCTTCCCTCCCACTCTTCTCAACTCCTCACCAGATGTTTTCTGCATCTAGTGTTCAGTTGGGTTTTTGACTCTGACGAAGACCGCTTGTTACGGTTGAAAGATCTTAGTCTTGTTTTCCCATTTCTTATTGTGGTTTGATCATTGATTGTTGTTTCACGTGTTTATGTGAAATCTTTATATATATATATATATATATATATAAACCAAATAAAAAAGATAGCAACAGATAGGCACAGGAATAACTCACTTCTATATTTCGACCATCTATGTATATATATACAATCGCATATTTGGGGAAGAGTCCTTCATATATATATATATATACACCTATATATATGTAATGCCTTCATATATACGAGGTGTGTAAATAAAGTAGTGAGACTGGCAACGTCGCTTTCGATCTGGCAACGCTGGAGACGCGTGGCCTTGAGTAGCGTCAGGTGCACGTGTGATGCGCCTCCAGTATGAATCTGAACTCGCCACAGTCATTTGTTTGTCCGTAGCGTTGGTTTTCGTGAAATGGTTTTTTCTTGAGCGTTTTAAAAATGAGTGACCTCAAAGTTGAGCAGCGGTGTGCAATCAAATTTTGCTTCAGACTTGGACATAATGCAACCGAAACTTTTGAAAAACTTCAGGAGGCCTATGGAGAACGTGTTTTATCAAGGGCACAGGTTTTTCGGTGGTTTAAGGAATTTTCAGAAGGAAGAGAGTCTATTGAAGATGAACCACGAAGCGGAAGGCCTTCAAGTGCAAACACCGATGAAAATGTCAACAGAGTACGGAACCTTGTGCGTTCAGATCGACGCTTGACAGTCAGAATGATCGGGGAACAGTTGAATTTGAATCACACCTCAAAGACAAACATCAAAGACAAGTGGGTGTTGCATCACGACAACGCGCCCTGTCACACTGCCATCTCAATAAACGAGTTTTTGGCCAGTAAAAACATTCCTGTTGCTCCTCAGCCTCCTTTTTCACCAGACTTGAGTCCTTGTGACTTTTTCCTCTTCCCGAGATTGAAAAATCACCTCAAGGGAACTCATTTCGGGACACTACAAAACATACAAACTGCTGTAACCGACCAGCTGAAGGCCATTCCAGAATCCGAGTTCCAGCAATGCTACAATGATTGGAAGGACCGTCTCCAGCGCTGTGTGGCTTCTGAAGGGAACTATTTTGAAGGTGACAATATCACATTGTAATTATATTTGAATAGAAAATTTAAAAAAAATCAGTCTCACTACTTTATTTACACACCTTGTATAACAAGACCCTAGAGAATTTAAAGGACTACTAAGAAATTTGGAAAAGAAATGCAAAAGCTGATCCAAAAAATAGTAGGCAGAAAATTAAATCTCACATATATATATATATATATATTTCACACAGGAAAGAGAATAACAAATAAATACACTCACAAAAAAGAGTCACAACGATATTTCGAGATTCTTCGTCATCGGGCAGAAGTAGTCCCTTTGAGTAGCTGATATATATGTATATATATATATATATATATATATATATATATATATATATATATGTGTTCTTTACTATTTGTTAAAGTTTGTATATATATATATATATATATATATATATAAGGCAGAAGACTGAGAAGAAATGGCTGGTACATTGCAGTGACTTCATCTCATTTGCGAGATTGCGAAATCGTCCAGTAGACAGTACAAAAGAAATGCTTTCCTTGTTGCTAATGCTGTTCAAACACGGTTAGTTGACACACTCATTACACACAAGGACTGTATGGTCGCAATGTGAATATTAATCAGCGGGTCGCTAGACAAACATGTTTGTTTATATAAATATATCTCAGTCCGGGCATCATCAAGTTGATTAGCACAGCTTTCTCCCTATAACTGCAGGATGTCCACAGTCACTCAGGTAATGACGCTTCTCCTAATTGTATAGAAGTCGTATCTAAAGAAAACATTTGCTTCCAATCTTTATAATTAGCTGAAAGGACAAACCAAACATGAATTTTCCTCTTTATTTGTATGACATTTTTATCTTACTCACACACACTCCATCTCTTTCTTTCTCATTCAGTCGTAACAAGCGGTCTTCGATAGAGTCAAAAAATCACTCAGGGTTTTCTTGGAGAAGAAGAGAGAGAAAAGGAGGGAGGGAGAGAGGGAGATAGATAGAATATGGATGGAGAGAAGGGTAGGGAGGGAAAGAGGGAGATAGAGAGTGGAAGAGAGGGGAGAGAGAGGGAGGGAATAAAAAGAGGGATGGAAAGAGGAGAGGGAGATAGAGAGTGGAAGAGAGGAGAGAGAGAGGGAGGGAATAAAAAGAGGGATGGAAAGAGGAGAGGGAGATAGAGAGTGGAAGAGAGGGGAGAGAGAGGGAGGGAATAAAAAGAGGGATGGAAAGAGGAGAGGGAGATAGAGAGTGGAAGAGAGGGGAGAGAGAGGGAGGGAGGGAATAAAAAGAGGGATGGAAAGAGGAGAGGGAGATAGAGAGTGGAAGAGAGGGGAGAGAGAGGGAGGGAATAAAAAGAGGGATGGAAAGAGGAGAGGGAGATAGAGAGTGGAAGAGAGGGGAGAGAGAGGGAGGGAGGGAATAAAAAGAGGGATGGAAAGAGGAGAGGGAGATAGAGAGTGGAAGAGAGGGGAGAGAGAGGGAGGGAATAAAAAGAGGGATGGAAAGAGGAGAGGGAGATAGAGAGTGGAAGAGAGGGGAGAGAGTGGGAGGGAATAAAAAGAGGGATGGAAAGAGGAGAGGGAGATAGAGAGTGGAAGAGAGGGGAGAGAGAGGGAGGGAGGGAATAAAAAGAGGATGGAAAGAGGAGAGGGAGATAGAGAGTGGAAGAGAGGGGAGAGAGAGGGAGGGAATAAAAAGAGGGATGGAAAGAGGAGAGGGAGATAGAGAGTGGAAGAGAGGGGAGAGAGTGGGAGGGAATAAAAAGAGGGATGGAAAGAGGAGAGGGAGATAGAGAGTGGAAGAGAGGGGAGAGAGAGGGAGGGAGGGAATAAAAAGAGGGATGGAAAGAGCAGAGGGAGATAGAGAGTGGAAGAGAGGGGAGAGAGAGGGAGGGAATAAAAAGAGGGATGGAAAGAGGAGAGGGAGATAGAGAGTGGAAGAGAGGGGAGAGAGAGGGAGGGAGGGAATAAAAAGAGGGATGGAAAGAGCAGAGGGAGATAGAGAGTGGAAGAGAGGGGAGAGAGAGGGAGGGAATAAAAAGAGGGATGGAAAGAGGAGAGGGAGAAAGGGAGAAAGATGGAGGAGGGAGAGAGAGTATGAGAGAGTCTGAGATCATTCATCCCTCGTTAATTACGACGTTACGTTAATTAACATGTTTATACATGTTAGTGTCTCTCTCACTATAATATGGATGCTCAGTCTGGTTTGGAGCAGCGCCCACGAACAAGAACTGCATCCAAGTTGTACAGAATAAATGTGCCCGCCTTATAGCTAGAGCGCCATGGTATGCTAGAAATTTCGATAATCAGCATGATTTGAGTTGGGAATCAATTGATTGCTACATTAGTCGACTTGCTAACAATGAAGACAAAAAACTGTCCACCTATCCAAATCTCCTTGTTCGGGACCTGAATCCAACAAACAACCCTTCCCAATCCCATGACTCCTAATAGCTCCCTTCCTGAACTAAATATGACGACCTGATCACTTATAAATAATATAGTACCTCATATAATGCAAAACTGCAAGACCATACGACCACGAATTCGACTCCTTTCCCTGACAGACTAACGTCCCCAGTATTGACAAAGCCTACTGACCAAAACAAAAAAGCAGGATGATAATTTAGCAGTAGTGGGCCTCTGGTCCGGAACTGCTAATTACGACGTGCACTGTCGTGCATGGAACTCTTCGTTGGTCGTTGGTCGTTGGTCTCACTATACTCTATCTTGATAAATAAGGTCCTTGCATAAAAGACGTATATTAGTATGAACAGTCCTCGTGAACTGCTCAAAGTGGAGATCTCAGATCTGACCCCTTTCTCTGACACTAAATATACATATTTCAGTCTCAACTCACTGAACAAACTAAACCCGGGGAGAGCACGTAAGCCATTGGGCTAGTCTAGACGCTTTCTCCCACAATTCTCCCCCTCCCATCCCTCCCTCCCATCCCTCCCTCCCATCACCCTCTCACTTAATCTCTCTTCTTCCATCTCTCTCTACCTCCCTCCACTCTATCCTCTCTCTCACAATCTCCCTCTCTCCTCCACTTTTTCTCTCTCTCTTTCCTCTCCTTCTCTCTCCATCCCTCTCTCTCTCCCTCCCTCCCTCTTTCTCTTCCATCCCTCTCTCTCTCCCTCCCTCCCTTCTCTACATCCCTCTTTCTTTCTATCTCCCTCTCTCCTCCATTTCTCTCTCTCTCTCTCTCTCTCTCTCCCCTCACCTGCTCTCTCCATCCCTCTTTCTCTTCCATCCCTCTCTCTCTCCCTCCCTCCCTTCTCTACATCCCTCTTTCTTTCTATCTCCCTCTCTCCTCCATTTCTCTCTCTCTCTCCCCCCCTCTCCTGCTCTCTCCATCCCTCTTTCTCTTCCATCCCTCTCTCTCCCTCCCTCCCTTCTCTACATCCCTCTTTCTTTCTATCTCCCTCTCTCCCACCCTCCCCATCTCTCTTATCCCTCATTACAAACTAGATGAAATATTAATAAAAGAAATAAGTAAGCAGATCAAGACTCCTTCAATTTTAGGAACATTAAATTCAGACAGGGATGCCACCAATCCTGAAAACTTCAATCAACCAGGTTAACTTGTTATTATATTTTTTGTTTGGTTCATTTAGCTCTCTGATGATGTTGTAACGAAAGGCCTTAGAGCATTGTAATTAATATATATTTGTTTATTGTGGTTGTTAATTCATAAATATATATTATATATATATATTATATATATATATATATATATATATATATATATATATATATATGTATAAAAAGATTTCACATAAACACGTGAAATAACAATCAATAATCAAACCAAATAAGAAATGGGAAAACAAGACTAAGATCAGTTTGGTTTTTGACTCTGACAGAGACCGCTTGTTACGGTTGAAAGATCTTAGTCTTGTTTTCCTTTTTCATATTCTGGTTTGATCATTGATATATAAATTTTTTTTTAAGCGTTGAGGTCTAATTGTTTTGAAACTAGTACTTTTGTCGACGTTTTGACGTATATTTATGTCATCTTCAGGAAACCGTAACAAGCAGTCTTCGTCAGAGTCCAAAACCCAACTGACTCTGGGTTTTTGGACTCTGGCTCTTGGTTGGGATTTGGGTTTTTGACTCTGACGAAGACCGCTTGTTACAGTTGAAAGATCTTAGTCTTGTTTTCCCATTTCTTATTGTGGTTTGATCATTGATTGTTATTTCACGTGTTTATGTGAAATCTTTATATATATATATATATATAAAACAAAACTAAAGTTTATCGGGACTCGGTCAGTTCTTCAGGTTCAAATGAAACTCTCATTGCCAACGTTTCGGTTTTCATTTAAAACCTTTTTCATAGGCCTACATGAAACACACCTTTTTGTATGCCTATGAAAAAGGTTTTAAATAAAAACCAAAACGTTGACAATGAGAGTTTAATTTGAACCTGAAGAACTGACCGACTTCCGATAAACTATAGTTTTGTTTCTATTCCACAGTCGATACTTTTATCAATATTTATATATATATATATATAAAAATATTTCACATGAACACGTGAAACAACAATCAATGATCAAACCACAATAAGAAATGGGAAAACAAGACTAAGATCTTCAACCGTAACAAGTGGTCTTCGTCAGAGTCAAAAACCCAACTTGGGTTTTTGACTCTGACGAAGACCGCTTGTTACGGTTGAAAGATCTTAGTCTTGTTTTCCCATTTCTTATTGTTGTTTGATCATATATATATATATATATATATATATATATATATATATATATATACTGTGATTGTGTATCAAAAAGTTATTAAAAACATCGGCGAAGTGATGAGTATTGGTCATGTAATGTTAAAGGAATTCTATCTCAATATTTTGTTGGATTACATGTTTAAGGAATATGACCCCATAACTTTACACAAAATACATTGACAGTAAAATCGTTTGACGACTGCCACCTTTATATTAGCACTATTGCCTATAAATATTATTAAAAAAAAATAAACATTTATAGTTGACAAACAAATAATAATAAACAATAAAAAAAACTTGTGCGCAATAAAATAACTCTGATGATAAAGTTTGCGATTATTTCCACCATTTATCTTTTTTTTTTGATAAAATAATTAATGAGTGCATGTTTGTGATGGAGAAAACTAAAATATATTCTATTTCATCTGATTGACTTGCTCCCAGGAATTAGTGCATAGCCTTGTCTGATAAGGGAATAGTTGTTACTCAATGATAAGGACTGACCTTCATCTCATATCAGTGGCCTTGAACATTAGATTTTAACTCATAGTGACCTTATGTTATCGATTTGTATCTATTTGCTTTTTTTCTTCAACAGATCAAGGAGTTCCGTTTTATGTATTATGACTAATTTGTTTTTAACTATTCTTTTTTTTTCAATATTTATTTAATTGAAATGAAATCTGTAAGGTGTCTAGGTAGAAGGACTAACCTATAGATGGATGTTTAGAGGGAAAAACATAGAGAGAGACACAGAAATAAAAAGAGAGAGAGAGAGAGAGAAAGAGAGAGTGACAGAGATAAAGAGAGAGAGAGAGAAAGCGAGAGACTGAGAGAGAGAGAGAAAGAGAGAGAGAGAGTAGTCACAGACAGAGTGACTTGCGAGAGAGAGCGAGTCACAGACAGAGAGAGAGAGAGAGAGAGAGAGAGAGAGAGAGAGAGAGAGAGAGAGAGAGAGAGAGAGACAGAGAGAGAGAGAAAGAGAGAGTGACAGAGAGAAAGAGAGAGTGACAGAGATAAAGAGAGAGAGAGAGAGTGAGTCACAGACAGAGAGAGAGAGAGCGAGTCACAGACAGAGAGAGAGCGAGTCACAGACAGAGAGAGAGAGAGAGAGAGAGAGAGAGAGAGAGAGAGAGACAGAGAAAGAGAGAGTGAGAGTGACAGAGATAAAGAGAGAGAGAGTGAGAAAGCGAGAGAGTGAGAGAGATAGAGAAAGAGAGAGAGAGAGAGAGAGAGAGGAGAGAGAGTGACAGACAGAGAGAGAGAAAGAGAGAGAGAGAGAGTGAGTGACTGACAGAGAGAGAGAGAGAGAGAGAGAGAGAGAGAGTGAGAGAGACAGAGAAAGAGAGAGAGTGAGGGAGAGAGAGTGACAGAGATAAAGAGAGAGAGAGAGAAAGCGAGAGAGTGAGAGACATAGAGAAAGAGAGAGACAGACAGAGAGAGAGTGAGTGACAGACAGAGAGAGAGAGAGAGAAAGCGAGAGAGTGAGAGACATAGAGAAAGAGAGAGTGAGAGAGAGAGTGAGTGACAGACAGAGAGAGAGAGAGAGAGAGAGAGAGAGAGAGAGAAGTGAGAGAGAGAGAGACAGAGAAAGAGATAGATAGAGAGAGAGAGAGAGAGAGAGAGAGAGCGACAGAGAAAGAGAGAGAGAGAGAGAGAGAGAGAGAGAGAGAGAGAGAGAGAGAGAGTGACAGACAGAAAGAAAGAGAGAGACAGAGACAGAGAGAGAAAGAGTGATAGAGGGAGAGAGTGACAGACAGAGAGAGAGTGATATTTATATAAATATACAAATGCAGAAAAACCACAATAAATAAACACCTGATGCAATATATAAATGTGAAATTATTTCCTTCCTCCCTCCTTCTCCATTACTTTTATCTAATATAAATAAATAGAAATAAATAGAAATATAATATACTGTCTTACCTCGTACACTGCTGCTGTAGCTATCGGACCGGTTTCAGGTGTCACCCATCTTCAACAAGAAAAGTTTCTTCAAAAAGTTCTTTCTTGTTAAAGATGGGTGACACCCGAAACCGGTCCGAGAGCTACAGCAGCTGTGTACGAGGTAAGACAGTATATTATATTTCTATTATTAATAAAACATATAATTTCTATGCTAATCAATCTATATGTTGCTCCCTTGAACAAAACTTTATATCATGTAAATTTTTTTTTGCTTATGAATCGTACCAACTGTACGATACGATAATATTGAAGTATGAGGAATAGACTCTTTCCTATTATGTTGTTGATAAATATCCAGTTTTTTCACTATTCTAGTCTAATAGTCCATATCTATTATATTGAAAAACTTTTAAGCTTCCAGCTATAAAAGTTTGAAACTATACTGAAAAGCCGGCTTTGAATTTGATTGAAGTATGCAAAACTGGCTAATTACTAATATATTTTTTCTCAATATACAGTTACAAAAACCTTATAACAGAGTACAGCACGCAGGAAAACGATAACACTGGCTCAGAGTACATTAAATTTTCGACAAAGAAAAAGAAAACATGATATTTTTAAAAACACTAGCATGCCATAAAATTCCCAGTATAATAATTTTATAAAAGACCAAAAATATAAATCATAATTCAAATTTGAAAAATAAATGAAATTATTATACATCTTAAATTAAAAATTATATTAAAACGACCATTTTTCTTACATTTTTCTGATATTTTTTCAGAAAAAAATAGGAATATTTTCAAGTTTTAAATAGGAAACTTTGACTAAAATTTTCAATGTAGAAGGAGGTCAGGTAAAGTATGTAAGAATATCTACTAGCTATTGGAACAAACGTCATGTTCTCCTGTTAGAAATTATTTCGTAACACGAAATCTACCTTTTCCGCTTTTCAAAAATATTATTATTGCTCTCGTTATGCTAATGATATTACATGCATTAGTAGTGCGATATACAAAAATAAGCATATATATTGATAAGTGGATCAATTACTATCTGTACTACCTACAGGAATGAAAGACTAATAAACATCTCCCATTTAGACATTTATATGATACTTAAATAGAACATTATATATTATATACACATGAAGTATGAAATTATGTTTACTATTGTAAAGTTGAGTGTAGGCCACTCCAGATTTTTCAATTTTCGATTATTTTTTACTCTACTATAAGTAAAGTATAGTTTGTGATCGTGAAAAAATTGTGACCGAAAAATGTTTCGGGTAATAACAGAACAGATTGATTCCTTTTAACGTGAAAGCTATTTTGCCGCATCTCGGGAGCTACAAGCTCTAGCCTAGGATAGAGGCAAACCAAAACCTCCGAGATACGCCTAAGGTGGACCACGCGAAGACGAGCTTCAAAAAATCACTTGCTTTACCACTTCATCATTTATAAAAAAGAAACAAATATCAGAATGTCAGATAAAATACGAAAGTTCTAAGGTAATATTATAAATACACTTAAATTAATGTTATTTTACGTTAGGTAAATAAATTGAATATATCAATTTAAAAATTTTTGTTTGTTTTAAATATATTTATTGTGTATATAACCTGAATTGATATTTTACTTACTTATGCCATAAAATAATTTTTTTTTACTTTTAAATAATTTTTATTTTACTAAATATACTTACTGTGTATATATCTTGAATCATGTTAAGAATACTATATCAAAAGCTTGGGTCATATAAGAATCTGTTTCCGTCCCTTAATAACAAGAAACAATTAAAATTATCCCTGTCAATAATGTTCAGTGAGATAATTTCAATAGCTATTGTTATCATTTCTGAGTGACACAAAGGGTCACGGGTAGTCTAGTATATTATATGCCCAAGAAGTTTGATATTATGTTTACTTATAGTAAAGTTGAGTGTAGACCACTCCAGTCTACAATCAAGTTATTTCTTAATAACAAGAAAGAACAATTTAAATTATCCCTGTGAATCATGTTCAGTGAATTCATTTCAATATCTATTGTTATAATTTCTGAGTAACACAAAGAGTCACGGGTAGTCTAGTATATTATATGCCCAAGAAGTTTGATATTATGTTTACTTATAGTAAAATTGAGTGTAGGCCACTCCAGATTTTACATTTTTTCTGGTATATTAATATTTGTAGTTGGATATATTTTATTTAACTATATTCTAATCCGTAGTGCAATCAGTTATTATGTGGTATTTACTCATTGTAGGGTAAAAATCAAATGAAATGGTCTCCACATAAAAAAAAATGTTAATGATATAAACAACGCGTTTCGGGAACAAATTTTGGGAACAAATTCCCAAATGTACAGCTTTTCTTAATTTAATTATATAAAAATAAAAAAAAAAAGTTCTACTTTCTCCTTATACATATATTTGGTTTATATTTCGTTATAGCTCTGTGTGTTATATTTTCAATATGTTTCCTACACTTAGTCTAAAAGAAAATGTAAAGGCTCAGCCTAACTTTTAAGAGAAAAAAGAAAAATTGTACCTGCCTTCTAATAAGAAACAGATGTATCCTATACCCTCACCCATGTCCATTCCATTACCAGTCAGTCTTATTCAGAGGCACTCATCCTTAGTTAATGCCTGAGGAAGAACACTACGTGTTCGAAACGCGTTGTTTATATCATTAAAAAATTTTTATATGTGGAGACCATTTCATTACATTTTCACCCTACAATATTTAATTAAAAGTTAATTTATATATTAGATTGAAATTTTTTATTCTGTTTTTATTTCTTCAATAGTTATTCTATACAGCTATTCTTATGTAAGATCTAATTTTAATATTGCTCATATTTAAATTGAAATATACTAGGTATTTAAATAAGCAATGCAAGTTCGTAATATTTATCTAATTTTTGTTTTTTCGCTATAATTGCTTGTTAGACATTTTCTTTCAATCATTTATAAAACGTGATTTTCCATGAATTTAAAAACAGTTAGGCACAACTTGAAAATCACTTGAGAACAGGAACGTGATGTATCTCTACAAACATCTACCTTGAATGCAGGAATAGTACAGACTATATATATATATATATATATATATATATATATATGTTCAAATAACATTGACATCTGAAACCCTACAAACTTTAATGTTTCTTAATTTTTTGTTGTTTCTTAGTAATTTTCTTTCTTTTTATTTAATTTGTATAAGTATAATCAAACACTTTTCATTTCTTTATTTACAGTATTTCATTAATATTAATTGATGAGTTTTGCCTAAGTGTATTTTAAAACAACTCATACATTTTCTATGGATATTGTACATATATAAATATAATACAGTCGATTCCGGTTAATTGGGACACATCGGGACCGAGGCGTTTTCTCCCAATTAAGCGGCTGTCCCAATTAAACGAATTTCACTTTTTTTTTTGGAAATTCATTTGATTGGTTTTAGGGACAATGCCATTAAGCATTGGACGGGGAGGAGGGGTGTTTGTCTTGCCGCTGCATTGGCTCGGATGGAAAAGATAGAAATGTGAACATGAGGCAGCTGCGGATTTTTAAAACACGGGTATCGGGTTCAGAAAGAAGCCGCCTTTCTGGCTTTCCCGGGATTTAGAAGGGGGTGGTGTTTATTTTGCCGCTGCGCTGGATCGGTTAAACCGGAACTCAGTTAAAACATACTCGGTTAATCAGGACTCTACTGTACTAAAATCTTAAATTTACTGTCCC
This sequence comes from Hermatobates lingyangjiaoensis, assembly GCA_026182355.1. NCBI lineage: Eukaryota > Metazoa > Arthropoda > Insecta > Hemiptera > Hermatobatidae > Hermatobates > Hermatobates lingyangjiaoensis. The sequence goes on from JAPFBL010000348.1 coordinate 65,650, forward strand.
AATTAAGCGGAATGTTGTCCCAATTAAACATACAACTTTACAATTGTAGTTCATAGTTTGGTTTCCATTCTTTAAGATTTGTCCCAAATAAGCGGCTGTCCCAATTAAGCCGAATCCACTGTATATATATAAAAAGATTTCACATAAATACGTGAAATAACAATCAATGATCAAACCACAATAAGAAATGGGAGAACAAGACTAAGATCTTTCAACCGTAACAAGCGGTCTTCGTCAGAGTCAAAAACTCAACTTCAGTTGTCTCGGCTGTCTGCAACCATCTTCAGAAACAAAACTATTTTCATCGAACAAGTATGTAAACATAACAGTAAGCTAAATAAAATGTTCATTAAAAAATTATTTATGTTTACATACTTGTTCGTTTCTGAACAAATAGTTTTGTTTCTGAATATGGTTGGAGACAACCGAAACATGTGAAATGTTAGTCAATAAATAATGATGGCCAACCAGAGTTTTGCTGAAATAATTCACCAGCTGAATCAAGATGATTTGAAATTATCTAGAAAATACGAAAAACTGCTCAAAAGAAAGGAATGTTTGATTAAGGCAATTCAGTTTAACACAATTTGTATAAAAGAAAATCTGCTCCCTATTTATAGTAATATATATATATATATATATTGATAAAAGTATTGACCGTGGAATAGAAACAAAACCAAAGTTTATCGGGACTCCTCGGTCAGTTCTTCAGGTTCAAGTTATACTCTCATTGCTAATGTTTCGGTCTTTTTTTAAAACCTTTTTGATAGGCAGAAGTATAAATTTTGAAACAGAAAAAACAACGCAACAACTAGTAAACCATATAATATAAAATAATATATATATATATATATATATATATATATATATATATATATATATCAATGATCAAACCACAATAAGAAATGGGAAAACAAGACTAAGATCTTTCAACCGTAACAAGTGGTCTTCGTCAGAGTCAAAAACCCAACCTGACGAAGACCGCTTGTTACGGTTGAAAGATCTTAGTCTTGTTTTCCCATTTCTTATTGTGGTTTGATCATTGATTGTTATTTCACGTGTTTATGTGAAATCTTTTTATATATACATATATATATATTTACTATTAAATCGGAAATACGATCCAAACTAGACACAATACGAATTCAAAATCGTAGGAGAGTAACACACAGAGTGAAGAAACACACTTTAAAAAATAATTTTTTTTACGTTCCACTAGTTGCAAACGGTGTGAGCCACGCACCTATAACAGTCACAACTTGTTTCTCTAGTTTGCTTCTTTCAGAGTTCGACACAACGCATTCAAACAATGTGTGTTTGAGACGACTGTTTGAGTGGATATTCCGTCACAATGGCATATTGCAGGGATTACAATCTTTAGGCGGTGAAAGATAGTGACCAAGTCTTCTATGCCCTGTTAAGAAACTGTGTCACTTTTCATTCCACTTTGAGCTACTATTGTAATCATGACATTAGAATGTATTCAGAAATACACCTAATTAAATGGTAAAAAAAATTATAAAATTGCATCACATGATTGGGAAAAAATTAGTATGATTTTCAGAATCAGAACGCTTAAATTAATATAAATTCACTTATAATTAATTGGTTAAAAAAAATTATAAAATTGCATCACATGATTGGGAAAAAATTAGTATGTTTTTCAATATCAGCACGCTTAAACTAATATAAATTCACTTAGAAATCTCGAAAACCAAAAAATGTTTTGGCCAGTGTTATAATTATGCAGGTTTAGTGAATAGTTTTAGACGAGGCTCTCTCTATTCCTGCGAGGCAAATAGTTGAAAACATATTATTTTGAAGTTTCAAACAAGACTTTAAGACCCTTGTCTATGATTCCATAAGCTATATAACAAGTTTGCCAGATTTTATCAAGTTTAAAAGCTGAGACTTTTCGTTGGGCAAAACTTTTAATTTAATTGACAATGTTTTCCAAAACCACCCCATGTGGCTATCTTAATGACTTATATAACACAACCCCCTCCCCCCCTATAAAAGTTAAACATTATTTCATTAAATTAACTTCTATCTCATTAACTCTACTTGTGCTAAACTTGTTAGAAAACTATCAACATTGCATTTGACCTATTACGACCATTTAAATATCCTGTTTTTACTTATGAATGGCTTTATTATAACTACATATATATATATAAATAAAATAAATTCAAAACGAAGGAAACACACAGAAAGACACAGACATAACTCACATCGATATTTCGACCATCGTCGTCATCAGGATGTGTGAAGAGCAAAGAGTCCCGCAGGAAGGCAGGGCGGTGTCACCGCCTTAACTTAGTTGTTATTTTAACGGTCGCGACTCTTTTAACGGTCGCCCACAGGAAAAGAAATCATACGATGAGAAGACGAAAGCTAACTCAACAGCTTTAAAACTTTTCACAATTTTTGTGAAATAATCCTGAGCCAGTATAGCTCAGTGGTTAACGTACTCGCCTCTGAACTGATAGGACTGGGGTTCGATCCCCACCTGGCCATTGATTTATTAAAGTGGGAGGTGAATAAATCTGAGCACGTCATCCCTTGGAGAAGAACGTTAAACCCCGTTTTGATCTTCGCGTTCCTCGGCTTTTTGTGCCATAACCGCTTAGTCAAGCCAGGCCGCCTTGTTGACAAGTTACCCTTTAGCCACCTCCATTGAACATAGAAGTGCCCGAGGGCACCTCAAGCAACGCAATGCTAAGCACGAATTCTGACAGTTACTCCACAAAACTGTACCTAGGCCAAGAGTAATAGACAAACTAAAGCCCAGGTAACATGCGGAGATAATTACTGATAAGGTACACAAAATTCCCTTACCAGTTGCACTTTAACTAGAGAACACATATAACGAAGACATATAAATACACAATCAAGACTAACTCAACTTATCGCTACGCCTCAAAGTACCAAAATATTCCCTCGAGGTGGAAGCTAAACTAACTTATAACTAAGAAACACTCAATACTAAAAGACTAAAAACTAATATAATATAATGTCCGACAAGGTACTCGATATTTCCTTATCGGTAGCTTAAACTAAAGGACACAGGACATATAAATAAACATACAAAACGAACACAACTTACGTTAAACCCTCAAGGTACTGCAAATATTTCCTTGAGACAAAGACTAAAACTAATTTATTACAAATGGTAACTAGCCGAGACTAAAAAATAAACTACAACATGGAGGTCCCAGACACTAGAGGGTAAGGGTCTTCCTTCTCCTCCCCACGTGGTAAACATACTTCAGAAATTGGCCAAACAAACCTCCCGACATACTCTGGGCATACAGCCTATCAACAAACAAGCCACAGTTCATCTCAAGTTGAATCTAAGATCGTCATATCTTGGGCAACAATCCAATATGTGGCCCACCGATTCAACTGGTTCCCCACATGAGCAAGCTACATGAACGTTAAACTGTCAGTCCACTAGCCTGTATGATGTCACAGGTACTCGTTAAAGATCCCTACTCTAAATACACTTGAGTTAGGCAAAATTTAGAACCCCCGCTGTAGAATCAATCTTTATAATGTGATATCACAAAGGCCCAATGCTCGGCCTATGTGTGTTCCCTTGTGGGACTTCCACTGCAACCTAAACTACCCTAATATTTCAATGAAAGATATTATATAAAAATTACACTTAAAAATAAAAAAAAATATAAAATAAATAATAAATTTAATTAATAATGATTTAATTGGCAAATAATTAGAAATATATATAAAAAAACTTTATAAATAATTTAGAAGAATAGTGCAGATTGATACCTGAATGTCAACGATCTTCTAAGAGCTGTACGTAGAATTCTTCAGAAGAAAACCCGTCACAATAAAGAGTAGTAAGATCTTGCAAATCTGAAAATTAATAACAGAAGTTAGTATATTGGCTTTAAAGATAAATCCTCATATAATCTTTTATATCTAAATAAAAAAAAGAAAGATTTTGTCTGTACATACCTCCGAACTGACTCATTTCAAGATATCTTTACGCTTCATACATTAGAGAAAGCGAATTCACCTTTAGAAAAATTCTGTCTGTCCGTTTGTCGGTTTGTCCGAAAAATTTTGTCACAAGTAAATTCAGCCACCATAAGAAGAGCTGAAACTTTGAAAGTAAGTTTGTGTATATATAACATAAAACATAAGTTTTGAATGGATTAGAAAGTCAACATGGAACAAAGTTATGGACTTTCAAGCTGTCATTGGCTAACTTCACAGATGTGTTTATTTAGAAAATATACAGGTGTAGCAAGTAGGAATTGTTTTTTTATTTTAATTTCATTTGCGTTTAGGGTTCCAATAAAAATGTGCAACGGGATACGACTACAAATTTGTCATAGAGGCTACGACAGATACGTCATAGAGGCTGATATCATGACTGGGTGTGTTATTGGGGAGTCAGTGTTTATACGACGCATACCATTGGTACCTAGAAACTGTCCCTTTGAATTCAAACGGTTGCAATTTCCCGCCAGCGTCTCTTTCGCAATGACGGTAAATAAGCTGCAAGGCCAAACTCTGTCTACGGCAGGAATTGAAGTGAGTGAGACGACATATTTCTCAGATGTCAGGGAAAAAATAAATAAATAAATAAAATGATAAAAAATAAATAAATAAAAAACTAACGGTTTAAATTCAAGCCATGTTTCGAGCGTACCCCCAGGAGCCAAATGTGGGCTTCCTCAGAAGCTTTTAAAGTAACTTGTCTGTTATCACTGGGGACTTGTTTAAGAACTTGGACTGTGAAACAATCATTGAAGCTGAGGTGGTGGGAATTAGCGTGAGTGGTTAACGCAGCAGGAAACAAGCACAAAACTATATCCACTAAAAATTTGACAGAATCTGTCAGATGAAAGATGTCCGGAGTCCCCATTAAAAACTGAGTTACATTTTCACTTATTTAAACTTGTATGCAGATAAAACGTGGCTTGAGGGGTTGGTTCGGGACCCCTTATTGGGTATTCGGGGTTACCCTGATAGTACAGGGCATTCCGCTATCCACCACCTGCGGACCCGCCTGGTAGCCACCCAAGCCCCAGGACCCCCCCTGACTAAATGTGCCCCTCCCCCCCTGACTAACTTAAAGATATACATGATAGGGTAGAATAGAAGAAACTTTGTTGTGTAGACTTAACGATCATCAAAAACACACCTACTTAACAACTAAAGAAAATATATACAGTATAACTAAAATAAGAATAATCATAATTGTATATACACATCAAAACTGTTTCTACCCCTAAAAACATATAAGTTGCAAGAAATAGTAGAATAGACATAGCTATGTAAAAGTTGACTTATAAATCATTAAACACATACCTACTTAACAACTATAAAGCAGTATAACTAAAATAAGAATAATCATAATTGTATATACACATCAAAACTGTTTCTACCCCTAAAAACATATAAGTTGCAAGAAATAGTAGAATAGACATACATATGTAAAAAATGACTTATAAACCATAAAACACATACCTACTTAACAACTATAAGGCAATATACACATTATAACTAAAATAAGAATAATAATAATTGTATATACACATCAAAACTCTTTCTACCCTTAAAACATATAAGTTGCAAGAAAGAGTAGAATAGACATAGCTATGTAAAAGATGACTTATTGATCATAAAACACATACCTACTTAACAACTATAAAGCAATATACACCTTATAACTAAAATAAGAATAATCATAATTGTATATACACATCAAAACCGTTTCTACCCCTAAAAACATATAAGTTGCAAGAAAGAGTAGAATTGACATAGCTATGTAAAAGATGACTCATAGATCATAAAACACATACCTACTTAACAACTATAAGGCAATATACACATTATAACTAAAATAAGAATAATCATAATTGTATATACACATCAAAACCGTTTCTACCCCTAAAAACATATAAGTTGCAAGAAAGAGTAGAATAGACATAGCTATGTAAAAGATGACTTATTGATCATAAAACACATACCTACTTAACAACTATAAGGCAATATACACATTATAACTAAAATAAGAATAATCATAATTGTATATACACATCAAAACCGTTTCTACCCCTAAAAACATATAAGTTGCAAGAAAGAGTAGAATAGACATACATATGTGAAAGATGACTCATAGATCATAAAACACATACCTACTTAACAACTATAAGGCAATATACACATTATAACTAAAATAAGAATTATCATAATTGTATATACACATCAAAACCGTTTCTACCCCTAAAAACATATAAGTTGCAATAAAGAGTAGAATAGACATAGCTATGTAAAAGATGACTTATTGATCATAAAACACATACCTACTTAACAACTATAAAGCAATATACACCTTATAACTAAAATAAGAATAATCATAATTGTATGTACACATCAAAACCGTTTCTACCCCTAAAAACATATAAGTTGCAATAAAGAGTAAAATAGACATAACTATGTAAAAGTTGACCTTTGATTGTAGAATACATACCTATTTAACTACTTTAAGTTGAATGTTATCTTACAATACATAATTAAATATCAGAATGTAGTCATACCTCTTTAGAATTGTCAAATGTATTTCTATTCCTTTATCAATTGATTTATTCGTTGATTAGAAGAGAAACGGCTCTAAAATATACTTTTAAATATCATAGATAAGCTATTCTATTCAACAGATGTATGTTACCTCAAGAGTCAATTAACATAAGATTTTGGTATATATCTCCATATACCTGAAAAGTGTTTCTACCTGCAAAACGACATGAACATGAACAATGAAAATAGTTTTGAAAACAAAAATTTATAGTTATAAAACATCTATTGTATACAAAAACTATAACTTATTTTATACTGTAGTATGAAAAAATAAGAATGTGATCAACACCTCTGTATCACTTCAAATACATTTCTATTCTCCAAATATATCAGCTACATGGAGAGTAGTTGAGAAACATATATGCAACTAACGACTTAAATACATCAAACAACATTCATGTTAAAATCCATTCAACATACATGAGGTACCTCACACATATACCTTTAATATAATTAAAGAAACATGTAGCCAAACCTCTTCCTACACATCAATATATTACTAGTCCCATAACATATGAGTTACACAAGAGAGTAGATTGAAACAGTAATGCATACATGGGTTTAAAAAGTTTTAAAGTCCTATGTATTCAACGATAACTTACCTACACAGTAGAATTACAATAAGAATGTAGTCACACATCTTCATATCCCTGGAAAGCCTTTGTCATGTTTCTAGGGTAGTGGATCTGAATCTGCTTGAAGTTGGGCAGTTCTTAATTCTACAAATAGCTGAAAGCACACTGTACACAAATCTCAGAGAAATATTTTAACTGCATCAAAAACAATACGAATAAAAATAATAATTATAAAATAAAGAAATAAAAGAAGAGACTTACTCTCAGAATGTTTCTTCTTCTGCCCAGGGAAATATAAACTTGATGAGCCTTGGCTTCTTCTTCTGTGTTTGGGGCTAAAATGTTTGATAGGGATAGGGAGGAGCTCGAATTTCTTCTTCAAATCGATTGAAATGTCTTTATGTATAGCTTGTTTTGACTAAAGTATAATCTTGCAGATTGTAGAATTTGTCCTTAGTCACTGCATATAAAATATATTTGAGGTGAGTAGGTCTTCTTAAGAAGAAAATCGCTATTACTTATAACTCATAATAATGTTGCGCTCACAAAAAGAGATGTAATACGTAAGATGAGGTATGGTGACTACGTTTTTATGTTGGATATATTATTCTGAATCACTCAGAGACACCTAGAAATCCTATAGACACCCTTGAGAATCACTCTTATAGAGACCCAACAGATTACGATCTGTCTGGGAAGAACAGTGGAAGTAAGAGGGTTTCAAACAGTGTAAGACGTTGAGTGTTGTGTGCTTTGCTTTGTACTGTAATAAACTAAACACATAAACCTGAAATGATTACATGCATAAACACATAACATGCCCACTAACCTGTGTACAGGTATCCTTTCGTCTGTACCTGAAACAATACACACATGTTAACATTACCTCAATGGTAATATAAAATAAGGTAGAATCTTTGTCAGTCATGGTTGTGACTAGTCATAATCAAATAATTCTGGTATATGTCAAACATAAAGTAATTCTTGTCGTTTTACTCATTTACAAACACACCCTAATATAATTATACCTAATTATTATACTTAAAAGAGCCCCTAATAATTATACCTAAAAGAGCCCCTAATAATTATACCTAAAAGAGCCCCTAGTAATTATACCTAAAAGAGCCTCTAATAATTATACCTAAAAGAGCCCCTAATAATTATACCTAAAAGAGCCCCTAATAATTATACCTAAAAGAGCCCCTAGTAATTATACCTAAAAGAGCCTCTAATAATTATACCTAAAAGAGCCCCTAATAATTATATCTAAAAGATCCCCTAATAATTATACCTAAAAGATACTCTAATAATTATACCTAAAACAGCCCCTAATAATTATATCTAAAAGAGCCCCTAATAATTATACCTAAAAGAGCCCCTAATAATTATACCTAAAAGAGCCCCTAATAATTATACCTAAAAGAGCCCCTAATAATTATACCCTAATAAGTTCTTAATACAAACAAAAATAGCTAATATTACTTTCCCATTATATTACCTTAGTGCATTGTCGGTTATGTTTTTTTGACGAAGAATATTAGCACACTGTTTCAGTTCAATGAATAAAAAAAAACATATATTTCATATCAAACTTTATGAAAATAACATGTATTTTACGTTTGTTTCATATCGGTGAATAAAAAGAAGCAATTCCCTTAATAGTTGTGAAAAAGGAATTTAACTACCAATTACATTGTAATTTATTACATATAATTTAACATATATGTGTTGATATATAGTTAAAAGACTAGTGTTTACATATAATATCAAGTTATATTATGTGTGGACAAAGAAAAATTGTTGAATTTACCTTGGCATAAGCCACAGTGCATTTTCCGCCATGATTCTTTGATGAAGGGAAGTTGCAGACTGGCTCGAACATGCAAAGATCTTTAGGGAGTCCAAGAGTTCACTTACACAGTCCTAGAACAGAGTGGCCAACCCCATTATGACTTCTTTTTACTTCATTATAAAATCAAACAAATTTGTTAAATATTTCATAAAAATTGAAATTTTCTTGATAGTTATTTTGTTTGAAAGTTTTCTTTTTATATTGTTTAGTGATAAATTTTATTCTTATTGCTATATGGTTTACCAATAGAACAATTGCTAACAATTATAATATTTCCTTATTAATGAGGAATTAAGAATAATAATTATAATTTAAAATAAAACATTTTTTTTTAAAAAACTTCCAGGAATAAGTTCCAAGAAACATATTAAATTTTTAAATATCTTAAAATAAAACAGCTTCTAATTTTTTTAAAATAATAAATATCAACTATTAAACTAGAATAGTGAAAAAACTGGATATTTGTCAACAAACATAAATCCTGTTTCTTGAGGAAGAGTCCATTCCTCACATTTCAATATCATGGAAAAATACTACAATTCAGAAAGATAAAGTAATTATAACTGATATTAAGTTTTGTTCAAGAGTGCAATATAAGGTTTATTAAAGCATTTTATGAGGCAAATCAATCATACAATGAAAGACAAAGGAAATTTATTTATGTTTATTGGCGGTGATTTTTTACATGTAAAAATATTATTCCTCTTATATCACATATAAGTCAATAAATTATTTAAATTTTTCCTTTATAAACATCAATTTTATTTATCTCAGTGGATTTGCTCAAAAAATTTCTAAGTCAATGTAAAAAAAATATCAAAATTCGGCAAGTAAGCAGGTGATCCATTAGTCTACGATAATCTAATTTAGAGCTTTATTGCTCTTTCCCGTAATTGAAACTTAATGATTTTTTTTATAAATTGCTAATTTTTTGTTCCATTTTTGGTAAAATTTTCATAATTTTTAAATAATTTTTTCAAAAAACATTTTATGAAAACAGAAATAGTGCTTTAACGCTCCTTTAGTGAATGTAATTTTAAAACAAATTATCTCAAATCATTTTCCATATAATGTTCGATCTTTAGGCATAGCTTCATTTTGATCCGTCAAACGGTATGGCTCTTACAAGCTTTGAGATTGAATTATAAGTCAAAATTTTTACATTTTATTGGAAAAAATTATTTCTCTTTGTTTTAAAATTATTAATATATTATTCGTTAATTGAATTTGTAACCCCAAAGGTCATACCAAAATTTCAAAACTCTAAAATTAGCAGTTTAGGAGAAAAAAATGTTTTCCTAAAAACCGGTTTTTGGCAAAAAAAGTGACTTTCCCATCATGCATAATTCTTCCCCAACAATAGGGATCTTCTACACTATAGGGACCATTTTTGTGTAAAATATCAACTTGATACATCAAAGATTCTGGACCGTAGCGTGGTAACAAGCAATGCTAACTCACTCACCCACCCACACACACACAGACATCATCGCAAAAACATCATAAAACGACTTTTGGGTCCTCAAAACATATAGTCTTGTCAAAACCTCGAGATCGAATTTTTTCACGATCACTATACAGATCGTGATACGAACACAGCTGACTTGTCAATAGAGCAATACCAGACAAATAGAACAACGTGAGGTAACTCACACATCAGACAGGTAAATACAGGTTCCTGCGGACACCAGAGTAACGTTAGTTAACTCTCACTTCAGGCAGGTAGGTATGTAGATACTAGAAAAGTATGAACCAGCCATTATAGTAGAAAAGTCAACATAAGTTGAAATCTTCAGAACACTCTGAAGCACACTTCATAGCAGATAGAACAATACAGATAACTCAAAACACCAGAAGAGTGTCAGGCAACCCTCATAGCAGATAGATCAATACAAGTAACTGAAAACACCATAATAGTGTGAGGCAACCCTCATAGTAGATAGATCATTACAGATAACTCAAAACACCAGGACAGTGTGACCCCACCCTCATAACAGAGAGATCAATACAGGTAACTCAAAACACCAGAACAGTGTGAGGCAACATCCATAACAGAGAGATCAATACAGGTAACTCAAAACACCAGAACAGTGTAAGGCAATCCTCATAACAGATAGATCGATACAGGTAACTCAAAACACCAGAACAGTGTGAGGCAACCCTCATAACAGAGAGATCAATACAGGTAACTCAAAACACCAGAACAGTGTGAGGCAACCTCCATAACAGATCAGGTAACTCAAAACACCAGAACAGTGTAAGGCAACCTCCATAACAGATCAGGTAACTCAAAACACCAGAACAGTGTAAGGCAACCCTCAAACAGATAGATCAATACAGGTAACTCAAAACACCAGAACAGTGTGAGGAACCTCCATAACAGATCAGGTAACTCAAAACACCAGAACAGTGTAAGGCAATCCTCATAACAGGTAGACCGATACAGGTAACTCAAAACACCAGAACAGTGTAAGGCAACCCTCATAGTAGATAGATCAATACAGGTAACTCAAAACACCAGAACAGTGTGAGGCAACCTCCATAACAGATCAGGTAACTCAAAACACCAGAACAGTGTAAGGCAACCCTCATAGTGGATAGATCAATACAGGTTACTCAAAACACCAGAACAGTGTGAGGCAACCTCCATAACAGATCAGGTAACTCAAAACACCAGAACAGTGTAAGGCAACCCTCATAGTAGATAGATCAATACAGGTAACTCAAAACACCAGAACAGTGTGAGGCAACCTCCATAACAGATCAGGTAACTCAAAACACCAGAACAGTGTAAGGCAACCCTCTTAGTAGATAGATCAATACAGGTAACTCAAAACACCAGAACAGTGTAAGGCAACTTCCATAACAGATCAGGTAACTCAAAACACCAGAACAGTGTGAGGCAACCTCCATAACAGATCAGGTAACTCAAAACACCAGAACAGTGTAAGGCAATCCTCATAACAGATAGATCGATACAGGTAGTTCAAAACACCAGAACAGTGAGGCAACCCTCGTAACAGATAGTTTAATACAGGTAGCTGCAGATACCAGGAAGTATGAAGCAGACATATGGAAGTTCATAAAAGTAGCTCAAAAAGGTCATACATTCATTTATAAAATTTAAGATTCATTTTCGTAACAGCATTCAAGACAGCATCAAGCAGCGACATAAGTCATCATCAGATATATAAAGACAGGCAGCTGTGATGGACTTGACAGTACGAGGCAGACTCGTACAGGCTGTATGAGTTACAAAACAATACAGCATAAGACAGGTCGTGGAGACAAAAGTGTAACATCATCAGATATACAAAGACAAGCAGCTGTAATGGACTTGACTGTACGAGGCAGACTCGTACAGGCTGTATGAGTTACAAAACAATACAGCATAAGACAGGTCGTCGAGACAAAAGTGTAACATCATCAGATAACCCAAGACATTGAAACCATCTCCAGTTAGCTCAAAACATTACCATCTCAAGCATTATCTACTCCCTAGGCCAGGGCTCTCCAAAAGATGGCCCGCGGGCCACATCCGGCCCGCCAAACAAATCCCTCTGTGGTGCCCGTGAACAAAATAATTTGGTACGACAGGCATCGCTGAATCATTCAAAGCTGGGGCTGCTGACTGGCGGCGCTAAGCCCGAGTCTGTTTCCCTCTCTCGCGATAGTGTGACACACAGATACCAGTACTTGTAAGTATGTGCAATGTATTACAACCAATCAGTTGTGTATAACTGTATATTTAGCACAGATGGTTTACGTACAGATGGTTCTAAAGTCTACATTTCACCATAGTTTGATATTATTGTCTTTTGAAGTTCTCCTTGGAACAAAAATGAACTATCAGGAGTTAAATTTAAAACTTTAATTAAAATTATTGATCTCCAAGCATATTACAGACTCAAACATAATAATAGAGAAGGAAATCTGATTGAGCATTATGAATGCCTGCAGCAAGATCAGTTTCCAAATTTGATAAAGTTTTGCTTGTAGTTTTCTGTCCATTTTTGGCACAACATACTTGTGTGAACAAACATTTTTCAAAATAAAGTATGTGAATTCTAACTATCGAGCAAATTTATCTGATGATCGTTTGAAATAAATTCTTACAATTGGGTCATCTAACCTGAAACCTGATTTTAATGAAATTTTGAAGTCAAAACGACAGTATCATTCGTCACACTAATTTAGTTGCATAAAACTAAAGGCACGAATCTGTATAGTTTACCCTGATTTTTTTCAACAAGATATGTTTTTATTTTTTATGTTTATACTCTAATATTTGAGCAAATTAAATTACTAGCAGTGATTTTTTTTTTTGTATTCCTTTCGGACCGCATAAATGTGGGAAATATAGAATGCAGCCCCCTCATTGAAAAGTTTGGAGACTCTTGCCCTAGGCAAAAGTACAACTATACCAGTCGAAGGGGTAGCAAAGGAGTGATTATGCGCCTCTAATAGCCTCTAGCACTCAACTCCGACTTTCAGCCTTCACGAGGCTACCCTGTTAACCTGCTATATGCAGGGACAAACGACAGAGGAGGAGAAGGTGACCAGGGGCTGGGCCTGACCACCTTCGTTTCACATCCTTCCTAATCCCCAAACCCCCTCTTTTTATCTCAGCCCCAATCTAAAGTGTTATGCAATCTGTGCCGAAAGATGGATTTTACAGGGGTTACTGTATTATGAACGGAGCCACAAGGGTACCAGGCAACTTACTTGAGTAAATAGCCTTACTCCGGTATGCGGTGTTCTGAGATAGATGGATCTTCCCCTGTATGATACTAAGAAGAAGGAAGTCGGGAGACCATCCTCCGGAAGCGAAGAGGGTACAACCAAAAGCGCCAACTAGTGGGAGCCAACCTCCCACAAGTGCACCCAAAGACCTGAAGAAGGAGAAAGGAAGTCGCTTTTTTTCCGAAACGTAGAGAGCCTGATTGAGCATTATCAACGATGGTTTGTACAGATTCTGCAAAGAAGACTGCAGGCTGACTGTAGATTTTATATTTCCGGAGTCGGTGCACCAGAATTGTTATGTACCTACTTTAGGAGTCAAATTTAGACATTTATCGAATTCTATGTACGATATCAAATATCGTATTGTACTTTTGTGATGGAGTCAGAATAGATGTTATATTTCCGGAGTTGGCGCACCAGAATTCTTATATACTTACTTTAGGAGTCAAATTTAGACATTTATTGAATTCTATGTACGATATCAAATATCGTATCTGTCCAACCTTTTGTGATGCAGTCAGCCAACTAGATGTTATAATTTCCGGAGTTGCGCTTTACCAGAATTCTTATATACTTACTTTAGGAGTCAAATTTAGACATTTATTGAATTCTATGTACGATATCAAATATCGTATTGTACTTTTGTGATGGAGTCAGAATAGATGTTATATTTCCGGAGTCGGTGCACCAGAATTCTTATATACCTACTATAGGAGTCAAATTTAGACATTTATTGAATTCTATGCACGATATTAAATATCGTATTGTACTTTTGTGATGGAGTCAAAATAGATTTTATATTTCCGGAGTTGCGCACCAGAATTCTTATATACTTACTTTAGGAGTCAAATTTAGACATTTATTGAATTCTATGTACGATATCAAATATCGTATTGTACTTTTGTGATGGAGTCAGAATAGATGTTATATTTCCGGAGTCGGTGCACCAGAATTCTTATATACCTACTATAGGAGTCAAATTTCGACATTTATTGAATTCTATGTACGATATCAAATATCGTATTGTACTTTTGTGATGGAGTCAAAATAGATTTTATATTTCCGGAGTCGGCGCACCAGAATTGTTATGTACTTTAGGAGTCAAATTTAGACATTTATTGAATTCTGTGCAACTTTTGCTGCACAGAGCTAGGCACTTCGGGACACTTAACAAACCATAGAAAAACTTTTATCGCTGGAACCAGCAAAAGTGCTGAGCTTTTTAGAGGCGTTGAAGCTAACTGCTGGGGTACTTTAACACAGAAGGGGGGAAGTATAATAGTTTTTTTTTTAGACGCAGTGCTATAGTCGCCCTCAAATAATAATAATAATAATATTAACAGCCGAAAATATAAACATGAGCATGACAGATTGGGAGGGGTGGGGGAAGGATGAAGAGTGGGGGGTGACTGGACACTATAAAGATACCCATCTCCCTGCTCCGTCACATTCACAGCCATGGCATCCAAAACCTTTGTTCTCTTCATCGCCGTCGCCCTGTTCAAGGTAACTTCTTCATTTACCAAAAACACTAGTCATTTAGTTTCACCTCATTCACTTTCCACAGCAACATTCAAAATATATAATTCATAATGCAGTGAACTTTAACTCTCAACTGTCGTAATTCTCTTCCCCAACATATTCGCAATTTCTCTTTTTCATATTTTTCAAATAATCTTTTACAATGCCTTTTACATATAATAACTTTGAAGCCTTACTGGTTTGATTTTCTTAAACACCTGTCAGACATACTGTAAAACTCCTAAATAAAAAAAAAAGTTAAAATTCCTAAAAAATCATAATAAAGATAAATTAACCAAGTATTAATAATAGCCAATTAAAAGAGATTTATTATAGATCAAAGCAAAAGTTTATCTTAATTTGTAAGGAAATTAAGCTTTAATTATATTTTCCTCACAAATTGACTCTGCTCTAACTAACTCCTCCAGTCCTTTATTAATCCCCTAATTCCCATAATAGCAATCAAGAGAGTTGTGTACTCAGAGACGCTATGGTTGGACTTCGTAATTGGAATGGTACTTTAGCAGTAGGAAGTTAGATATCATTGTACTTCTTTACCCAGATCAAACCTTAATTTATATTTTCGTGATTTTCTACAAAAAGTAGAATTTTGTATTCTACTGTTGTTATCGGAGTCAGAATAGATTATACATTTTTGAATTCGGCGTACCAGAATTTGTATGTACTTTAGGAGTCAAATTTAGACATTAATTGAACTCTATGTACGGTATGAGATATTGTATTGTACTTTTGTGTGGGAGTCAGAATAGATTTTATATTTTTGGAGTCGGTGTACCAGAATTGTTACGTGCTTTAGGAGTCGAATTTAGACATTTATTGAGTTCTATGTACGATATCAAATATCGTGTATATATATGATATATATATATATATTTATTTATTTATTTATTTACTCTTCTTTATATAATATAGGAGGTCTCAGAGCTTATTTTTTCTTCATTCTGATTCTTCCTACGACATTTAGCACAACCCATTAATTAATCGTCAACACACGGGGGTTCACGCACACTGCAGCTACTAGGTGACCAACCACCAGCTACTCGCCAAGCCGACACTCAGTCACCTGTTTTGATATTAGAGCGTGTACCCAGCCTTTCGGCCATATCACGTAAGACACTCAGTCACCGCCCAGTATTCAGACCAGCAACACCTAAGATATGTATATGAGACAAAATGTCGTAGGAAGAATCAGAATGAAGAAAAAATAAGCTCTGAGACCTCCTATATTTATATATATATATATATATATATCTCATGATTTGTTTTCTTGACCCAATATTTATATGATGTAATTTTTTTTTTTTTTTGAGGTTTGACGTCGAAACGTCGGCAAAAGGACTAGTTTAAAATCATTCGACCTCAAACCTCAAAAAAAAAAAAAAATTACATCATATATATATATATCAATGATCAAACCACAACGTGAAATAGGAAAACAAGACTAAGATCCTCCAACCGTAACATGTGATCTTCGTCAGAGTCAAAAACCCAAAGTCAGTTGGGTTTTTGACTCTGACGAAGATCACATGTTACGGTTGGAAGATCTTAGTCTTGTTTTCCCATTTCATATTGTGGTTTGATCATTGATTTTTATTTCACGTGTTTATGTGAAATCTTTTTATCTATATATATATATATATATATAATATAGATATATATATATATCAGCTCAAAAACGAAGAAAAGCAACACACAGAGAAAGAGACACACTTACAAACTCAAATTTTCGGATGATCTGTCTTTAGGAGAAAATAGAAAGGGTGACCAAGCACACCGGAAACACAACGGCAGGAAATCCGGCGTGCTTGGTCGCCCTTTCTATTTTCTCCTGAAGACAGATCATCCAAAAATTTGAGTTTGTAAGTGTCTTTCTTTCTATGTGTGTTGCTTTTCTTCGTTTTTGAGCTGATTTGCGTCCAGTTTGGATTGTTTTTTTCGAATTTTGAGTGATATATATATTATATATATATATATATATATATATATATATATATATATATGCTTTTAAAAACTGGATGTCTGTTTCCACTTGATTTAATTTTGTCTTATATTTTTCCAAATTACGAAATTTTTTTTTTTTTTCAACTCAGAACTCAACTTAAAAATTAATTCACCATAAAAATTAATTTTTTTAAAAGCATGTATTGAAGAAGGACTGCTCCCAACTTTTACAAATATATATATATAAATATTGATAAGAGTATCGACCATGAAATGGAAACAAAATTAAAGTTTATCAGGCCTCGATCAGTTCTTCACATTCAAATTAAACTGTCATTCCCATTGTGTCACATTTTCATTCAAACTAGACAGTTGTTGAAATCGATAGATTTATTTTCCTTTGTAAAATAATTTGTAATTTAATACTAGGTTTTTCTCTTTAAAAAAAAATTTATACTTCTGCCTATGAAAAAATATAAATATAAAAACCGAAACGTTGGCAATGAGAGTTTAATTTGAACCTGAAGAACTGACAGAGCCCTGATAAACTTTATATATATATATATATATATATATATATAACAGATACAATAATATACCGACCGTTTGATAGAATAGCTGTGTTATCTAATCGGGATTCGTTCAATTTTCTAGGTTCAAAAATCAAACTCTAGTTGCCGACGTTGCGGCTTTATTTTAAAATCTTTTTCATAGGCAGAAGTAAGAATTTTTTTACTAAGAAAATTACATTTATATTATTTAAATGAACAACAATGTTAACCAGACAAAACCTTCGACTAGGCCTTTCGAGTCTATAAATAAATAAATCAGCATTTTTGATATATGTAAAAAAGACGCGTACAGTCAAAAATTTTGGACGGTTTTTGTTATTAAATAGTGGAATAGTGGAAGTCGAAGAGAGAGAGGGAGTGACTGATTCCATGCAGGTATTAAAGACCGATGTAAAAAAGAAGGAGAGAAATACTCTAAATTTTAAGAAAACACTTTAGGCATGTGGTTTGTCTCTCGGAGAGGTTATTAAACCGTCGGCTCCGAGCCTGTACAATGTCAGGTGTGCACTGGTAGGTCGGGAGTTCGATACCTAATATTGATTTTCATGGGAGGTGCAAATATCCGAGGCAAGTTGTTTCTCGGACACGATAAATCGTCGGTCCCGAGTCTGCACGATGTCAGTTACACCTTAAAGGTCCCCTTACACTAAATCAGGGTTGTCCAAAGGCTAGCCCGCGGGCCGCATGCGGCCTACAGCCTCTTCTAGAAAACTTTTAAAAATTAGTATTATTTAAACATCTATTGAGTTATATTCGAAAAAAGTTGTTTCAAAAAAGCTGTGTCAATAAGGATAATAGTGGATACTAAGTGTCGGATTTTAATAAAGATTTTTAAAGTTGACTTATTCTTCTTTGTACTATTTATTAGTATTAGTGACTGGTACAAAGAAAAAGGTAGACTTATTGTTAGCTCTATATAATTTTTGTAATTAGCTTGCTGGTATGGCCCGCTTGAGATCAAACTAAGCTGTATTCGGCCCCCAGACCGAAATGAGTTTGACGCCCTTGCTCTAAATATACTTTGAGTAAGTAAGGCAAAATTTAGGATTCTGAATGTAAAATCAATGGGAGATGCAATAATCCCTGGAAGAACCGTTATCTGATGACGTTTGACTTAGTCAGTCTCTCAGCTTCCTACAGAAAGAAAAAAATAAAAAAGCACATATTGAGTATCATCTTGTTCTGTTCTTTGCTGAAATGACGCAGTACTTATGACGAAGCTGAAGGAATTTATGCGAAGAAAACTAATTGGAACATAATAATGAAACTAAGTCAGGTTCAATAATGTTTGAAGAAGTTTATTAATGAAAAATGTAACAAGAATTCTGAGGTAAAATGGATAAACTAACAAAAGTCTCCACACAAATTGTTGGTTTATCCATTTTACCTCAGAATGAGTAAATACCACACAATTACGGATTGCACAACTAATGATGTAACAAGAATTATCTTATGCAGATATATAATATAATCTGCATATAATATATATAACGTATAATATAATATAATAGATATATAATATAATAAAAGATATATTCCTTATAAAAGGAATTATAAAATGCTTTAATCAGTCAATTTAAAATAGTGGTCGTAGCAGAGATGATAGGGTGACCGATAGAAGAGACACGTAAGACCTTGCTTATCAGAAACAATCTTTGCATTATCAGCATGTCTTATCAATCGCTGTGGTTCTGTGTCATTGACTTTTCACATTTTCCTTCCACAATGATTCAGTATCCTAGTTAACAGATATAATTCAATTTATAGAATTTAGCCTCATAGAGGTTATTTTTACGATTAAAAGGGGTTGTATGATTTTCATAGTTTTCATGTATGATTTCATAGTACATACAATACAACCTGTACACAATGCACTTCTTAGATCCCATATGTCAGAGTCAAGGCCCGCGGGCCAAACCAGGCCCGCGAAAAGGTTTTCTATGGCCCGCAGGATGATATTAGCTTATTATTAAAACCGACCCGCATTATTAGAGCGGCGACTCTTCGCCTTCTGATGACGACGTTGGTCGAAATATAGAAGTGAGTTATTCCTGTGTCTATCTGTGTGCTATCTTTTATAATTGGTTTTTATTTAAAAGTCCGTTGGACCGTTTCATTAATTATAATATATATATATATATATATATATATATAACAGATTCAATAATAAGAAGATTCAGTCTAGTCGAAGGTTTTGTTGAAGGTTAACATTGTTGTTCCTTTAAATAATGTAAATTTCATTTTCTTAGTTAAAAAATTCTTACTTCTGCCTATGAAAAAGATTTAAAAAAAAAACCGAAACGTTGGCAATGAGAGTTTGATTTTTTATCCTGGAAAATTGAGCGAACCCCGATTAGAGAACACACCATAATATATATATATATATATATATATATATATATATATATATATATATATAAATATATATATACTGTAATTTTTTTTTGCGGGTTGAGGTCTAATGATTTTAAACTAGTCCTTTCGCCGACGTTTCGACATATATTTATGTCATCTTCAGAGATACAACATGATTGTTTTACATGTTGACGAAGACCGCTTGTTATGGTTGAAAGATCTTAGTCTTGTTTTCCCATTTTCTTATTGTGGTTTGATCATTCATATATATATATATATATATATATATATATATATATATATATATATATATATCAAACGATTATTTTTCACCTTTCTGAATGGTATATCTACCGTATTTTTATTTCTAAGGAGACTTGAAAAGGCTATTACGATTGAAACAGCTTGGACGTTACAGCATAGTATCAAATCAGAAGTAAATTTATTGTAATGACCGGAGACATTTAAAATAACTTTGCAACTATTGTTGAGGTTTGTTTTGTCATTTAAAAACATCAATTTGCATTGTTTACTATTTCCCATATGTTACTGGAATAAATCACTGAAGAGTAATTTAAATAATTATTGTAATAAGTTGTTTGAATGATCAATGGTGAAATTAAAGAAAAAAAAATGACCTAGAATTATAGTGATTGCTGAATCAGCGGAAGAAGAGAGAGAGAGAGTGTGGGAAGATATATGATAGAGTGAGTGAGACAAGGTGAATGAATGTGCAAAATAATGACTGGCGAAAATCTGCAAGCCTTCAGTTCATTTTATGCAATGACTGGCAAGTCTAATTAATCTTGCGTGGATATATTCGCAAAACAGGCGAATCAAATCTACTCTTTAGTCAAACAAAGCCTAGCCTTTTGCCAATCCTAAATCATTCTTTCAAAGTGAAATTTAATGTTTAGAACAAATTTATCGCTTTACAAATTGAATTCACACTTGGGTAAATTTATCTTTTTGAACAAATTCTTTGTTTTGCAAATCCAATTCATCTGGCATGGAGTCAAATAAAGTTAACTTTGTGCAATTCTAATAGATTCTTTGAAAGTCAAATTTAATGTTATGAAAAAATTTATCACTTTACAAATTAAATTCACACTTGTGTAAATTAAATTTATCTTTCTGGGAAATTCTTTGTTTTGCAAATCAAATTCATTTGGCATGGAATCAAATAAAATTAACTTTTTGCAATTCTAATAGATTCTTTGAAAGTCAAATTTAATGTTTAGAACAAATTTATCGCTTTACAAATTAAATTCACACTTGTGTAAATTTATCTTTTTGAACAAATTCTTTGTTTTGCAAATCAATTTCATCTGGCATGGAGTCAAATAAAGTTAACTTTTTGCATTTCTAATAGATTCTTTGAAAGTCAAATTTAATGTTTAGAACTAATTTATCGCTTTACAAATTAAATTCACACTTGTGCAAATTAAATTTATCTTTTTGAACAAATTCTTTGTTTTGCAAATCAAATTCATTTGGCATGGAGTCAAATAAAGTTAACTTTGTGCAATTCTAATAGATTCTTTGAAAGTCAAATTTAATGTTATGAAAAAATTTATCACTTTACAAATTAAATTCACACTTGTGTAAATTAAATTTATCTTTCTGGGAAATTCTTTGTTTTGCAAATCAAATTCATTTGGCATGGAATCAAATAAAATTAACTTTTTGCAATTCTAATAGATTCTTTGAAAGTCAAATTTAATGTTTAGAACAAATTTATCGCTTTACAAATTAAATTCACACTTGTGTAAATTTATCTTTTTGAACAAATTCTTTGTTTTGCAAATCAATTTCATCTGGCATGGAGTCAAATAAAGTTAACTTTTTGCATTTCTAATAGATTCTTTGAAAGTCAAATTTAATGTTTAGAACTAATTTATCGCTTTACAAATTAAATTCACACTTGTGCAAATTAAATTTATCTTTTTGAACAAATTCTTTGTTTTGCAAATCAAATTCATTTGGCATGGAGTCAAATAAAATTAACTTTTTCCAATTCTTTGAAAGTCAAATTTAATGTTTAGAATAAATTTATCGCTTTACAAATTGAATTCACACTTGGGTAAATTTATCTTTTTGAAAAAATTCTTTGTTTTGCAAATCAAATTCATCTGGCATGGAGTCAAATAAAATTAACTTTTTGCAATTCTAATAGATTCTTTGAAAGTGAAATTCAACATTTAGAACAAATTTATCGCTTTACAAATTGAATTCACATTTGTGCAAATTAAATTTATATTTTTGAACAAATTCTTTGTTTTGCAAATCAAATTCATTTGGCATGGAGTCAAATAAAATTAACTTTTTGCAATTCTAATAGATTCTTTGAAAGTCAAATTTAATATTTATCGCTTCACAAATTCAGTTCATACTTGTACAAATTGAAGTTATCTTTCTTGACAAATTATTTTTTTTTTACATATCAAATTAATTTGTTAGTGGTGGTTAGAGGTGGTCATGGGACGGCTAAAGGGCAAATCGTAAAAAGACAACCTGACTTGATTTAAAAACGATATGGCCTGAAATATGGCTTGGTGCGTATAAAGGTCAACACAGGTTAGAGGTGGTTAGAGAGAGGTGGCAGTCTGGTTTGGTCTAACTTTTAGCGTAATTGCTTTCAGTTCTGAATGTTGCAAGTTCGAATCTTGGTCAGTTTCTTTATGTTTTTGTCATGTTATTATTGGCCGAAAGGTTCAGGGTGCATGCATATGAATCAAACAGGTTAGAGAGAGGTGGTTAGAGGTGGTGTGTAAATACAATACAGTCGATTCCGGTTAATTGGGACACATCGGGACCGAGGCGTTTTGTCCCAATTAAACGAATTTCACTTGTTTTTTGGAAATTCATTTGATTGGTTTTAGGGACAATGCCATTAAGCATTGGAATAGGGGGGGGGGGGGGGGGGGGGGGGGGGGGGGGGGGGTTGTTTTGCCGCTGCACTGGCTCGGATGGAAAAGATAGCAAATGTGAACATGAGCAGCTGCGGATTTTTAAAACACGGGTATCGGGTTCAGAAAGAAGCCGCCATTCTGGCTTTCCCAGGATTTAGAAGGGGGTGGTGTTTGTTTTGCCGCTGCACTGGCTCGGATGGAAAAGATAGCAAATGTGAACATGAGTAGCTGCGGATTTTTAAAACACGGTTATCGGGTTCAGAAAGAAGCCGCCATTCTGGCTTTCCCAGGATTTAGAAGGGGGTGGTGTTTGTTTTGCCGCTGCACTGGCTCGGATGGAAAAGATAGCAAATGTGAACATGAGGCAGCTGCAGATTTTTAAAACACGGTTATCGGGTTCAGAAAGAAGCCGCCTTTCTGGCTTTCCTGGCATTTAGAAGTGGGGTGGTGTTTGTTTTGGCCGCTGCACTGGCTCGGTATAGCAACTGTGAACATCAGTAGCTGGATTTTTAAAACACGGTTATCGGGTTCGAAAGAAGCCGACTCTACTGGATTTAGAAGTTTATCTTAAACTTACTCAGTAAAACATCCAATTAAGCGGACTTATGTACAAAACTTAATTTAGTCCCAATTAGAATGTTCCATTAAATACAAATTTACAATTGTAGTTCATAGTTTGGTTTCCGTTCTTTGATATTTGTCCCAAATAAGCGGCTGACCAATAAAGCTGTGTCCTAATTAAGCGGAATCCACTGTATATCTTTCTGAACAAATTGGTTGCATCACTGTCTTGTACAGTAGAGGACTACTGTATATAAATTGGTTATATCACTGTCTTGTACAGTAGACGAGTAGATGTGTAGTTATGACCCAATGTTCGAGATAGTTTTGCCTAACCTATGTGTATAAGCCTCTGCTGTATAACCTTGTATCAGTAGCAAGTTGAAGAGGATTTTTAAATTGGAAGTGACGCCATTGTTGAATGCGTGTGAGTTTCTGGAAAGGAAACACAAGAATGGTACGATAGGCAACGAGTTGTGAGAGAGTTCATATGTGGCGCAAGCACCATACTAGCAGCTGATCAATGACATCCCAATCATAGCACTTGATGACTCAACTAAAAAGCTAATCAAAGATAATCTTCAATTCCCACATCTCCAAAGTGTTTTCCTTGGATCATAAACCCACACACCTATCCATCTTATTTAACTATAACTTCAAATTAAAAATCAATTAACCCTTAATTTAATTTTTTTTTTTTTTTTGATTTCAGGTTAGCCTTGCTGAACAGGCTGAGTCAGGTGTTTTTGAAAATGTCATCGAAAATATGAAGGAATCCGTTAACCACATCGCTTCGATGGTAGGAGTTGAAAACACTGAAGACGTAAGTATAACATTGCAAAATCAATGTTATCTTAGACAGGCATGAAGTCTTAGAAGAAAAAAAAACTATTCAATCATGTACCAGACATAATAATACTTTCAAGATATAAAAACGTTTCAATATATATATATATATATATCAATGATCAAACCACAATAAGAGTTGGGTTTTTGACTCTGACGAAGACCGCTTGTTACGGTTGAAAGATCTTAGTCTTGTTTTCCCATTTCTTATTGTGGTTTGATCATTGATTGTTGTTTCACGTGTTTATGTGAAATCTTTATATATATTTTATAAAGTAAAATATAAACTTTATATATATATATAAAGATTTCACATAATAATTCACATAATAATCACATAATATTCACATAATAATTCACATAATAATTATATATATATATATAAAGATTTCACATAAACACGTGAAAAAATGGGAGAAAATGGGAAAACAAGACTAAGATCTTTCAACCGTAACAAGCGGTCTTCGTCAGAGTCAAAAACCCAACTGAAACACTTTATGCAGTTTGGGTTTTTCACTCTGACGAAGACCACTTGTTACGGTTGAAAGATCTTAGTCTTGTTTTCCCATTTTCTTATTGTGGTTTGATCATTGATATATATATATATATATATATATATATATATATATATATATATAACTGAAAAAAAACAGCACATAAAGAACGAGAACACTTACTGGATTAATATTTCGAACTGAAGTTCGTCATCAGGAAGAGAGTAGAAGGGAAGAAGAGGTACGTTCGTTCAAGACTATGGGTGGAAGGTGACATCCACAATCCTGAACGTACGTACCTCTTCTTCCCTTCTACTCTCTTCCTGATGACGAACTTCAGTTCGAAATATTAATCCAGTAAGTGTTCTCGTTCTTTATATATATTTTTTTTCAGTTAATTATCTATCCGGTTTGGGTTTTTTAGTATTTTCATTATTATATATATATATATATATAAAGATTTCACATAAACACGTGAAACAACAATCAATGATCAAACCACAATAAGAAAATGGGAAAACAAGACTAAGATCTTTCAACCGTAACATACGGTCTTCGTCAGAGTCTAAAACCCAACCTCAGTTAGGTTTCTGACTCTGACGAAGAC
Source organism: Hermatobates lingyangjiaoensis (assembly GCA_026182355.1). Taxonomy (NCBI): domain Eukaryota; kingdom Metazoa; phylum Arthropoda; class Insecta; order Hemiptera; family Hermatobatidae; genus Hermatobates; species Hermatobates lingyangjiaoensis. The sequence continues at coordinate 91,265 of JAPFBL010000348.1, forward strand.
CGCTTGTTACGGTTGAAAGATCTTAGTCTTGTTTTCCCATTCTCTTATTGTGGTTTGATCATTCATATATACATATATATATATATATATATATATATATATATATATATATATATCTTTCAACCACAATAAGTTGAAAGTCAAAAACCCAACTGAGGGTTTTTTACTCTGGCGAAGACCGCTTGTTACGGTTGAAAGATCTGTAGCAGCCTCTGTTATAATTTATTGACTTGTGAAGAGTAAGGAAGGCTTGCTAGTCTTGTACATTAGTTATTTACTTTATTACTTGATTATTTAATTGCTTAATTACTTAGTTACTTGATTGGTTTAACTGTTCAAGAGTTGATTCTCGTGAGAGAGCAATATTGTAACATGCTTTGCGATTTCTTTTTTTATTTTTGTTACGTATATTAGTTAATTGAGAATACCCTTTACTTGGAGGGTACCATTGTTTGTTGAAGATGTGCTTTGGGTTCATTGTGATAATAAGATAATGTGTTGACAGATGAAGAAGGCCGTCCAGGAAGGTTATGAGACAATGGTGGAGAGGATGAAAGCCACAGTCGACTCTGTCTCCGAACAGGTGTGTAGGCTTAAGGTTTTATTTAATATATCTAGACTAGGGTAACCAGGATAGCACAGTGGTAACGTGCTCGCCTTTGAATTGATAGGTCCGAGGTTCAATACTCACTTTGTCTCTTGATTTTATTTACGTGTGTGAGTTGAGAAAATCTAAACATATCATCCATTGGAGAGGACGTTAAAAGCCGTCGATCTCAGGCTTATGCGATGTCAGGAACTCATTAAATAAAGAACTCCTACTCTAAAAACACTAGAGTTAGGCAAACTTTAGTACTCCTTTGTAGAAAATCAGTCTTCATTGTGTTGTATCACAAAGGTTTAGTTGCCTTGTGAAGGACTACCATTGCAAAATAACATATATCAACCAACGATCACCGAATATATCCATGCACACCAGTGCATGTCATAATTAACAGTTCTAGATCAGATACCTACTACTAACAAATTCTCATCCTGCTGTTTTTGTTAAGCTCAGTAAACATTGTCAAGAATCATGGGCGTCAGTCTCATATCTAGACTAAATAGCCGATTAACAAATATGCTGTAGTTACTTTTTAATATGACTCCTTTAAAATTTACACAAATCTTTCTCCCACTCTTCCCGCTATGTTCCTTTCTACCCTCGGACCCACGACCCAAGTTAACCATCCCTTGAGGGAACAACTCCCCCCCCCACGTCATGGGGGAGGGGGGAGGGGGTTACCAATCTCTTTCTCCCTCTCACCACTATTCTATTTCTCACCACTTCTTTCTCTCCGTGTTCTCCTCTCTAAGTTCTATGTCTCACACTTTTACTCTCTCTCTCTCACTTCATTACCCACTCTCCACTTTCCCGAATGAATTATTTCTCTGACTCCCTCTCCTTTCTTTGTCTCCTTGACACCTCTTACTCACTCTCCTATTCCTATCTCTCTAACTACCCTCTGTTTCATCCTCATCACGTAGACAACATCCTCATCTCTCTCTCCTCTCCCTCTCTCTCTCTCTCTCTCGCTTCTCCCTCTCTCATCACCCTCTCTCGCTCTCTCTCTCCCTCTCCCTCCTCCCTCTCCCTTTCTGTCCTTCTCTCTCCCTCTCCCTTTCTCTCCTCTCTCCCCCTCTCTCCTCTCCCTCTCTCACTCCCTCTCGCTTTTCCCTCTCTCCTCTCTCCTTCCCCCTCTCTCTCTCTTTCTCTCTCTCTCTCTCTTTCTCTTTCTCTCTCTCTCTTTTTCTCTTTCTCTCTCTCTCTCTCTTTCTCTCTCTCCCTTTCTCTCCCTCCTCTCTCTCTCTCCCTCACTGACTTGCCATTCCACCATCACTCTCTGATTTTCGCCTCATACTAAATCTCCACACTTTAGCTCTTCCTTTCCTCTCTCTCTCTCTCTCTCTCGCTCCATTCCCAGCTCCGTTCAAGTAACAGGATTCTTGCCACCCCCACATCACGACTGGTAAGTCACGCCTTGTACCTCGCTAGATAGTAGTGCTGTGCATTGCACTTCGTTTCCTACCATTCCATACATTCTCGTATACTCATTGACCTCCTCTCTTTTCCATATGACTGCCGACGCATTCCCTGCCCCATTCTCTTACCTCCCTACACCTCCCTCAGATTACTCTTGCTAAAATCATATCCACTGTTTCATCTCTACAAAAAAAGGTTTCTAAATCTAACAAAAATATACTTCTTTTCATTTTCTTTAAACAAAACTCATGCATTCTTTTAATTTCAGATGGACCCCAAAAAGGACACCCCTATTGGCAAATTGCTTGCTGATATGCAGAAAACTTATGAAGACTTTAAAACCAAGAATCCCCAAGTGGCTGATGGAGTTGAAGGCTTCAGAACTTCAGTTGCTGATAGTGTTGACAAGTTTGGAGAGAAGATCAAGGAACTGAGGAGCGAAGTCGAGAAGGAAGGAGGACTTAAGGACACAGTGACTGATATGTTTGAGAAGGTTGTGTCTAACCTGAAGACAACTGCTGCTGACTGGGAGGTGAGTACTATATAGAGGAGATGGTAGTGTAACGGTATACTCTGTGTCTGGGAGGTGAGTGCTATATAGAGGAGATGGTAGTGTAACGGTATACTCTGTGTCTAGGAGGTGAGTGTTACATAGAGGAGATGGTAGTGTAACGGTATACTCTGTTTCTGGGAGGTCAGTGTTATAAAGAGGAGATGGTAGTGTAACGGTACACTCAGTGTCTGGGAGGTGAGTGCTATATAGAGGAGATGGTAGTGTAACGGTACACTCTGTGACTGGGAGGTGAGTGTTACATAGATGAGATGGTAGTGTAACGGTATACTCTGTGTCTGGGAGGTGAGTGTTACATAGATGAGATGGTAGTGTAACGGTATACTCTGTGTCAGGGAGGTGAGTGTTATATAGAGGAGATGGTAGTGTAACGGTATACTCTGTGTCTGGGAGGTCAGTGTTATATAGAGGAGATGGTAGTGTAACGGTATACTATGTGTCTGGGAGGTCAGTGTTATATAGAGGAGATGGTAGTGTAACGGTATACTCTGTGTCTGGGAGGTAGTGTTATGTAGAGGAGATGGTAGTGTAACGGTATACTCTGTGTCTGGGAGGTAGTGTTATATAGAGGAGATGGTAGTGTAACGGTATACTATGTGTCTGGGAGGTCAGTGTTATATAGAGGAGATGGTAGTGTAACGGTATACTCTGTGTCTGGGAGGTAGTGTTATGTAGAGGAGATGGTAGTGTAACGGTATACTCTGTGTCTGGGAGGTAGTGTTATATAGAGGAGATGGTAGTGTAACGGTATACTCTGTGTCTGGGAGGTGAGTGTTATACAGAGCAGATGGTAGTGTAACGGTATACTCTGTGTCTGGGAGGTGAGTGTTATACAGAGGAGATGGTAGTGTAACGGTATACTCTGTGTCTAGGAGGTAGTGTTATATAGAGGAGATGGTAGTGTAACGGTATACTCTGTGTCTGGGAGGTAGTGTTACATAGAGAAGATGGTAGTGTAACGGTATACTCTGTGTCTGGGAGGTAGTGTTACATAGAGAAGATGGTAGTGTAACGGTATACTCTGTGTCTGGGAGGTCAGTGTTACATAGAGAAGATGGTAGTGTAACGGTATACTCTGTGTCTGGGAGGTAGTGTTATGTAGAGGAGATGGTAGTGTAACGGTATACTCTGTGTCTGGGAGGTCAGTGTTATATAGAGGAGATGGTAGTGTAACGGTATACTCTGTGTCTGGGAGGTAGTGTTATATAGAGGAGATGGTAGTGTAACGGTATACTCTGTGTCTGGGAGGTAGTGTTATGTAGAGGAGATGGTAGTGTAACGGTATACTCTGTGTCTGGGAGGTGAGTGTTACATAGAGAAGATGGTAGTGTAACGGTATACTCTGTGTCTGGGAGGTAGTGTTACATAGAGAAGATGGTAGTGTAACGGTATACTCTGTGTCTGGGAGGTGAGTGTTACATAGAGAGATGGTAGTGTAACGGTATACTCTGTGTCTGGGAGGTAGTGTTACATAGAGAAGATGGTAGTGTAACGGTATACTCTGTGTCTGGGAGGTAGTGTTATGTAGAGGAGATGGTAGTGTAACGGTATACTCTGTGTCTGGGAGGTCAGTGTTACATAGAGAAGATGGTAGTGTAACGGTATACTCTGTGTCTGGGAGGTAGTGTTATATAGAGGAGATGGTAGTGTAACGGTATACTCTGTGTCTGGGAGGTCAGTGTTATATAGAGGAGATGGTAGTGTAACGGTATACTCTGTGTCTGGGAGGTAGTGTTACATAGAGGAGATGGTAGTGTAACGGTATACTCTGTGTCTGGGAGGTAGTGTTACATAGAGGAGATGGTAGTGTAACGGTATACTCTGTGTCGGGAGGTCAGTGTTACATAGAGGAGATGGTAGTGTAACGGTATACTCTGTGTCTGGGAGGTGAGTGTTACATAGAGGAGATGGTAGTGTAACGGTATACTCTGTGTCTGGGAGGTCAGTGTTATATAGAGGAGATGGTAGTGTAACGGTATACTCTGTGTCTGGGAGGTAGTGTTACATAGAGAAGATGGTAGTGTAACGGTATACTCTGTGTCTGGGAGGTAGTGTTATATAGAGGTGATGGTAGTGTAACGGTATACTCTGTGTCTGGGAGGTAGTGTTACATAGAGAAGATGGTAGTGTAACGGTATACTCTGTGTCTGGGAGGTAGTGTTATTAGAGGAGATGGTAGTGTAACGGTATACTCTGTGTCTGGGAGGTCAGTGTTATATAGAGGAGATGGTAGTGTAACGGTATACTCTGTGTCTGGGAGGTAGTGTTACATAGAGGAGATGGTAGTGTAACGGTATACTCTGTGTCTGGGAGGTGAGTGTTACATAGAGGAGATGGTAGTGTAACGGTATACTCTGTGTCTGGGAGGTAGTGTTACATAGAGAAGATGGTAGTGTAACGGTATACTCTGTGTCTGGGAGGTAGTGTTATGTAGAGGAGATGGTAGTGTAACGGTATACTCTGTGTCTGGGAGGTCAGTGTTATATAGAGGAGATGGTAGTGTAACGGTATACTCTGTGTCTGGGAGGTAGTGTTACATAGAGAAGATGGTAGTGTAACGGTATACTCTGTGTCTGGGAGGTGAGTGTTATATAGAGGAGATGGTAGTGTAACGGTATACTCTGTGTCTGGGAGGTGAGTGTTACATAGAGGAGATGGTAGTGTAACGGTATACTCTGTGTCAGGTAGGTGAGTGTTATGATAGAGGAGATGGTAGTGTAACGGTATACTCTGTGTCTGGGAGGTGAGTGTTATATAGAGGAGATGGTAGTGTAATGGTATACTCTGTGTCTGGGAGGTAGTGTTACATAGAGAAGATGGTAGTGTAACGGTATACTCTGTGTCTGGGAGGTGAGTGTTACATAGAGGAGATGGTAGTGTAACGGTATACTCTGTGTCTGGGAGGTAGTGTTACATAGAGAAGATGGTAGTGTAACGGTATACTCTGTGTCTGGGAGGTAGTGTTATGTAGAGGAAGATGGTAGTGTAACGGTATACTCTGTGTCTGGGAGGTCAGTGTTACATAGAGAAGATGGTAGTGTAACGGTATACTCTGTGTCTGGGAGGTAGTGTTATATAGAGGAGATGGTAGTGTAACGGTATACTCTGTGTCTGGGAGGTGAGTGTTATATAGAGGAGATGGTAGTGTAACGGTATACTCTGTGTCTGGGAGGTAGTGTTACATAGAGGAGATGGTAGTGTAACGGTATACTCTGTGTCTGGGAGGTAGTGTTACATAGAGGAGATGGTAGTGTAACGGTATACTCTGTGTCTGGGAGGTCAGTGTTACATAGAGGAGATGGTAGTGTAACGGTATACTCTGTGTCTGGGAGGTAGTGTTACATAGAGAAGATGGTAGTGTAACGGTATACTCTGTGTCTGGGAGGTCAGTGTTATATAGAGGAGATGGTAGTGTAACGGTATACTCTGTGTCTGGGAGGTAGTGTTACATAGAGAAGATGGTAGTGTAACGGTATACTCTGTGTCTGGGAGGTAGTGTTATGTAGAGGAGATGGTAGTGTAACGGTATACTCTGTGTCTGGGAGGTGAGTGTTACATAGAGAAGATGGTAGTGTAACGGTATACTCTGTGTCTGGGAGGTAGTGTTATATAGAGGAGATGGTAGTGTAACGGTATACTCTGTGTCTGGGAGGTGAGTGTTACATAGAGAAGATGGTAGTGTAACGGTATACTCTGTGTCTGGGAGGTAGTGTTACATAGAGAAGATGGTAGTGTAACGGTATACTCTGTGTCTGGGAGGTGAGTGTTACATAGAGAGATGGTAGTGTAACGGTATACTCTGTGTCTGGGAGGTAGTGTTACATAGAGAAGATGGTAGTGTAACGGTATACTCTGTGTCTGGGAGGTAGTGTTATGTAGAGGAGATGGTAGTGTAACGGTATACTCTGTGTCTGGGAGGTCAGTGTTATATAGAGGAGATGGTAGTGTAACGGTATACTCTGTGTCTGGGAGGTAGTGTTATATAGAGGAGATGGTAGTGTAACGGTATACTCTGTGTCTGGGAGGTCAGTGTTATATAGAGGAGATGGTAGTGTAACGGTATACTCTGTCTCAGGGAGGTGAGTGTTACATAGAGGAGATGGTAGTGTAACGATATACTCTGTGTCAGGTAGGTGAGGTTACATAGAGGAGATGGTAGTGTAACGGTATACTCTGTGTTTGGGAGGTCAGTGTTATATAGAGGAGATGGTAGTGTAATGGTACACTCTGTATCTGGGAGGTAGTGTTACATAGAGGAAGATGGTAGTGTAACGTATACTCTGTGTCAGGGAGGTAGTGTTACATAGAGGAGATGGTAGTGTAACGGTATCACTCTGTTCTGGGAGGTAGTGTTACATAGAGAAGATGGTAGTGTAACGGTATACTCTGTGTCTGGGAGGTAGTGTTAGTAGAGGAGATGGTAGTGTAACGGTATACTCTGTGTCTGGGAGGTGAGTGTTACATAGAGAAGATGGTAGTGTAACGGTATACTCTGTGTCTGGGAGGTAGTGTTATATAGAGGAGATGGTAGTGTAACGGTATACTCTGTGTCTGGGAGGTGAGTGTTACATAGAGAAGATGGTAGTGTAACGGTATACTCTGTGTCTGGGAGGTAGTGTTACATAGAGAAGATGGTAGTGTAACGGTATACTCTGTGTCTGGGAGGTAGTGTTACATAGAGAAGATGGTAGTGTAACGGTATACTCTGTGTCTGGGAGGTCAGTGTTACATAGAGAAGATGGTAGTGTAACGGTATACTCTGTGTCTGGGAGGTAGTGTTATGTAGAGGAGATGGTAGTGTAACGGTATACTCTGTGTCTGGGAGGTCAGTGTTATATAGAGGAGATGGTAGTGTAACGGTATACTCTGTGTCTGGGAGGTAGTGTTATATAGAGGAGATGGTAGTGTAACGGTATACTCTGTGTCTGGGAGGTCAGTGTTATATAGAGGAGATGGTAGTGTAACGGTATACTCTGTCTCAGGGAGGTGAGTGTTACATAGAGGAGATGGTAGTGTAACGATATACTCTGTGTCAGGTAGGTGAGGTTACATAGAGGAGATGGTAGTGTAACGGTATACTCTGTGTTTGGGAGGTCAGTGTTATATAGAGGAGATGGTAGTGTAATGGTACACTCTGTATCTGGGAGGTAGTGTTACATAGAGAAGATGGTAGTGTAACGATATACTCTGTGTCAGGGAGGTGAGGTTACATAGAGGAGATGGTAGTGTAACGGTATACTCTGTGTCTGGGAGGTAGTGTTACATAGAGAAGATGGTAGTGTAACGGTATACTCTGTGTCTGGGAGGTAGTGTTATGTAGAGGAGATGGTAGTGTAACGGTATACTCTGTGTCTGGGAGGTGAGTGTTACATAGAGAAGATGGTAGTGTAACGGTATACTCTGTGTCTGGGAGGTAGTGTTATATAGAGGAGATGGTAGTGTAACGGTATACTCTGTGTCTGGGAGGTGAGTGTTACATAGAGAAGATGGTAGTGTAACTGTATACTCTGTGACTAGGAGGTTTGTATCACCTAGAGTAGCTTGAGTGTAACATTATACTTAGTGTCATTTCATTTGTCGATATGAAGAAAAAGAAATTATTATATATACTTCAAAAAAGATTATATATATATATATACACTGAGTGACACAAGGGATATTGATCTAGTATCCCTTAGTAGTAGGGTCGTCTAGTATATTGATAAAAATATGGAAGTAAAAACTAAATAAAATTTATCATAATTCGGTCAGTTTTTCGTTTATAAATTGAACTCGCTCATAAATGAAAAGGGTACCACCCACATAAGAAATGAGCAACGTGTCTCCCACTAAAACAACACTAATGTTGAGAAAACCTGTAAATGTAGGCGTTGAAAAATAAAATATTTGAGGAAATAAAATTATTTTTAATATTATATCCTCATTGTTATTAAGTAAAAATTAAAAAGTATTATCATAAAGAAAATTCTATGCATGTAACGAAGTGATAAAGTAGTTTTCTGAAAGGCTTTACTCAAATGAAGTATTGGCAGCCCTGAATGATCTGGCTGTAGCGAGTGTCGGCTGGAATTAGTCAGGGCTGCCACACTTACACACCTCTCCGAAATGTCCCCTTTCAACACCTCTATTATATCGCTGACAGTTATACTGAATCTTACTTTATTTTTTAATCAACGAATTTCAGAATAAAATTGTTTATACTTTATAAATCAAATATATATAATTCAAATATATGTTCAATATAAAAAAAGTATAAAATTTTGAAATAGAAAAATATATATTAATTATAATTCGCCTTGTTTTTCAGCACAAGGTCAAGGACGCCATGGCACAGAAGTAAATCAAGTCCCATCATAAAGCACACTTCTTTACCCCTAAGCATCAGGACTTGGTTTCCATGATCATCAAGTATTCAAACTCAAACTGACACCGTTTGTATATTTGTAAAAAAAGATCAAAAATGCCCTAAATAAAAACATAATTTATTTACGTTTCGATTGGTTTTTTAAACCTTCTTTTATTGACATTTCAACCCTATTTCGCTTCTTCAAGTTACAATCTTCAAACATTCAACACCACTACTTCACTAACACTTATTCATTAAAACGTAAGAAATACTTACTTCTCTTTATTTTATTTATTTACTAGCAAACGTACCCGTCTTTGACGGAATCAAAAATTCTATTATACTTGGTATTCAAAAATATCAATTATAGTATTATACTAATACTATAATTAGAAATTATACAATAGTAGAAAATACCATTATTAGTACAGTGTTAAACAAATGCCTCTGTATACACTACATTAGATGTCTGTCTTTCAGGTTCACGGAAGAACAAACAGTTGGAACCTCTGACTCTTGAGCAAGTAAACTATAGTTGACCACGTGAGAAAAACTTGGTTTCGCTAACTTGAATTCCTGCGTTAGATAAAGTCTCCCTTTGCGACTTAGTTAACGTCATTGCGAAATATACTCTGACGGGACTTTGCAATCATTTCAACGGAAACAGACAGTGGCTCGGAATCAATGGTATGTGTGGTATACACACAGACTCCCCAATACCACATCCAGTCATTATGTCCGCCTCTATGGCATATCTGTGTAGAGCACGAACTCAGAGTCGTGTCCTGTTGCACAGTTTTGGGGCACTCATGTTTCGTAACATGAAATTTGTTACTGCTATAAATTGCAGCATCATTGGTGCTCCTACTTTAAGTTTTTACTCATGAGCAGGCAGTTCAGGAGAAATAAATTCAGAGTCAAGAAATTTAATTAGATAATGAACTGCTTCTTCATCACTAATCCAATCTCTTTACTGACTTGTAAGTTCTTTCCTCAGTATGATATAGCGTAAGAACTTGTTTGTTGATTTTTCCTGCCTGTTCATATTAAGAGTTGAGAATTGCTCGTTTACAAAACATTTATTCTTAATAGTTAGCACATCCTCAACTCTGGGAAACACCTTTTCAAAGATGTCAAATACGCAATATATTCATATGCTCCAATGAAATTAAAATCAACTAACAATACCTACTTGCCACACCTGTGTATTTTCAAAACAAACTAGTCTCTGAAGTTAGGAAAATACAGCTAAAAGCCCCATAACTTTGCTTCTGTACTGAATTAATAATCTATTTAGAGCCCATATTTTAAGTTAGGCACACACAAATCCAGTGTCAATGTTTCAGCTCGCTATGTCTTATGGTGGCTGAGTTTACTTGTGACAAACATTTTTGCGTTAAACGTCCATAACTTCACTTCTACTTTGAATTTCCAATCAATTCATAGCCTATACTTTAAGTTAGACCTACACAAATCTACTGTAAAAGTTTCAGCTTGATATGTCTTATGCTGGCTGATTTTACCTGTGACAAAGTTTTGCGGACAAACCGACAAACCGACAGAAATTTTTCTAAGGGTGGATTCGGTTTCTCCAATGTATGAAACGTAAAGAAAAGTTGAAATGAGTCAGTTCTAAGCAATGTACAGACAAAATCATTATTTTATTTATAAAGATTTTATTGAGGGTGATTATAGTACTGTGTTCTAAGAACTATTGTACTTCCCCCCCTTCTGTACTATAGTACCCCAGTTAGCTTCAACGCTTCCAAGGAGTTCAGCACTTTTGCTGGGTCCATTTCAAAAAACGTCATAAAACGAATTTTAGTATCTCAAAACAAGTAACTACGTAAAAATCTCGGGTTCAAATTTTTTTCACAATCACTATACTTTACTTATTGTAAAGTAGAAATTGCATAATTACAGGTATCTGTTTAAAACAAATATATATTAATTCCGAGGTAAAATGGATAAACAAACAAAAGTCTCCACCCAAATGAAATGTCTCCACTTGATTTGTGTGGAGACACTTTCGTTTGTTTATCCATTTTACCTCAGAATGAGTAAATACCACACAATAACTGATTGCACAACTAATGATTTAAAAATGAATTAATAAATTGAAGGCTATGGGATTGTGCAAACCCTTCTAATATTCATAGAATACAATCATTGCAATCTAAAATCCTCCACACTATCACAAATGCTCCATATTACGTCAAAAACTACACCCTTCATAAAGACCTACAAATTCCATTCATCCAAAACCTGGCCTCTGATCGTTATAAGTCATTTTACAACAACCTTTCCTCTCATCCAAATCCATTTGTACGAATCCTTGCTTCCTCCTCACCTTCCCAGAATCCCCCACGACGACTCAAGAGAAAATGTCCCAGGGATCTATTATTACAATAATATACTTTAAAAAAAACAAAGCGAGAAGTTGAACCAGTGGGTTTCATTCTTTGCTCATGTGCATCGATGTTATTGTTTAATCTATTACTACATATGCCTGTTACGAATACTATGTGTAGTTGTATATTTGTAAATAAAGATGATAAAAAAAGAATTGAAGGATTTTTTTTCAGTTATTGGTTTTGAAGCCTCAAAGATTATAAAAAAAATTTAAAACTCCAAAAATCAATAGTTATAAGAAAAAAAAATTGTATCTATAAAAATCATTTTTGCCAAAGAAATTAACTTTCTAATTATGCATAATTGCTTCTAAAGTATATAAAATATAAAATTTAGAGTTAATTCATACTTTTTTAACGATATCTCAAATGAGATAGAAAACAAATTAACTAGTTAAAACTCAATTCCCTCAATTAGAAGATTACATTTCTATAATTAGATTTTGCGATTTGATTAATCATATTGTTTAATGAGCATGATAAGTCAGCCAGTCACTGTTTCTTATTTGACTGTAAGATCTTTATTTGCTAAATCATCAGAATTATATCAATGACTTGACAGTTCCTTTTCATTCTATTACAGTAATTAGGTAGAAACAGATATTCTAAACGCTCATCAATTATAATGAGTGTGCTAATTTCATTTTCATTATACTTGACAAAATGTAGTATTAAGATTAAAAGCAATCAATTAATTAAATGTTAATTAATTAATTAATTAGAAGTACTTCAGTCAATGACGTAGCAACTATTTTTGCCTCCTGGGGAGGTCGTATAGTATATATATATATTTATAATATGGTACTGTTTTCTTGACCACAAAATACTAACAAACACTTTTTCTTCTTCTCGGAATTTGGTCAGGGTAAATATATGGAATCACCTTTTTGCCAACATTTCGTCTTTATTTCAAGACATCCTCAGGGCTATAAACTAACAAAAAAAAAACAATAAACAATGGACATTTGTCATTTCTACTTTAGAAACATCATAAACAAATTGGAAAAAGAACTTACTGAAGGCTGGGTTCTGTTACATTACAACAACCGTTAACTGTCATTACATGTGCTGTTCTAAGCGACATATTATTGAAACACTGTTTTTTTAGTACAATCATATATATATACACATATATACATATACACATATTATAATATATATCTATTATAATATGTATCCACCATATTATATTGTATGGTGGTATATATTGTAAACAATATATTGTATATATATGTATATACATCTTGTATATATGTATATATATTGTATTGATGGTATATATTGTATGGTAAATACATATTATAATAGATATATATTATAATATGTGTATATGTATATATATATATATAATATAATATATATATATATATATATATGATTGTACTAAAAAAACAGTGTTTCAATAATATGTCGCTTAGAACAGCACATGTAATGACAGTTAACGGTTGTTGTAATGTAACAGAACCCAGCCTTCAGTAAGTTCTTTTTTCAATTTGTTTATGATGTTTCTAAAGTAGAAATGACAAATGTCCATTGTTTATTGTTTTCTTTTGTTAGTTTATAGCCCTGAGGATGTCTTAAAATAAAGACGAAACGTTGGCAAAAAGGTGATTCCATATATTTACCCTGACCAAATTCCGAGAAGAAGAAAAAGTGTTTGTTATATATTTATATATATATATATGTTTGTTGAAATGTACCGCAGCTTCGGTATTAACGACTTTTAAACTAAGCTGTTCCAGTCTCCTGACAGTCTTACGAATATAAGGTGGTAATTCCCAAATCAGTTGTCCAAAGGACACTGAGACACTTTTTTTAAAACACTTTAATAGATATCAACAATTCAAATACAATTGAAAACTAACATAACTTACAAGACCATTGTATACTAGCTTTCGACTTTCTCTAGTCATCTTCAGGTAGGGTATTTAAATGTTTTTGAAAATTTCAAAATTATTAAAAACAATAAATTTAATTGAAATAAACAATGAAAAGTTTACATTTACAACATATTTACTTGTTTACTGTGTAATACTGTTATATATTTGACACTACGTGACGGCATTGCTATGCACATGGGACAGTCGCAACAAACGGGGAATTTGACAATGTAGAACAATTTAAAGACACCTGCTGACATGAAATGAAATGCCAACCGGCCAGTTTAAATGTTTATATTTAAGTTAGTAGTTATGGACTTTGAGTGTGATAATTAAGTGTTTTAAACAATGTTTAATAGGTTTTTTAGATATTGTATATAGGTTTACCCCCTGAAGATGGTCGAAGATGATCGAAACGTTGGAGAAAATATAACAATTGAAAACCAAACGTATGGTGAGTTAATCTACCTAGTTCCTTGTGAATTTAAAAAATTATTAAGGGCTTTGAAAAGGTTATCCAAAAAATTAATTAAAAAAAAACTATAGGCCGTAAATTCAATCTCTATATATATATATATATATATATATATATATATATATATATATATATATATATATATGACGGTCTTCGTCAGAGTCAAAAACCCAACTGGCTTGGGTTTTTGAAAAAATCTAGTTAGGTTTTTGACTCTGACGAAGACCCCTTGTTACGGTTGAAAGATCTTAGTCTTGTTTTCCCATTTTCTTATTGTGGTTTGATCATTGATTGTTATTTCACGTGTTTATGTGGAATCTTTATATATATATATATATATTATATATATATAAACACTAATAACTTCTCGACCGTGTGACAGATATACAACTAAAAATTAACGGTTTTCATTTGAATAGTTTAAGCGTCATTACTAGTTCAGAAATGTAGTTGTAATAGTTCCTTCAATTACCAATACTCCTACTTGTGTAAGTACATTGTAAAAAAACTTTGTTTTTATAGTTAGACTCCATTTTTTTCTCTTTTTTATTATTCTGTCATTGTTATCCTAATACTCAAGATTGTATTTAATTTTTCATAGTGTACTTCTTTTGTTTGTGTTTTAAAAAAATGTACGTATTAAAATTCTTGTTTTCCTCTGTTTGTAGGCCTTTGGAAAAAGATTTTAAATAAAATCGAAACGTCGGCAATGAGAGTTTGAATTGAAAGTGGAAGAAACTGACCGCATCCCGATCAATCATTTTTTAGTTGTATATATATATGATGTAATTTTTTTTTGAGGTTTGAGGTCCAATGATTAAAACTAGTCCTTTTGCCTCAAACTAGTCAAACCTCAAAAAAAAAAAATTACATCATATAAATATTGGGTCAAGAAAACAAATCATGATATATATATATATATAGTAAAAGCACAAGGAAGTATGAAGACCATCCTCCGAAATCACCGAGGGTCCAAAAGCGCTAACTAGTGGGAGCCAATCTCCCACAAGTGCACCTAAGGACCTGAAGAAGACTGACCCGAAAAAGGAGAAAAGAAGTCACTTTCTCCCGAAACTTAGGGAGCCTGAATGGACATTATCAATGATGGTTTGTGCAGATTCTGCAAAGAGGAAGACACCGTTACACCTGCTGATAACTTGTAAGGCAACTTTGCTGCACAGAGGTATGTGCTCGGGACACTCAATAAAACCATAAGGAAAACTTTTACCGCTGGTAAAAGTATTTTAAAAAAAAAATTATCTCAACTCATTCTCGACATAATGTTCTATTCTTAGGTATAGTTTCATTTTGATCAGTCTAATCTTGTATCACTCTCACAAGCTTTGAGATTGAATTATAATTCAAAATTTTTACATTTTATTGAAAAAAAAAAATATATTTCCCATTGTTTCAAAAATCTGAATATATTTTTCTTTTATTGAATTTGTAACCTGAAAGATATTGCCGAAATTTCAAAACTCTAGAATTAGCAGTTTAGGAGAAACAAATTTTTCTCCTAAAACCGGTTTTTGGCAAAAAAAAGTGACTTTTCCGTCTTGCATGATTAATCCCAAACAATAGGGATCATCTACACAATGGGGCCCATCTTTTTGTAAAATATCAACTTGATCCATCAAAAATTCTGGGCCGTAGTGTGGTAACAAGCAATGTTAACACACTCACCACCCACCCACACACAGACATCATCAAAAAACTTCATAAAACGACTTTTAGGACCTCAAAACATATAACTCTGTCAAAATCTCGAGATAGATTTTTTTCACGATCACTATACTTTACTTATAGTAAAGTAAAAATATTTCCTTTAAAAATATTTGTTTTAAAAATCTGAATATATTTTTCTTTTATTGGATTTATATCCTGAAAGATATTACCGAGATTACCGAAACCTCTAGAATTAGTAGTTTAGGAGAAAAAAAATGTAGTCTAAAAACAGGTCAATAATATGGCTAAATTATGATCAACAATATCTTGTAAAACTGGAAGTAATAAAGTTGAACGTTGAAGTTAATGTAAGGCTTTCCACTCATAACCTTCGTTTCTTAATTCAGAATATCGAAATAATTATTTTTATAGAAAATTATTAATGTACGTGTAAGAATATAAGAGTTATTTTAAATGAAACTGATGATATCATTTTAAACGTTTAGATATTAAGCTTAGTTTTGATTTAAAAATCAAAACACTTTATTGGTAAAAAAATTGTAAGTTTTCTGATAAATTTATTCAATAAAATGCCGAGTTTATTTACTAACTTTTGTTTAAAGATTAAAGAAGTATAAGAAGGTTTACTTATTTATACTCATTCTGAGGTAAAATGGATAAACCAACAAAAGTCTCCACACAAATGAAGTTTTAATTCAACGCGTTTCGAACACTTTGTGTTCATCATCAGGAAGACACTATAATACAAATTATATCTAATTAGTTATACAAAAATTAGAGTGAAATAATAAAAAATAAAACCTTGTTACGAAACACCTTGTCATACAAAATCACAGCTTTGATCCAAACTTGAACCTTACCATCCTACATGCGAATAGAAAGTTTAAAGAAATTTGTAATTTGGAAGCTTTTGGAGACTTTTGTTGGTTTATCCATTTAACCTCAGAATGAGTAAATACCACACAATTACGCATCGCACAACTAATGATTATTTATACTTACATTTGTATAAAATAGAAATATACAAATACATACTTACAAAAGTATAAAATACATGTAAAGTGTCAAGAATAAAAGAAATATATTTTATAATATATAAGAAATCAACATATTAACTTCAAGAGGCCATTTAATAATCGATATATTATGGTACAGGAATTATCAACAGTTGGTTATTGCAGTATCAAGGGGGCCCCCCATACTGCATTTTAACCATAAAGATGAATGGATTGATCAACTAAGTATGAATAATATGTTTTTATGATTGAGTCATACACATTCTATTACAAATGAGTGATTTCAACTGAAAATTGTTACATTCCTGATGTAAATCATCAGATCGGAACTAATTGAACAGTATTTCACTGAAACATGTTATGGTAGACATCTCGAATGGTCCAGACATTAATTCATAATGTCATCAAAATATAGACCCTACTTGGGCCTTTGATAACAGAGGGCCTCCATACTGTATTTTAACTGTCTTTGAATATACTGATATTTTAACCAATTTTTGAAATGGAATAATATTATTGTAGGTTAAAAAGCTAATGAAATGGTCTCCACATATAAAAATTGAATGGTATAAACAATGCGTTTCGAACACGTAGTGTTCTTCCTCAGGCATTAACTAAAAAATACAATGACACCAGTGAGTTATCTATAGTATACAGTAAATATAGTACAACATTTTGTACTGGTGTCATTGTATTTTTTAGTTAATGCCTGAGGAAGAACACTACGTGTTCGAAACGCTTTGTTTATACCATTCAATTTTTATATGTGGAGACCATTTCATTAGCTTTTTACCCTACAATGAGTAAATACCACATAATAAATGATTGCACTACGTTAGAAATAAATAATATTACTAATTCATTGTAACAAATTATTTAAAGTTATTTGTTCAAAAAAAAAATAGAATCATAAATACAATGATCATTTTAACTAATTAGTTGAAATGATATGAATGAGTATTTCTCTCTATCTACTTTCTATGTTATACAATATTATGCTTCCTTGCTTATAGCGGAATTAGTTACATTATCTGTCAACAGGTGGCAGCACTATAACTGAGACATGACTGGTCTAGTTAACTGAAATATCAGATTATTCTAATACAGGTTAGAGAAAACAGTGAGAAGTGAATTACTTTACAAATAATTACATTAAAAAGAAAAAATAATCAAAAAAAAATGTCTTCAACATAAGTAAGGTATACTCGATGACTCCATTAAAAATCAAAACACTTTATTATTCCAATAAAGTGAAGGAGTCATCGAGTATACCTTACTTGGAATAAATTGTAAGTTCTCTGATAATTTATTAAATTAAATGCCGAGTTTATTATTTATTATCTTTTTTTTTTAAATTATAAAGAAGTATAAAGGTTTACTTATTTATATGGATAAGTACAAAAGTATAAAATAAATGTAAAGTATCAAAAATAGAAGAAATATATTTTATAATATATAAGGAATCAATATATTAACTTCAAGAGATCATCGAATAATCGATATATTATGGTACAGGAATTACCGACAGTTGGCTATTGCAGTATCAAGGGGCACCCCATACTGCATATTAACCATAAAGATGAATGGATTGATCAAGTAAGTATGAATATGTTTTTATGATTGAGTCATACACATTCTATGTCATGATTATAATGTGAATCATTAAATATATGTAAAATGATTTATTAAAAGAAGGATATACTTCCATGATTCTTTAAAAAACAGAACAAATATGAATAATTTCCAGTGACATCATTCTAATGAATCATATTTTGTACTATTTACGAATAGCACATTTAGGTTTTATCTTAATAGATGTATTTATCATTTCAGTTATAATATATCTAACCGTAAAATAATACTTGTCTTTATATCCATGCCTATTTTGCTTGTTTAAATATCTACATATATACAGCAAATATATAAAGATAATGAATAATTTATGAATATACATAAACATTTGTGTGTTATGTAAACTGCTAATATATCTAACCGTAAAATAATACAGTGGAACCTCTACATACGAGCTACTCTACTTACGAGAAACTCGAGATACGAGAGGTCTTTCGAGCAAAAAATCTTGCTCTACATACGAGAGAAAATCCAAGTTACGAGAATTTCCTTACGACAAACCTCCTTGGATAAGTTTTTCTTCAAAAGACCTATAGAAAGTGAAAGTGTTGCGATTCCAGCTAAAAGGGCAAAAGAAAGCGAAGAAAAGTAAAAACTGATACAGTAATATTAAAAAGCAAAAAAAAAAAGCAGAAAAAAGTGCATAAATAAATTAGTGCCGTAAAAAAATTTAGTTTTTCATAAAGTTAACTTTAATTTTAAGTGGAAGTGCTCATAATAAACTCGCATTTTATTTCGTTAATATCATCTTATTTATCTTTTACTGTATTTTTATGTTCAGTCACTATTTGAATGTGTTTTTAGTAATCAGGAAGATGTGTTCATAGTTATTTAGGGTTAACTTGAATGATTTTGGGAGGCCGGGAACAAATTAATTGGTTTTCAGTTATTTCTTATGGGAAAAATTCGCTCTAGATACGAGCACGATCCGGGAACGAATTAATCTCGTATGTAGAGGTTCCACTGTACTTGTCTTTATATTCATGCCTATTTTGCTTGTTTAAATATCTACATATATACAGCAAATATATAAGCATAATTAATGAATAATTTATGAATACACAACATTTGTGTGTTATGTAAACTGAAATTTTTTTCACATAAAATGTAAAAATTTCGACTTATTATGCAATCTAAAAGGATATGAGGTAAGAAATAGGTCATATTGTTGAATGAAATTACAATTTCATTCAGAAATTGGTTGTTGTCAGAATGAAATTACACCTAAAAGTAGAGCATTATTTTGGAGGTGAAATGAGGTAATTTTTTTTTTAAAATTACATTGACCATAAGAAGCATTATGGAACATTTCATGTTTTCAAATTTTTTTTTTTTTTAGTGCAAAACTACTACCGAACATTGAAATTTTGTCAAAAAACTAAACCTAAAATTAGCAATCAACAAAAAAAAATCAAATTTCGATTATAGCAAAGGGCAATATACCTAAAAAAACTAAAAATCCATCTTGGAATAATGGTTCACTTGCTATACTCGTCGAATTTGTTTACATTTATGAAGGATAGACTGACAAGGCTTCTTTTATAATAGTATAGATTAGGATAGAATCATATAAAATGAACAGTTAGTATTTATAAATTAGTTCCGTGTTTTTTAATTAATAAGTTTTATGATCAGTAAGTTCACTGTTCTATTATGATGTTCAATCAACTTTGAAATATTCATAAATATGGCTTAGATATGTATGTTTAATTAGATCAAGATGTTTAAAAGATTATTTCGTTCTGCAAATAACTATGAATATTTGGTAATTAAAATTAGATATGCACATATCATTCTAATAAATTAACAAAGAGATTTATTAATCTTTATATCATTGTTTAATGAATGATATAAACTTCATTCATTAATTTATAATTGTGAACTGACATACAATCGATATGAATAAACTGATGAAAATTATGACCATGTTTAAAAGTATTTATTGAAGAAACGTTAAATTATAGTACATCTGGAAAAGTAATGTTCATTTAATTTGAATAAATTAGTTAAAATTGTCACCATGTTTAAAACTTCGTTTCATTGAACACATACTTTGAATTACTAGTAATTATTTATTCTACATGTTCATTTAATCTGAATAAATTACAATTAGTTATAATGATCGTCGTGCAGAAACGTTATTCGATTGTGCAAATAACTATGAATAATTAGTAATAATGAATTAATTGGTCATACACAGATAATTATAATAATTAGTTAAAATGATCATCAACTTTACGAATATTTTTTTGAGCAAATCACTTTGACTAATTGGTAATTAAGAATTAGTCATAAAAATCCATTCTAACAAATCATTCAACATATCAGCATGTTATACAAAATCACTATTAATTATTATTCAATATGAAATACCATAAACATATAACTGGAGTAAATTAGAGGAAATTATAAAAACTCTATTTCATTGACAAATATAGTTGAAGAATTTCTAATTATGAATTAGTTATCTACGTTAAATTGAATAAATTAGTTAAAATTATCAACACTTTAAATACATTATTCGATTGAGCAATAAGCATAAATTAATTGTAGTTATACTGATAAAAATTACGTATAAAAGAATTATGTTTATATGGATCTTTAAAACATATTTCGATTGTAGAAAGAACTGTGCTTACCTAGTAATTATGAAATAGCCATGTACATTTAAATTCTATAAATATCACCAAAACGATCAACTAGTGGTATTTATGATTTGATAGTGGAAGTGAATTATTCATACACATTTATTTGAATGAATTATTAAAAAAGGTTTCATAAGTCAAACGTTATTTCACTGTATTACAGCTATGAATAATCAGAAATGATAATTAACTCAAACACAATTAATTTGAAATGAACAACTATTAATACTTGGATAATAGTAATATGTATTTAAATTGAATAAATTAGTTAAAATGATAAGAATATATCACTGGTGTTTCCCATTATACAAATAAGTATGCATATTCAGTAACTATGTATTAATAACACACATTCTATCTTAATAGATTTTAAAATGTATTCTTGAAACCCACTTTATCTTTAAAAGTCTGTTTTATTGATCACTAAACTATGAATAATTATTTGACTTGATAACTTATTTCAAATGGCCGCCATGTTTAAAGCTCTATCATACAGAAAAGTACATCACGATCCTTAATCGTGTTCACATGATCATAATATTTAAAACACAATTCTATTGTTCAAATAGATATGAATGATAAGTTCATATAATTTAGTCAAAAACATTCCATCAAAATATAATATTAATGTGACCAGCGTCTCAAACCTCAACTTTATTAATACGTAATGTTGATTAATTAATAAACATTAATTAGCATGTACCTCCAATCTTTATAAATAAGATAAAATGCTAAGCATATATAACTCGTGTTTCCTATTATACAAATAATTAGTTGATTTTATAACTTATTTCAAATGGCCGCCATGTTTCTAAGTCTATCATACTGAGAAGTACATCTGAATTACTAATCCAGAATCATCAGTAATGTTGGTTTAATTTCAGTAAATTAGTTCAGATGACCATGATATTTAAAACATAATTCGATTGTTAAAACAGATATGAATGATAAGTTCGTATAATTTAGTCAAACACATTCCATCAAAATATAATATTAATGTGACCAGCGTCTCAAACCTCAACTTCATTGAATACATAATTTTGAATAATTAATAAACATTAATTATCATGTAGGTTTAATTGAATAAAGAAGTTACAATAATAAGCATTTCATCAATAATATAACGTTGAAATCTATTTAATAAATCTAATTTATTAGATGCACGTTCAATCTCAATAAGTTAATATGGCCGACATATCTCAAACTTCACAAGCTGTGAATAATAAATTTGTGTAATTTAGTCATACACATTCTATTGAAACAATTCTTTCAATTATTAGTATTTTTAAAACACTATTATGTGCCAATAAATATGAATAATTACTGGTTATGAACTATCACAATATGAAAACCTGACATACCTTCAGAGTCATAGGTGTACACGTCGCCGAAGCGCAGGCGGTATCCAGCCATGTCATCACGTTAGAGCTTTACTCCGACTGGAAAGGCCTATGGTCCAAGGGCCGTGGGCTTATATGACCCACTAACCAGATGTGCCAATTCATGGTTTAATTTTTTATCATAAATGTTACTTATTATCTGAATTTAGTCTTTTATAATTTAATACAAAATTAATTAATATTATTTAATTATATACTGTAATGATTATTTATTACCTGATTTACTTAATATTAGAATTTAAATCGTCAGTGTCTATCTTTTCAAATTGGTTAAAAAGTATACTAGTTTTAATATGGAGATTAAATGTCGTTCATTTAGAAATTAATCTTAAATAATTCAAACAAGTCTACACTAATTCAATTATTTACTTGAAGTTATTTTTCAAATTATTGAAGAAATAAACTTAAGTATTTTTAACAATCCGAATAAAATAATTTCATGCTATCATTCTAATAAAAGAATTAAAGTGATCCATGTTTGAAATATCTATCTATTCAAGAAATAATTTCAAATAGTTTGTAAATCATGAAGTTATGTTAGTTTCAATAAATCAGTTAAAATAATGAAAATGCTTAGAAACTATTATTTGGAAAAAGAACTTTAAATAAATTTCAATTGTAGATAAGTGATGCTCCTATAATTAAAAGAAATTAATAAATGATGACAATGTTTAGAACTCTTTGTTTTGAAGAGATATTACTTCAAATAATTTGTAAATATGAATAAGTAATATTCTGTTTGATTTGAATAAATGAATTAAAGTGATGACAATGTCTAAAAGTCATGGCTTATCTGTTACTGATTGAATAACTTCAAATATTTTCTTAATCTGAATACGAAATGTTCAATTGATATCAATAAATTAGTTACAACAATGACGGCTTATTGTCATCAATACAAAAGAATTTATGTTTAGCTTGGCTAGCTGTGAAACCAATGTTAAAAAATAATATCAACAGTTAATAAAATAAATTCACTGAATATGACAAACAGGAATAACTGTTACTGTGTTTTTTATTCTTAAGTGATGAAAAGTGAAGTCTTTTATGGCCCATGCTAGTGATCTAGTATTCTTAAGATGAATCAAGATATATACACAGTAAGTACATTTAATAAAACACAATATATTTAAACATGAAATATTCCAGTCATTTTATGCCATCATTTATCTTTATAATATTACGTTAGAACATCTATATTGACAATAATTTTTACAAAAGGTGCATTTTAAAGGACACTTTGATATTTTAGTTTCTTCAGAAGTTTCTGTTTTATTTGAAAATCTAGTCTAGAAGCAAAAGTATTCAATGTTCAGAATTTTAAAAAACAATAAACGGTACTTATCGGTTAACAGGAGGATTTAACAAACAAATAACATAAAATAAAAAGTAATATTTCGTTATTTATAGATTCTAGGAATTTTATTTTGTACTAAAGTGCTTTTCTTTATCAACATAATAATAGTCTCCCGTTAGCCTATAAGTACCTAATAAAGTAAATAATTTATAACTTCAGGAATAGACACTTCACACAACTGTCAAGTTTAACCAAAATACTACAGTGAACAACCACACTGTAGTGTAGTTTCTATTACACAATAATACATAAAATACTAAACACAGTTTTCAAATGTAACTTTTTGTTTAAGCTGACAGTTGTGTTAAAATTTATATTCCTAAGGTTATTCATTTTCAACCTCTAGGGTAATAAATAGCTCATTGCAATGTACATACTTCCAACATTTCATACTTCTGCATACCATCAAGAATTTAAATCAAAATGTTGGCTTATGTTTGATTTGAAGCTTGAAAGTAAAACAAAACTCACTGTCTCTTTAATATTTATGTGAATAATTTGGCAAAAATTGTAATTAACACGTAAACATAAACAAAAACCTCTTACTTGTATTATGGTGCTATCAGTGGCAAATATAACAAACTCACAAGCATCCAAGCAGTTTTTTATTATAAATAATGTACTTTTACATAGAACCAAGATATGTAATCTGTATAAACAAACATTTTATAGAACTAATTTTCCAATAAAGTTCTTTTATATGTTTTTAACTTTCAATAAAAGGCTTTCTTCTCCAACTGACTGGCTGGCTGGCCTTCTTAATCATCAGTTTTATATGCACTGAAATTATTATCCTTTTCTCAATGAAACATCTCTAGCTATCAGCAAATCACTGGATTATTGGGTTGGATTAAACAGTAACCTTTAATATATCATAATAACCGAGAGAAATATGTTCTTTACTTTTAGCATTCCATTTAGTTCTCTTTTAATCTGGAACTGTTGCAAATGCTCGGAAACCAAATATTCTTAAATGATATAAATTTACCTTTTGTGTGATCAAGCTTCTTCCGGGGGTCATGTAGGGAACAGCTTTTGTAGGTGTTCTATTTCTAATATAATTTGCTGTTTTGCGTGCTTCTGCCCACTATTTCCTTGATAAACTAGCTTCCTCTAACATATTTCGAGACTTTTCAACTAAAGCCCTGTTCAAGCACTCAGCCAATCCATTTTGTTGAGAACTATACGGTATTGATGTTAGATGTAAAATACCATTACTGGATAAACATGTTTTGAAGTCATTATTAACATATTCTTTCCCATTATCACTGCAGAGTATTTTTATTTTGGATCCTGACTGATTCTCAACTAAATTTTCCTTTAACTATTTATTATATACTAGAAACTTTTTCGACTGTAATCGTCAGTAAGTTTCAGCCATGCATTCCTCTACCCCGGTTCCTTTATACTATGGTCCTCCACAAATCGAAATGAACTATTTCCAATTTATTGTTAGCTCTAGAACTAATTCCTTTAAATGCTGCTCTTGCTTGCTTACCTTTGACACATGACTCACATTGTTCTTTCTTTTCAGATGGTTTCCTTACAGAACATTGGCTTCCTTCAGATTACAGATGATTCCTTCAGCCATGCCTTGTTCTAAAAGTTTCATTGCTTCCCTACAAGCGTGGACAAGTCTTAAATGCCAAGTCCCTTCATTAGCTGTTGACACACTTTTGTTATAATTTGTTTTTTTTTTATCAAGATATGACAGCTTAAATATTCCACGTTCTTTGTATTAATGTTCTACTTTAAACTCTACAACTTTCATTATAAACTTGTTTTCTATGAAAACCACAACTAGAATTGTTATCTGTATTTTACTCACTGATAATAAATTGGTTGACAACTGAGGAACGTATAGGTGTATCTGTTATTCCAAATGTCATAACCAATGTTTACATCTTGAAGTTCGAGATAGATGAAATTTATCTAGTCCTTTCTCATGGTCATATGACACAAGCACCACTGTCAATGATCCATTCTGAATTATTTGTAGAGACAGATGGAAGAGCTGCTAAGAATTTTCATCCTTTTCATGTCCTTTATCACTAAATTAGTTCTTTTCTCTATTATCAAGACAATAATAGGATTTATAACATCTTTTTCGGCACCCTTAACATTGGATTAATAGGTCTCGATTATTGGTGTGTAAAGGGTTATCTTTTTTTTAGTAGAGCAGATTGTACGTAAATCACTCGTAACGAGTTTATTACGCCTATGAACTCGTCTTCCAAAATAGTTTTCTTGACAAACATAACCAGCGAGTAAACCCTTAATCTTCATACGTCTCTTAAAGCTTTTTCTACATTTCCATCGACGTCTTAAACCTCTTAAGCACACTTCTAACATAAGATAAATTTTTACTCTCGTTTTTTTTATCCTTGTTGGTGCTATTATAGTATGCTACAGACCTTAGATGTTGTTATCTAATACTTACGATATCATTTCATATCAAACAATACAAACTTCATCACAAGTATGCTAAGAAGGAAAAAAACATCCTTTAAATGTATTTATTTAGAAAATTCAACAGCTACTGTGACTATATGGCTTTATGTAAAGATTTGCATACTAAAAAAGATAAGAGGAGCACCTCAACAGCATTTGCAATATCATTCAGACCATTACAATTGCAAAATTCTCATAAAACACGATGATATATTTCCAGCTTTCTTAAAAGATATGTTTACAAGCAGTAATAGAATAAATTTTGACAGGTTATGTTGCATGTTTTACTTCTTATTTTTGTAAAGTTTTGAATAAGTAGTAAAATTTGGGTGTAATGAATTTGAATATTTGTGTAATGAATATAAACTGTTTATTATTTTCGGTAGATACCATAATGGGTGGTAGGTAGCATACTACAACACCTTTCTTTCGTCACCAGGCACAACAAACATAACTCTTCTGTTAAAAACATTTTTATACCAAACTTCCAACTGTTATAAATGTTCCTTTCTTCTAACTTTTTAATATTAGGAAGAGATGATTTATTTGTCTCAGCCTCTTAAAAATCCTTATTCAAAGTCTCTTATATTAATCGCTGAAGTACAAATTAAAAACTGCACAGAAAACAAAATTCTACGTTTCAAACATTAAGCTGGTCTGGGTCCATAACCTATTAGGATTAAGAAGTCTTAAAATAGACTTGATTAAACATTATTCCAACAAATATTACCTTAGAACATTCGTACTGACAGTAATTTGAAGTAAAACTTGCATTTTCAAGGTTAATTTTACACTTTTTACTTTCCTTTTCTTAAAGAACACTTTTCAATTCTCCAGAAGTTTCTCCTTAAAGATATATAAATGAAAAGATTGTGGGGGATGAACAATTACAAAAAAAACTACAAATTTATGAATTTTTATTACAGAAAATCAGTACATGACTGCTATTGTCCATGATTTAAAACATATAGTACTGATGTAATGTTGATTAGACAAAACGAATAAATATTTTAACTTGAAACTATAAAAAACCTTAAACAATAGTTATCAGTATATTATTAACCAACCATAAAAGAAATTGTTAACATATTTTAAGAGTATGGATTAAATACTCAAACAAATACAAGTTAAAAATATTAAACATCTAATGTATTAACATGTTGAAAGGTATTTCTTTTTGGGAATATAGTAGCAAAATCTTTTTAAAAATTGATGTATGTTTGTTTAATACTGACGTAAGAAAATATTACGACTGAAGTTTATCAAACAAAAACTTTTGTTTAACAAAAGTAATTATATTAACAATTTCTTCATTGAAATTGGCTAATGTGCACAATAATATTTTGCATATTGCAAATATACATTTTACATATGTATACAGGGTTTTTTTTCACAATAAACTCCAATTATATTAATATAATGAAAATAGAAACAAGTCAGGTTTCTGATGTAAATTCAGGTTTCAGTTCTAAAGATGACGTAAAATATGTCGAAATGCTGGCATAAAGGAGTTTATTCAAACCTAACTAATATTATGTCAGGAAAAGGATTCAGTCTGCACACAAAAGTTTTTAGTATGGAGACTTTAAGCATTTTTCCTAACATGAGTAAATACCACAGTATAACAGATTGTACAGTTAATGAACTAACTAATATCCTCAAAAATCAAATTCAACCATTATATGGATATATAAAAAAAGATTTCACATAAACATGTGAAATAACAATCAATGATCAAACCACAATAAGAAATGGGAAAACAAGACAGATCTTTCAACCGTAATAAGCGGTCTTCGTCAGAGTCAAAAATTATTGAATCGTCTGTAATTAAATTTAATAGATCAAATATTATAAACATTAGTAACGGTTTCTTCAAACTTGATACTTTCGTCACGAGGGCAATAGCCTCTTCTAAGAGGGTTAACAGCTAGCGGATAGTTTTTTACTCTTTCTTACTGTACTCCTTTGTTTCCCCAAACATCCCTTTCTAGACATTAGTCCTTTTCTGCACTTTCACCTTTTTAAAATACCACTCTTCCCAACTCCTCACCAGATGTTTTCTGCATCTAGTGTTTCAGTTGGGTTTTTGACTCTGACGAAGACCGCTTGTTACGGTTGAAAGATCTTAGTCTTGTTTTCCCATTTTGTTATTGTGGTTTGATCATTGATATATATGTAGAGATATTACAATAAACTCACTGACTCTACAATTAAAGAAATCATCATAACAGATTCCTTTTTATATAGATTTTGTGGTGATCTTTATATATATATAAACTAGATTCACAAAAAGAAACCACAGAAACTCACTACTATCTATTGATTGCCTCGTCATCAGGAAGACAGATGTGAATCGCTACAAAGACAGCCAATGACTCCTTTATTATATATTATATTTTTTTATTATTAAAAATATAATTATATTTTATCTGTTTATTTGAACACAAGGCGATCCAAATGGAGTAGTAAGTTTCTGAGATATCTTTTATGTGTGTTCTTTCTATGAATCTGCATTATTTTATTCGTGGAATCATTTCATTTAATTAGTATATATATTGTAGGGTAAAAATCTAATGAAATGGTCTCCACATATAAAACTTTTAATGATATAAACAACGCGTTTCGAACACGTAGTGTTCTTCTTCAGGCATTAACTAAAAAATACAATGACACCAGAGAGTTATCTATAGTACAAAGTAAATACGTACAAAAATTAATACAAAATAAAATAAGGCAGAAAGTACGAACCTAAGGGTGAGTGCCTCTGAATAAGACTGACTGGAAATGGAATGGACATGGGTGGGGGTATAGTATAGTACTATAGATAACTCTCTGGTGTCATTGTATTTTTTAGTTAATGCCTGAAGAAGAACACTACGTGTTCGAAACGCGTTGTTTATATCATTAAAAGTTTTATATGTGGAGACCATTTCATTAGATTTTTACCCTACAATGAGTAAATACCACATAATAACAGATTGCACTACATTAGAATAGTATATATATATATATATATATATATATATATATAACACTTTTTCTTTTTCTCGGAGTTTGGTCAGGGTAAATATATGGAATCACCTTTTTGCCAACGTTTTGTCTTTATTTCAAGACATCCTCAGGGCTATAAACTAACAAAAAACAATAAACAATGGACATTTTTTCATTCCTACTTTAAAAACATCATAAACAAATTGAAAAAAGAACTTACTGAAGGTGTTCTTTT
The DNA here is from genome assembly GCA_026182355.1 of Hermatobates lingyangjiaoensis. NCBI lineage: Eukaryota > Metazoa > Arthropoda > Insecta > Hemiptera > Hermatobatidae > Hermatobates > Hermatobates lingyangjiaoensis. The sequence goes on from JAPFBL010000348.1 coordinate 120,384, forward strand.
TCAATTTGTTTATGATGTTTTTAAAGTAGAAATGAAAAAATGTCCATTGTTTATTGTTTTTTGTTAGTTTATAGCCCTGAGGATGTCTTGAAATAAAGACGAAACGTTGGCAAAAAGGTGATTCCATATATTTACCCTGACCAAACTCCGAGAAAAAGAAAAAGTGTTTTGTGAATATTTTGTGGTCAAGAAAACAGTACCGTATATATATATATATATATATATATATACCGTGTTTTCCGCACTATAAGGCGCACCGCATTATAAGGCGCACCTTCAATGAATGACGTATTTTAAAACTTTTTCCATATACAAGGCGCACCGCATTATAAGGCGCTACAGTAGAGGCTGGGGTTACGTTATGCATCCATTAGACGGTGCTGCGCTAAAGGGAATTGTAAGGCGTTGTAAGCGTGTCTCTTAATAGGAGCCATTTCAGGGTCTTTACTGAAATACACAAATGGAAATGAAACGCCGTTATATAAGTAATGTCCTGCCGAGAGACACTCTGGGCTCAGATTACGGAGAAGTCCTTATCAACATTGCCTCCCCAAGTAATACGAGAGCCTGTGAATAATGAATAAACACCACTTCTTGTTTGACCGCCGTGCGAACAAGACTTGTAATATTCCTTTTCTTTAAAAACCCTTTCATTCCTTGGAACCACGTGACTTATATATCCCAGCATGCACCGCGCACTACTTCTTCTAACGGGGGAAAATGGAGTCGGCGGCTGCTTACCGTAGTTGCGAGACTGTTGCGGCTCAATATTGATCCATATATAAGGCGCACCGGATTATAAGGCGCATGGTCAGCTTTTGAAAAAATTGAAGGCTTTTAGGTGCGCCTTATAGTGCGGAAAATACGGTATATACAAAACTATAGCCTATCGGGACTAAGTCAGTTCTTCGGGTTCAAATTAAACTCTCATTGCCAACGTTTCGGTTTTTATGTAAAACCTTTTTCATAGACAGAAGTATAATTTTTGAAACAGAAAAACTAAGTATTACATTACAAATTATTTTACAAAGAAAAATAGTATGTGGATTTTAACAACAACTGTAGTCTGAATGAGGCAACAACTCTAGAAACGTTGGCAATGAGAGTTTAATTTAAACCTGAAGAACTGACTGAGTCCCGATAAACATTAGTTTTGTTTTTACATATATATATATATATATATATATATATACACGAGTTCAAAATTCAAGAAGAGTAACACACAAAGTAAGGAAACACACTTACGATTCAAATTTTCGGGTAATCCGTCTTCAGGAGAAAAGAGAATGGGAGACCAAGCACCTTGTAGACGCAACGGCAAGTAACCCAAATATATATATATTGTTAAATAACGCTCCATATTTGGCTTGTATCTGTTTCTTATACAAGCCAAATATGGGGCGTTATTTAACAATATATGTTTAAATGAAGAACTGCTTCCAATTTTTACATATATATATATTTATATACAATTAAAAGAAACGGTCCAGCGGACTTTTTTAAATAAAATTAATTCAAAACGAAGGAAACACATAGAAAGGCACAGACATAACTCACATCGATATTTCGACCATCGTCGTCATCAGGAGGTGTGAAGAGCGAAGAGTCCCGCAGGAAGGCAGGGCAGGGCGGTGGGTGACTGATGAGTCATGAGTTATTTCTGTGTGTTTCCTTCGTTTTGAATTTATATATATATATATATATATATATATATATATATATATATATTATATGCAGATGAATCACAATAAACACGTGATACAATCAATGAAAACAAACCACAAGGAAAAAAAAGAAAACAGATAGAAAAAGTGCTCTGAGGCCTTTCAATTTATGTCATCAGAGAGCAAACAAGGTAAGAACTAGAAGGTAACATCAAAGGTATGTACAAGGAAGGTAACTAAACAGCTGGGAAAACAAAAGTCGAAGAGGCATAATAAGAGAAAAACAAAAAATACCCAATACAATTAAACAATGCAAAATGAACAATAAGAAAATTAATTAAATTAAAATTAAAATTAATTAAAAAAAAATAAATAAATAAATAAAAATATAAATAGAATAAGAAACAAGTGTTATATATAATTCCTAACTATAAACAATATAAAATAAATATAAACAAATAGATACAAATTTATATTTTTATTTATTTATTTATTTTTTTTTTAATTTAATTAATTTTCTTATTGTTCATTTTGCATTGTTTAATTGTATTGGGTATTTTTTGTTTTTCTCTTATTATGCCTCTTCGACTTTTGTTTTCCCAGCTGTTTAGTTACCTTCCTTGTACACACCTTTGATGTTACCTTCTAGTTCTTACCTTGTTTGCTCTCTGATGACATAAATTGAAAGGCCTCAGAGCATTTTTTCTATCTGTTTTCTTTTTTTTCCTTGTGGTTTGTTTTCATATATATATACATAATTAAAGTTACAGCTAGAGAACACAAGAAAAAGGACGAACACTCACGAATCTCGATAATTTCGGCGTCTTGCCGTCTTCAGGAGAGTAGAAAGAAAGAAAATAAAAGGAGAAAGAAGGAACGGAGACGTAAATGCGTCCACTGGCCGATGTAAACTATATATATATATATAATCTATATATATATATATATATATAATATATGTATCCCTCGACCAAAATAAGTAAGTCAAAGTATCAGTATTGGGTTAAGTCAAAAATTTCCAGAAAAACGTAAATATACTCTTTATTTAATGAAATATTTCTTTAAATTTACATCATTTTACTATATATCTACCATCTAACTCAGGGGTGTCAAACAAATTTTTGTCAGTGGGCCGAATACAGCTTCGTTTGATTTCAAGCCGGCTAGGCCAGTAACGTATTTGCAAAAATTTCATAAAACTAACAATAAGTCTCCCTTTTTCTTTGTATTAGTAACAAATACTAATAATTAGTGCAAAGAAGAATAAAGTCAATTATAAAAACCTTTATTGAAATCTAACATTCTGTATCAATTTTTATTTTTTTATTCGAGGACAAAAGAAAATTGGCTAATAAGCCAACAGATGCTCAAAGCTAACACCTCCTTGTCTTAGTTCCTTTCATGTTGTCTGAGGGTACTAAAACACTTTTGGACCCTAGCAGATAACATAACAAACATAAGTTTTTAAGGAATGTAAACTCCTTATTTTCTTTTTTCTTTTTTTTTTTGTAATAATGCAGATGTATCCACCGGGGTACTAAACCCCCAGGGTGGGCCGGATACGGCCCACGGGCCGTATGTTTGATACTTTTGAATCTAATTCTGTACACTTTACAAGGCGAAATTATTGGGACTTATTTGGAAAGTTATAACCTCCTGGGCAGATCTTCCCATTTTGAACTTCACTTGAGCAGCGCTAAACCTCTTGGTAGCCCTATGCTTTGATTTAATATTACTTCTTGGGTTCATAGTGATGGAAGCAAGTTTCATCTCCAGTAACACTCCTGTTGAAAAAATTCATTTAACTGAATCCTTTGTTAAAACTGCCAAAGAGAGTCCAGTTCTTTGATGCAGCTAGTCTTCGTGCAACACTTCTGGGACCCAACAACAACGTGCTGAAAGTTTATTCAAAACAAGATTTTTCATTTAGAATTGAAAATGCTGAACCATGGGAGACCCCAGTCTCATTAGCTATCATATCATATCAACAGTAATCCGAGAATCTTAAGTAGACTTTATACCAAAGCCACGGTTCTTTTATTAGTTGCAGATGATGGTTGTCAATTTCTTGGGTTGTCTTTGAAGTCTTCCCGACCATCCTTAAATTGTTTTATTTAAATTATAAACAACTGATTTAAATAGAAAAACATCCACAAGTTTTAAATCATTAGTTGTGCAATCCGTAATTGTGTGGTATTTACTCATTCTGAGGTAAAATGGATAAACCAACAAAAGTCTCCAAACAAATGAAGTTTTATTCAACGCGTTTCGAACACTTTGTGTTCGAACACAACTCTTGTGTTCACTGGACCAACCTGTCAGTACCACATCCTTGGTGTCTTCCTGATGATGAACACAAAGTGTTCGAAACGCGATGAATAAAACTTCATTTGTGTGGAGAATTTTGTTGGTTTATCCATTTTACCTCATAATCCACAAGTTTTGTTGCAAAGCTTCACTAATTTTTCCTGGTTTCCAATCCAGCTTGGTCAGGAACTTGATACTAGATCTGATCTCAAAATGTTGATATTCCAAGGGCTCCATAAGTTGCTTTTCTGATGCAGATGTTAACACCACGGTAGCAAGACGATGACTGAGGCAATCAGTCTATATGAATCACTACATCACAGAGAATTGTTTAACAGGTAATAAGAGTTGTTTCATTCCTGAATTAATACATCATTCAACAATTTTCCTTCAACTTTTTGACTTACCCTAGAATTTTAAAAAAGGAATTAAATCAGGGGTTCTCAACCTTTGTTTGCTTGTGAACCCCCTAAAAGCTACTTGTGGACCCCCTAAAAGCTACTTGTGGACCCCCTAAAAGCTACTTGTAGACCCCTAAAAGCTACTTGTAGACCCCCACTCCCCCCGGATACTTAAAAAACATACGAATTTATAAATAAATATTTGAATAAAATAAATTCAAAACGAAGGAAACACACAGAAAGACACAGACATAACTCACATCGATATTTCGACCATCGTCGTCATCAGGAGGTGTGAAGAGCGAAGAGACCTGAGTCGCCGCCCTGCCTTCCTGCGGGACTCTTCGCTCTTCACACCTCCTGATGACGACGATGGTCGAAATATCGATGTGAGTTATGTCTGTGTCTTTCTGTGTGTTTCCTTCGTTTTGAATTTATTTTATTTAAAAAAGTCCGCTGGACCGTTTCTTTTAATTGTAAATAAATATTTGTTTTTAGGTAAATGAAAATCGTTAATTATTAAATAATTTCATTACATCTAAAACGCATGCGAAAATACAAAAATGTTTTTAAAACAATAACAAAATATTTTTTCAATTACATTTTATAAAGAACCCTGAAATAAATTGTAACAGAATCAATTTTGAATGTACCATAAAGAGATATGCAATAGAAAATTTTAAAACATTGGAACATTTTAACAAACTGACGAGGATATTAGGCCTTATATTTTAATTATGGGTGAATATTGTGCGGCCAAAGCTGACTACGCTTTGATTTATTTTTGGTTTGCTGATAAATTCATTTAAACTTAACATAGAGCCCTAACCACGTGTCATGGACCTTCAGAATACTACTATCCTCATGGACCCCCAGTAATCCTCTGTGGACCCCTGGGGGTCCATGTGGACCACGTTGAGAACTACTGATTTAAACTTAACATAGAGCCCTAACCACGTGTCATGGACCTTCAGAATACTACTTTTCTCATGGACTCCCAGTAATCCTCTGTGGACCCCTGGGGGTCCATGCGGACCACTTTGAGAACCACTGAATTAAATGAAAGGGAATGTGGAAAATCTGAAGACAGTACAGAGTAAACTGTCAAAAGAAAATATCAAAACCTCAGTACAATTTTACAATTAAGATATTATCAACCGTCATACCTCGTCTATTGCTGGTGAAGTCGCTCGACCGGTTTCGCAAAGGCTGCATCATCAATGAGACTAATGTAACCTTCCAAAATCATGGATATAAATACAAAATATATACACACAAAAATATTGATAACCTAATAAACGAACAAATTAAGCACCAGGCAGACATAATATTTAAATAAAAAAAAAACATGAAAAGACGACAGGACGGACAGGACAGTGACGACTTAAAGTTTAAAAAACAAAAAATAGATTAAACAAAATAATATTAAATAAAACTGTTAGGTAGGAAATTTAGGCATATATATTGGCACCATTGAGTTAAAATAGGTATTTATATCCGTGATTTTGAAAGGTTACATTAGTCCCATTGATGATGCAGCCATTGCGAAACCGGTCGGGCGACAACAACAGCAATAGACGAGGTATGACGGTTGATAATAATATCTTATTTACTAACCTCTGTGACACTAACAATATGCATGTATTTAATTTTACAATACTTACTGTATTTTATGTCATTTTTTTTTATTGTGAAATCCTGTTATATATATATGTAAAACTAAAACAAAACACTTACTACTACTGACGATATTTCGAACATTTCATCATAAGAAGTTAAAGGATGTGGCATAGCAACCATTTTTTCCTCCTGGGGAAGTCAAAAGACCTGTCAGCTGATAGTTGATAATCCGTTATCTTTCAAAATTCTACAAAGTCCTCAAAATATTTATTTTTACTGGAATTACAATCAATTAGCTGATTTTATACTGCTGTTATTAGTCCTAGACTTTCATCTTATTACAATAATCGAATACATGTACAGTCACCATGAAAGAAAACCAAAGATTTTTCAAAACAAAAGTGTAAAACTCAAATCATAAAGAAATTGTTAATTAAATTAAATTAACTAGCTATGAAAACAAATATAATTAACTTTTAACCACTTTATAAAAAAAAATTGTTTTTTAAAAATTTAAAATACATTTTTAATTTGCAAATATTACAGTTGAAAAATCCATTTAAAAACAGTATAACGCACATAAAACATAAAAACAATTACGACCTTAAAAACTCATTTTTATGACTGTGTGACTAGTACCTACTAGCTGACAGTTTATGGACTACCATATACCGTCTGTTAGGAGTTGGGTCGTCCCCCTCTGAGGAGGGAATCTCCAGTTACTTCGGGATCAGGGGTTGCAATGATTGTTATTATGGCATATCAGGGCCTCATTATGGGGCGTCCTGGTACCATAGTAAGACTGAGAATTGGAGAGATTAAAATCTCTCGTTGGCTAAAAGCCACCTGGACGGTGTAAGTTCCAGATAGAGTAGATCCATAGGTCTCTCTTTTGATTATATAAGAGCACGAGATAGGTATCCATTCTTACCCACTCTGAGTAGCCCATCAAAAGACAAAATGTTTATTAAAACAAGTACCAGTATTCCAGCCCACTTAGCTGAGATCGTGGTCCGTTCCTTCTGGTAGAGGTTGGGGCTCTAGCTCCCCTGTATGCTAAACAGGCATCCACCCGAGAAGATACTGCTCCTCACGCAGCGACCATAAGGGTCTACCCAACTTGGGTGAGAACCAACAGCCACTACAAGTTGCCGTAAAGATGCGAGGATAAAGGTAAAGTAGATAATACGCTAACAGACGTTCAATGACCACCTCCTTGAGTTAGTTTCACCGAAGTATTCCTTTCATGTAGTCTACGTGTACTAAAACACTTCGCCTCGAGCATATAATACCAGGTTTTTCAGAAAATTTGGATAAACTGATTCTTTTTTTCTTTTTTTTTATAATAATGCAGATTTATCCCACGGGCCGGACCGTAATTTCTGTATTTTGTCATTTTTTTATTGTGAAATCCTAACAATAATTAGTAAATGCGTTGTTCATGACCATAGTGTTGCATGAACTACGGTCATGGGCCCGTAGTACCGACTTATTTTAAGAGTTTCGGATCAAACTCCGGACAAATGATTCTACTGAACCTGCTCAGCTGCAGGTAGGGTCAGTGGCCCTTGTAACCCCCGGTTCGAAGAACCACGTGGAAATTAAAGCCAATGCAACCTGTGGTACAGCTGGATGGCCCCACTGGGGGCGGATGCTTTATATGATTATAATTTTTTTTTCCTTTTTTTTTACAACCTCAAAATGCCTCCCACTGGCACGTAGCGACACCCCCCCCCTCCCCCACCCTTCTTGCTACACCACTGGCTCAAGGAAGGTAAAAGTTCACAGATTGAAGATGTCTCTCGCTTCATCTTCTCTTTTTGTTTCTCCTTATGACAAAACAGTTCTAATATCAATCATAGTATGTATTTGTTCCTAATTTTTGATAATACACAATTAAAGAAAAAAAAATTACATTTGTAGGGTAAAAATCTAATGAAATGGTCTCCACATATAAAAATTTTAATGATATAAACAACGCGTTTCGAACAAGTAGTATTCTTCCTCAGGCATTAACCAAAAAATACAATGACTACGTGTTCGAAACGCGTTGTTTATATCATTAAAATTTTTATATGTGGAGACCATTTCATTAGATTTTTACCCTACAATGAGTAAATACCACATAATAACTGATTGCACTACATTAAAATTACATTTATAGATATTTCCAAGATTTCCACCTACCAGTCGTTCAACCTTGAAGAACTCTTCTTCATCCCCTCTTCTTCAGATGAAAAACACAGAATCTCAATATTGTTTTGTTTCGTTGTGTCCTGGGATATTTGATGCTATATATTTCTCATTGACAAAATATTCTAAGTAGACAATCGTAAGTAATTTAAGGTTTCTATTGTAAATTATACATTAGAGATAATCATGATGAATTCAAAAAGAAGTTAATAGTTTAATTCTTTAATTAATTAATTAATTAAAAAGTTCAAATTAATACTTTATTTTCTATAAATTATTTAGAGCTTATTATAACTACAAATTATTACTACAGCTTTATTATTATGTATCAAGTCTCAGTAATTGTTACTTTATAATAAAGGGTGACTAAAAAAAAACTCATGCATTTTTTCATTACCACAGAGGTTAGTATCATTAATATTAAAATTATAGTAATCCGTCTTACCTCGTACCCTGCTGCTGAAGTTCTTAGACCGGTTTCGGGCGTCACCCATCTTCAACAAGAACTGATCAACTAGAACTACGGGTCCTACCTTTATGTTTAAAAAAGTAAAATAAAATAAAAATAAAAGTAAAGTTAAAATAATTAAATATTAAAATCTAGGCAGCATTGGGAAGTAGGTAGGTTATATAAACAGAAAGGTACGACTCCGTAGTTCTAGTTGATCAGTTCTTGTTGAAGATGGGTGACGCCCGAAACCGGTCTAAGAACTTCAGCAGCAGGGTACGAGGTAAGACGGATTACTATAATTTTAATATTAATAAAAAAAAAACAAGTAACTTTTTAACAATACTATAAAACCAAGAGTGATGAAAGAAAAATATTTTATTTATAATAATTGAAACCTTAAAACATGATATTTAAGAATAAATTATTGGTTTTTCATTTTTTTAAGAATTACGTTTTGTAGATGGCGTCCTCTTGTATGAATGCATTTTTGAAATCTGCTGAAAAGATTCCGACAACACTTCAGCTGGGCATTTCATCCTGAATTGTTGACTTGAGTATACTTTACCCTTAAGATAGTCGCACAAGAAAAGAAAAAAATGCAAACGGATGAATACAGTGTTCTAGTGCAGGAATCTTCAACCCTTTTTACATCGCCACTCATTTTTGACGCCAAAATTTATTCGTAACCCTTTAGTGAGAACAAAACTGAAATTAACAACAAATAAAAAAAAAAGGGAAAATTAAAATAAATTTAATCAATAGTAACTTTAATGAGATTACTGTGCTGCATTAATAATAAATAAATTATTTATTTAATTTAGTCCTTTATTTTCTATTTAAAAATAAACAATTTCAAACATTTCGGGATCCATTGGTTGAAGACCTTTGTTCTAGGGGGCCTGTCTTGATTTGTATTCATGTATCTCAACCTTTCGGCCACTCCATGATACAAAGCACTACAGATCGATGCTTTTTTACATGAGACCCTTTCGCCACTTGAGGGAGTCCCACGACAGCCTTACCGAAGCAAGGTCGCGCTGAAGTCCGTCAAGTGCCCAAGGTGGACCTCGCGGAGGCGGGTCCCACGATACCACATCACACAAAAAGACTAAAACGCCTAATTACAATTGTTGGCTTTAAGCCATGAAGATGAGCCTTGCCCTTTTAGATAGGTCATGATCTATCCCTGGGTAAATTACATCTATGATATTAGCATTACTCATCACGGAGTAGTGCGTTCACTTTCTTCTTTTGGCCAATTTCGTGTATGAATTTCAGGAAACACTTTAGGTTGTCTTCCTTTATCAATTGCCGTGTTCTAGGGGGCCAGAGAACATCAACAAACCTTGAAGTCACACGATTCTCGAACAATTCCCATACAACATCAATTAATTATCGTGCAGTGTGTCATTACCCTTTATCCAATTGAAACCACATTTCTTGAACATGTGGGCAATTTTACTATTTTATATTATAAATTTTACTATTTAAATTTATAATGTGGAAAAATTGTAACACCTGAATTGTAAAATTTCTTGAATATACTGGGTGATTGAAAAGTAACTCCCTATTTTAAAATAAATACAATTTATTTTAAATCTCAATTTTGTGTATATATTACTTAATGTATGGTAATTTAATTTATGTTCTTGTTTTCCTTTCTGATTTATTTCAATCTGAATTTGGAAGAACTTGAAGGGCGAATACGAGAAGTTATGATTTCCATCCCACAAGAGTTTCTTGCGAAATCAGTTGATGCGATTCCTGGTCGACTTGAGAAGCTGGTGGCAAATAAAGGCGCCCATATCGAATTTTAAATAAAAGCCCATGCATTATACTTCCTTCTCATATTCATTAATTGTAGAAATTATATTTTAAAAATAAATTATAGTTTTTTTTAAAATAGGGAGTTACTTTTCAATCACCCTGTATATAAAATTTTAGAATCCTGTAAATGTTACTATTTACATTTTATAATGTGCAAATATTACAATCTTTCGTTACATCTGAATTGTTACATGCTTTCTTAAGCATGTGGAAAATTTAACAATCCTATAATTTTCAAAATTTATATTTTTACAATGTGGAAATATTACAACCCTTTTTACACTTGAATTGGAAAATTTCTTAAGCATATCAAAAATTTTAGAATCCTGTAAATTGCACTATTTACATTTTACAATGTGGAATTATTACAATTCCACAATTTACATTTTACAATGTGGGACATATTACAATCTTTCGTTACATCTGAACTGGAAAATTTCTTAAGCATGTGGAAAATTTAAAAATCCTGTAATTTTCACAATTTATATTTTGTAGTAATATTACTATAGAACAGAGATAATTAAGATTTTATTATCACTGTTTTATAATACAGAAACACTATAAAACTGTATTTATAATGTTTTATAAATATAACAAAGTAGAACATCTTTACTTAAGATGTTTCACTTATGTTAACGTATTTCGTTAATTTGGTAATATTTTACAATGGGGAAATATTACAATTCTTTGTTACGACGCCTGAATTGTAAAAATTTTTCACATGTTCAAGAAATTTGGTCTGCCAGCTGATAGTTGATAATCCGTTATCTTTCAAAATTCTACAAAGACCTCAAAAATATTTATTTTTAATGGAATTACAATCAATTAGCTGATTTTAAACTGCTGTTATTAGTCCCAGACTTTCATCTTATTACAATAATCGTATACATACACAGTCACCATGAAAGAAAACCAAAGATTTTTTCAAAATAAAAATGTACAACTCAAACCATAAAGAGGTTAAATTAAATTAACTGGCTATGAAAGCAAATATAATTAACTTTCAACAACTTTAAAAAAAAAAATTACTACAAATTATATTTTGTAGTAATATTACTACAAAATATAAATAATTAAGATTTTATTATCACTGTTTTATAATACAGAAACACTATAAAACTGTATTTATAATGTTTTATAAATATAACAAAGTAGAATATCTTTGCTTAAGATGTTTTACTTATCTTAAAGTATTACGTTAATTTTTGTAATATTTTATGTGGAAATATTACAATTCTTTGTTACGACGCCTGAATTGCAAAAAATTTTTGTACATGTCCAAGAAATTTGGTATCAGGAGGATGATGGGACATGACACACTGTACGATAATTGCTGTTGTAAGAGAATTGTTCAAGAACCGTATGATTTCAAGATTTAATGACGTTCCCTGGGGTCCCCCCTAGAAACACCATATACAGGGTGGGTGTCCATAAAGTCCATGTGCAGTTTAAAAAAATTATAACTTTATTCGTATTTACGATAGAAATAATCTGTAAAAAAGATTAGAAGGAAGTAAACCTACATTTTTTTTAAGGTTTTATTCTAAAAATAATTTTTAGTTTCCACAGTCCTCCATTATTAGCAATATAGAGGGTAATATGCTTTTGCAGTTTACGGAAAACATGCGCCAACTGATTTACAATAATCCGTAAAATCTTATTAGTTATTTTAGCTTTCAAATCTTCAAATGGACAAGATTTAGATGCATGCACATTTGTTTTCACATACCCCTATAAGAAAAATCTAATGGAGTCAAGTCTGGCGTGAAGATAAATGAAATGGTTCACCTCTTCCGATTTATCTGTTAGGAAATTCGTGATTTATCTGTATGGAAGAGGTTACCACATGACGGAGGTTAAGTGGATAAAATTTCAATAAAACTTTAAAAAATATAGATTTCCTTCTTTCTAATCCTTTTTACAGATCATTTCTATCCCAGCTACAAATAAGGGTATATTTTTTTTTAAAACGCACAATCACTTTATGGACACCCTGTATATATATCCGTTTACATTAGTTTCTTCTGGGACTGTCTCAAGAGTAAAGTGTACTCAACTCGACCAAGGACTCTGGTGAAAAGTTAAAAGACAATTCAAGATGAAATACACAGTATCCCAGCTGAAGTGTTGCAGGAATCTCTAGAGCACATTTCAAGAATTCATTCATACAAGAGGACACCATCTACAATACATAATTTAAAAAAAAAAATGAAAAGCTAATAATTTATTCTTAAATGGCATGCTTTAAGGAAGGGATGTCAAATCACAATGGACAGAGGGCCACTTAAACAATTTACTAACAAGCCAAGGGCCAGACAGATCAAATGTTTATTGATTTTTTTTTTTTAAATGATCACATATAGTGTAGTAAACGAAATTGAACCTACTGAAAACCAAAGAAATATATTACAATATGTTAGGATAAATAAAGTAATATTTTATTATGGCTCTGTCAGTGATTTTTAAGTTTCATCAGGGCAAAAGACAAATTTCCTTTATATATAAATCACCATAATGTGAATATTAAACGACTGAAGGGGTATTATTCAAGACAGCATCAGTATGTTTTCTCATTTAGATATACAGGTTTTCCAGCTAGCTCCGTGAACTTCGAATCCCACCTTGTTTGAAACCACCGGTTGTTAGTGTCCAACTTCCGTTTTGCCATTTTTGATCGATATCTGAAAGTTAACTTTTCCTATTATGCTAATGACTGCTGATAAATTTTGAAATGAAGCCAACGCTCGCTGTGTCGCCTTTGCATTGTGGGAAATGTAGTATTGGTGCGTGTAAAACTTCTGCAGCCTGCGGGACGGTTTTAATAATAAACTAATATCATCCTGCAGGCCATAGAAAACCCTCTCGCGGGCCTTAACTCTGACATATGGGATCTAAGAAGTGCATTATGTACTAGGGGCTGAAAATCATACAACCCCTTTTAATCGTAAAAATAACCTCTATTTATACGATAATTTATGAAATGAAGCCATACTCGGTGAGTCGGCGTTGCTTTGTGGGAAATGTAGTATTGGTGCGTGTAGAACTTCTGCGGCCTGCAGGCCCATTCTAATAATAATCTAATATCATATCGCGGGCCTGATTTGACCCGCAGGCCTTGACTCTGACATATGGGCTTTAAGGCTTCAATTATTATAAATAAAATATTATTCTTCCATCACTCTTGGTTTTATAGTATTGCTAAAAATTTACCATTCTTTTGAGACATCTACTCAAGACAGTTTATCATTAATTCTCTATTCATTTAGTAAACATTACTAACTACATCTACCAGTTTGATTCTGAGAAACAACTTGTGTTTTTCTGACATCATTAACTAATTTTTTTATTACTTGTACAATAAAAATTAATTACCTAATAACTTCATTGTTAGGTACTTATATTAAAATAAAGTTATCCATATAAGAAGTAGTCTTCTCATAGTGAGTTTTAGATTAATGCACAAAAGTGACTCCTTACTAGGTTGGAGAAAAAGGTACTTGAGTTAAGTACCCATAAACATAAACTAGAGATGTTTGTCAGTTCAAACTATAGAAACTCTTGAAAAGGAGAGGGGGGGAGGGGGCTAAATTTCATGCAATTTTTGGGTGAAGTTTTAACATGAAAAAAAATCCCAAAAAATGTATGTGAGTTAAGTACCCATAAATATAAACATATCAAATTTGTCAGTGAAACTATAGAAAAAAAATTGAAAACGGGGGGGGGGGGGGGGGGGGGCTAAATATCATGCAATTTTTTGGTGAAGTTTTAACATGAAAAAAAAAACCAAAACATGTATTTGAGTTAATTCCCATAAACATAAACATGAGATGTTTGTCAGTTCAAACTATAGTAATTCTTGAAAAAGGACGTGGGGGGGGGGGGGGCTAAATTTAATGCAATTATTGGGTGAAGTTTTAACATGAAAAAAAATCCCAAAAAATTATTAGGTAGGTGCATAATTATATCGGTTTTTCTCAATAAATTTTAAATAAAATAAGGTTTCGTTTAAGTTTTTTTATATATTCAAATTATTCTCTTTTTTAGTATACTTATCAAAAATTATCAGTATATTCGTCATATTATGCTCTAACGACTTCCAGAAAGGGTGGGGTGCAGCACAATCATATAGAATGACGATATGGATATTTGAGTTAAGTACCCATAAACATAAACATGAGATGTTTGTCAGTTCAAACTATAGTAATTCTTGACTGGACAGACATTTTGTTGATTTAAATACCTATAAAAGGATCGGACAAGATAATATAAACTAAATTAAAAAATAACGCAATAATATCACATAACAATATCTAGATAGCAGTGGACTTGATATATAAGCCCCTTGATAACAGCTATTTCGGTTAGTTGCGACTGAAGATGGACAACGTCCGAAAGCGCTCCAACGACTCCTAGAACATCTTACGAGGTATGACGGCTTTCCCTATTTCTAATACAAATCATGCTAACCTCATTGGTAGTAACAAATATTTAGGTTAGTTGCGATTGAAGATGTACAACGTCTGAAACTGCTCCAACGACTCCTAGACCATCTTACGTGGTATGACGGTTTTCCCTATCTCTAATATAAATCATACTAACTTCATTGGTAGTAACAACTATTTCGGTTAGTTGCGATTGAAGATGGACAACGTCTGAAACCGCTCCAACGACTCCAAGAACATCTTACGAGGTATGACGGTTTTCCCTATCTCTAATATAAATCATACTAACTTCATTGGTAGTAACAACTATTTCGGTTAGTTGCGACTGAAGATGGACAACGTCCGAAAGCGCTCCAACGACTCCTAGAACATCTTACGAGGTATGACGCCTTTCCCTATTTCTAATATAAGAAAAATTTTTTGACAAGTTTTTGTTGAATTAAATTCATTGAAAAAAACCGCAAAAATTATGCAACTATCTAATAGTTCATAAATAATTTAAAAAAATAAATATACAAAAATAAAGAACAAAAGTAATTATATCAGCAATTTTTTAAATTCTTCATTAATACTGACTAATATACCATAAGCACAACCAAAGGAAGTTCCATTGTTTTTTCAGCGAAATGGGATGTAGTCGCATACTGAGGATGTTCGTTAATCATCAAATAAACAGCTACCGGTGAAAACATATTAATGAACTTCGTATGGAGCAGGGTTTCCCAAACTTCAGAACATGGAAACACTCAGGGCAAAGGTTTTTCACAGAGTACTACCAAGATATTTCTAAAATAAATAAGAAAAAAAAACATTCATTTCAAATTAATAATTTTTGGGTTAAAATAAAGATCAATAATTAAATATATATATATAAAACCATATTGAACTATATATATATATATATACCATGATAAACGAAAAACGGTCCGGCAGGACAAATAACAATTAAAATAAGCAGTGACACATAAACAGAAACACAACAAAGACTCACTATTCAATATTTCGACCGTAATGGCGGTCGTCCTCAGGAGAAGAAGTGAATTGACGGAGGGACGACAGTCAACTAAAGAAGTGAGTCTTTGTTGTGTTTCTGTTTATGTGTCACTGCTTATTTTAATTGTTATATATATATATATATATATATATATATATTGAATATATATATATTCTTACGTGGTATGACGGTTTTCCCTATTTCTAATACAAATCATGCTAACCTCATTGGTAGTAACAAGGCAAAGGAATAAATATTTTATATTTATATAGGAACTAATAAGGTAAATAGAACATCTTTCTAAAAAGATTATTAATGCTGAAGCCGCTGTGCTTTTTAACAACAATTGTTTAAAAGAAGACTTGCTGCCAGTATACACGAATATATATATATATATATATATATATATATATATATATATTTATAAACCCAATAATATAACAAATTCAATAATATATCAACCGTTGGATAGAATAGGTGTATAAAGTAATCGGGATTCGGTCAATTTTCCAGGATCAAAATCAAACTCTCAATGCCGACGTTTCGGTTTTATTTAAAACCTTTTTCATAGGCAGAAGTCAGAATTTTTGAATTAGAAAAATGATGAAATTTACATTATATAAAATGAAGTAACAATAGATAGTGAACTAACATCTTAACTGGTCAAAAACTTGGACCAGACAGTCTGGTCCAAAAAAACCGAAACGTCGGCATTGGGAGTTTGATTTTGATCCTGGAAAATTGACCGAATCCCGATTACTTTATACACCTATTCTATACAACGGTTGATATATTATTGAATTTGGTATATATATATATATATATATATATATATTAAATGTTTTGTTATTGAGGGATAGGTCAAATAAAAGAAAATAAACTCCTTTCTAGGCCGACGTTTCGATGTATTTGTACATCATCTTCAGGGCTAAAATTAGAGTAAGACTATAATACATTTATCAAAACAATCTACAACTCACATAGAGAACTAACACAAATTTTTTTTTTTACCAACAGATACATACAAAAGGTTATTTTATAATCAGAGTTGTTGAGTACACATCTATTTAAAAGTATCAGACAAAATATATATATATAGTTCAATATAAACAAAGAAACATAGAGAAATCAAAAGAACACACTTACAGTCTCTAATTTTCGGTTTGAACCGTCTTCAGGAGAGATAAGAGAGGGAAACCAAGCGCACTGCTTTTGATTTCTCTATGTTTCTTTGTTTATATTGAACTATATTCGTCCGTTTTGGATCGTATTTCCAACGAAAAAAAGTGTATATATATATATATATATATATACCTCATTAAAGATCTTGTCAACATTAAGTTTAGTATGTTTCCTACATACCTTTTCAAGGTTTCGAATGCTACCTTTCCATCTCTGTGGTATCATATAAATTAACTCACCGATTTTTTTATCTTTAATTGTATTTTTCATATTACATGTCCGACGTTTCGGTCTACGTTGACCATTCTCAAGGATTCTATATACAAGGTTTTTTTTAACAATTCTAATAAATACTTATTTACAATGACAATTACATCACTTCTATCAAACATAACTAATAATAAAATATACTTTTAAAAAACACTACCTTAATAAACATGAGTAACAGGTTTGCTACAAAATTCCCTCATGTTTATTAAGGTAGTGTTTTTTAAAAGTATATTTTATTATTAGTTATGTTTGATAGAAGTGATGTAATTGTCATTGTAAATAAGTATTTATTAGAATTGTTAAAAAAACCTTGTATATAGAATCCTTGAGAATGGTCAACGTAGACCGAAACGTCGGACATGTAATATGAAAAATACAATTAAAGATAAAAAAATCGGTGAGTTAATTTATATGATACCACAGAGATGGAAAGGTAGCATTCGAAACCTTGAAAAGGTATGTAGGAAACATACTAAACCTAATGTTGGCAAGATCTTTAATGAGGTATGTTTAAAAGAAGGTCTGCTCCCAAAGTATACCAATATATATATATATATATATATCAGTTCAAAAGCGAAGGAAAGTAACACACAGAGAAAGAGACACACTTACAAACTCAAATTTTCGGATGATCCGTCTTCAGTAGAAAAGAGAATGGGCGACCAAGCATGCCGGAAACACAATGGCAGGAAACCCGTCCCGTCAAATGACCGAGCAGCTGCGACGCGCGCCCTGGTTCAGGAAGTAATGAAGTAGAGACGAACAGAAGAAATAAAATTAAAATTAAGACAATTAGTTCTGGTTGATCGTAAGTAAAATAAACAACAGGAAAATAAATGAAGTATGAAAAGGAATACGGTCAAAAATACCTAAAAGCATGAATAAGGAAGATAACAGATTTAGTAAGGCGATGAGAAGCAATTGAAAATATATTTCAGTTTTTGGACTGACGCGTCAAGTTTGGATCGTATTTTTCGATCTAGATTTTTTTTTTAGATTTGGAGAAAAATCAGAAAGGAATTCAAAATTTTGATTATTTATGACGATGTTCCAGAAGATGACACGACTGTCATCGAATAAATTTAAATTTCTGTATAAAAATAAATATTAAAACAAAAATATGTAAATCTACTTAATGTACTTGAAGCCCTTCCCAGAGAATAATCCCTAGCACGGATTTTGACCTAAAAATACAGTAAGACAGTGTCTTATTTTCAGAAAAAGACGGTATTCAGTGAAATAAAGACGGTCAAAGCAGGCAAATAAACCAACCTCAAACCCACAACAAAAATATACCTATAGTCTATACTATATAAATACCAATGATAGGATCGGTCTGGTAATATCTCTGCTTCTTCGCTCTTGTTTTGTTGTTGTTCTCCTGGTGTTTGGTTTGTCAAGTGCAGAAATTCTGAGAAGAGAATATTTATTCTTTCTTAAATATTTTTAGATTTAGATTATATAAATACATAATGAGGAATTTCAAAAAATTACGTATCCAAACAAAAAAAAATTTAACATGAAAACTAATAAGTTTTGAACACCTAGTGTTCTTCTTTAGGTTTACATCTAAAAAAGAAAAACATATATATTTGAGATTGTAGGGTAAAAAGTTAATGAAATGGATTCCACATATAAAAATTGAATGGTATTAACAACGCGTTTCGAACACTTAGTGTTCTTCCTCAAGCATTAACTAAAAAAATACAATGACACCAGAGAGTTATCTATAGTATACAGTAAATATAGTACGAAATACAAATAAAATAAGGAAGAGAGTACGAACCTAAGGGTGAGTGTCGGTGGTACAACTGACTGGGAATAGGATGGACGTGGGTGAGGGTATGGAGTGTACACATACCTAAGGGTGAGTGTCTGTGGTACAACTGACTGGGAATAGGATGGAAGTGGGTGAGGGTATGGAGTGTACACATACCTAAGGGTGAGTGTCTGTGGTACAACTGACTGGGAATAGGATGGACGTGGGTGAGGGTATGGAGTGTACACATACCTAAGGGTGAGTGTCTGTGGTACAACTGACTGGGAATAGGATGGAAGTGGGTAGGGTATGGAGTGTACACATACCTAAGGGTGAGTGTCTGTGGTACAACTGACTGGAATAGGATGGAATGGGTAGGGTATGGAGTGTACCATACCTAAGGGTGAGTGTCTGTGGTACAACTGACTGGGAATAGGATGGAAGTGGGTGAGGGTATGGAGTGTACACATACCTAAGGGTGAGTGTCTGTGGTACAACTGACTGGGAATAGGATGGAAGTGGGTGAGGGTATGGAGTGTACACATACCTAAGGGTGAGTGTCTGTGGTACAACTGACTGGGAATAGGATGGAAGTGGGTGAGGGTATGGAGTGTACACATACCTAAGGGTGAGTGTCTGTGGTACAACTGACTGGGAATAGGATGGAAGTGGGTGAGGGTATGGAGTGTACACATACCTAAGGGTGAGTGTCTGTGGTACAACTGACTGGGAATAGGATGGAGTGGGTGAGGGTATGGAGTGTACACATACCTAAGGGTGAGTGTCTGTGGTACAACTGACTGGGAATAGGATGGAAGTGGGTGAGGGTATGGAGTGTACACATACCTAAGGGTGAGTGTCTGTGGTACAACTGACTGGGAATAGGATGGAAGTGGGTGAGGGTATGGAGTGTACATCTTCTTCATATTAGAAGGCAGGTACATTTCATTGTTATTTTTTTTTCCTAAAGGTTAGGCTGAGCCTTTACATTTGCTCTAGGACTAAGTGTAGGAAACATATTTAAAATATAACACAGAGAACTATAAACAAATATAGGAATACGGGGATAATAGAACTTTTTTTTTTTAATTTAAATAAATAAATCAAGAAAAGTTGTACACTTGGAGATTTGTTCATTGAGGTAAGTAGAAGTTTTATCGCGCACTACTTTGTTAATTTCATAGCCTGCAAAAATAGTTATTTCACGGAATTGTTTCTATGTAATATTTTTATATTTTATATTTGGGGGGGGGGGGGGGGGACAATAGTTTTTAAAACACAGTGCTATAGTCACCCTCAAATAATAATAATTAATTATGTAGTTTTGAACCTGGAACTAGGATTATGGCAGAATAGTCTGACACCCCCCCATTGTCATGCGCAACATCAATGTTGTTTAAAAATCAAATCAGACATTTTACAATATCAAACCTCCACCAGCCAGAAACTTAACTAGAAAGGCGATGACTTATCTTTGCTCCTTGTTTTTTTATTCTTCCTCTCCAAATTGTCATCTTTTCTTTTCTTACTTGTCAACGTATCAACCATATTATTTTCAAAAAAAAAAAAAAATAAAATAAAATAAAACAGGCTTCTTGAGGATTTGTTCCAAAGAATTAACTACTTCCGATTATAAACCAACGTTTTGGGAGGGGGGGGGGGGGGGAGTAATGGAGTGAAGCGTAAGACAGTCAACAAATCAACAAAACCATAAAAAAACTTTTACCGCTGGAACCAGTAAAAGTGCTGAGCTTCTTGGAGGCGTAGAAGCTAACTGCTGGAGTACTTTAATACAGAAGGAGGGATGACAATAGTTTTTAAGACGCAGTGCTATAGTCACCCTCAAGGGGTTAGGTTAGCTCAGTGGTTACTTGCTCGCCTCTGAACTGATAGGACCAGGGTTCGGTCCCCACCTGGCCCTCGATTTATTCACGCGGGAGGTGAATAAATCTGAGCACGTCGTCCCTCGGAGAAGGACGTTAAACTGTCGGTCCCGAGCCTGTACGATATCAGGTACTTGTTAAAGATTCCTACTCTAAATACATTTGAGTTAGGCAAAATTTAGTACTCCCACTGTAGAATCAATCTTCATTGTGTGGTATCACAAAGGGCCAATGCTCGGCCTAAGTGTGTTCCCTTGTGGGACTGCCACTGCAACCTAACCTAGTCACCCTCAAATAATAATAATAATAATAATAATAGGTCCTTTACTTAAGCAATTGTACACATATATTAAAAAAAAAACAGTTTATACTAAAATTCCGTTTTTCCAGAAGGAATAGGACTTGGGAAATGATGATTCCCTGAAGAGGATAGAAATATTAAACAGTTGAGAAACACTAGTACAGAGTAGTTCTGCTTGGAGGCGTAAAAGCTAACTGCTGGGGGTACTTTAGTACAGAAGAGGGGAAGTGCATAGTTTTTTTTTAAGACTCAGTGCTATAGTCACACTAAAAAAAAAGCCAACGCTTCGCCAAAAATTGTTTGGCATTTTCAAGGATTATTATTAGGAAAACTATTTAAGTTAGATTTTTTCCTTAAAAAAAAATCTATTAAAAGTCATTATTTAAGAAGGCCTTAAAAATGACAATTTTTGGCGACTATTAAATCAGGAAGAGTTAATTTTTTGCCAAATCCTCAAGAAACGCATTTTGAATTTTAAGAATCAATGATAGAAAAGATATATCAACGTAAGTATTATTTTCTATACGTAAATAAATATCTACTACCATAATAAATAAATTCCTGTCCACTATTGGATCCATAACGACGAAACATAATTCTAACTACCCTGACTACAGGACAGAACTGCCCGATAAAAAAACATAAATTAATATCACCTGATCTCTTACCTTATTCCTAATATTTTATTTTTTACACCTTTTTATTGACATAAACCCTTTTCATTGTTACTTTGAGGTACTTTCTAGATCCTATTAAAACAACTTGCTCAAAGAAAAAATTTTGTGCTTTACAACTCTTCAAATTGTTCAAAACCAATTTCAATATTCAATCATATTAATACCTACGTCAATATTAAAGATACAAAATAAAATTACCTTTTCTTGCAAGTTCCTGATCTAAAGATAACATTTATCTTTTTTTATCAGTGTTGCATGCACAACTTACCTTCAGTATTTATCAAAAAAAGCACCAAAAATTTAAAATACTTAATCATAGGTCTGCAAAATATCATCAAAATAGGTAACTCCAATACATATATTTTGATTAAAAAAATAATTCTGAAAAAGAAAACAATTAATATATTTATATAATATAAATATATTTGAAAAAAGAAATAAATGAACAACTTACCCAAATTTTAAACAGTGAAATGTATTTCTAGAAAATATCAATTACCGTATTTTCTGGATTATAAGTCGCTCCGGAGTACAAGTCACGCCAGCTATAAAATGCATAATAAAGAAGGAAAAACATACACAAGTCGCATTTTTGAGGGAAAGCATATTTGATAAAATCCAACACCAAATAACAGATATGTCATTTAAAAGTTAAAATGACGAAGAAATTAAAATAAAAAATAGAATAGAGGCAACAACGTATGCTTATGTTTTATGACACAACTGAGAACGTGTTTGGTATGTTAAAATGACATATTAAGAGTTATTCCAATAACTATAGCATAAATAACATTCTTAGAAGTTTACCAAAACTAACCATACCATTATAAATATCCGGTGGTTAAAATCCAATGAAATCTTCATCCTTGTGTCACTATTCATCAACTCCGCTAACTCCGGGGGTAGAAGATATAGAGTTTCCACTTCTAAGTCGCTTAATAAAATCAGCATTTATTATTTTTTTTTAGCATTTTTCCTCCATAATCTGGCATTATTAAGATTTTTATTTGGGAAGGCAGTCCTCGAGCGCCCTCTTGCGGTTTAGTATGAAAAAAACATGTTAAATAATATACCGGTAATAATGTGTTACTATTTGTAGGGTAAAAAGCTAATGAAATAGTCTTCACAAATAGGATAAACAAAGCGTTTCGAACATTTAGTGTTCTTCTTCAGGCATTAATAAAAAAAATACAATGTCATCAGAGAGTTATCTATAGTATAAAGTGAATGAAAATGAAATAAGGAAGAGAGTACGAACCTAAGGGTTGTGTCTGTGGTACAACTGACTGGGAATAGGATGGAAGTGGGTGAGGGTATGGAGTGTACACATACCTAAGGGTGAGTGTCTGTGGTACAACTGACTGGGAATAGGATGGAAGTGGGTGAGGGTATGGAGTGTACACATACCTAAGGGTGAGTGTCTGTGGTACAACTGACTGGGAATAGGATGGAAGTGGGTGAGGGTATGGAGTGTACACATACCTAAGGGTGAGTGTCTGTGGTACAACTGACTGGGAATAGGATGGAAGTGGGTGAGGGTATGGAGTGTACACATACCTAAGGGTGAGTGTCTGTGGTACAACTGACTGGGAATAGGATGGAAGTGGGTGAGGGTATGGAGTGTACACATACCTAAGGGTGAGTGTCTGTGGTACAACTGACTGGGAATAGGATGGAAGTGGGTGAGGGTATGGAGTGTACACATACCTAAGGGTGAGTGTCTGTGGTACAACTGACTGGGAATAGGATGGAAGTGGGTGAGGGTATGGAGTGTACACATACCTAAGGGTGAGTGTCTGTGGTACAACTGACTGGGAATAGGATGGAAGTGGGTGAGGGTATGGAGTGTACACATACCTAAGGGTGAGTGTCTGTGGTACAACTGACTGGGAATAGGATGGAAGTGGGTGAGGGTATGGAGTGTACACATACCTAAGGGTGAGTGTCTGTGGTACAACTGACAAATTCTGACCTAGTTATGTTACAGGGGATCTTCCTTTTGCTCCGAAATATCATTCGTACCCAGTGTAACCGTTTCGCGATGTAAATATACTGTTGCGCGAATTGTATCCAATTGCCCGCCTCCTCGTGGTCCATCTTGGGCTTCGCCATGTGAACATGGGACGGCTAAAGGGAAAATCGTAAAAAGACAACCTGACTTGATTTAAAAACGATATGGCCTGAAATATGGCTTGGTGCGTATAAAGGTCAACACAGGTACAACTGACTGGGAATAGGATGGAAATGGATGAGGGTATGGAGTGTCATTTGTTTCATGTTGGAAAGCAGGTACATTTTTGTTATTTTTCCTCTAAAGGTTATGATGGGCCCTTACATTTGCTCTAAGACTAAGTCTAGAAAACATCTTGAAAATATAACAGAGAACTAACGAATAGAGCTCTATTAAAATAAAATCCATATTTTATTTTGTATATTTACTTTATACTACAGATAACTCTGATATCATTGTACTTTTTTAGTTAATGTCTGAAGAAGAACACTACGTAGTCGAAACGCGTTGTTTTTCCTATTAAATTTATGTGGAGACTATTTCATTAGCTTTTTACTCTGATTGCCTTAACTGATTGCACTACCTTAGAATGTGTTAATACTTTTACACATAAGTCGTTTCAGAGTATAAGGCACATCCCGGCCAAACTATGAAAAAAGAAATCGCAACTTATTGTCCGGGAAATACACTATTCGTAAATAATATTCGTTTTTTTTTTTCAATTATATCATAAATACAGAGACACTATAAAGACTGTAGATAATTTTAAAACTTTACATATCCAACCTTCTGCTATAGTGTTTTAATACTATCGCACATGTCTTCCAGGCAGAAGTGTTCGCCATTTTAATAGCAGTAACAACAACCGACCGAAGAGGAAACATAGTAACAAAAACCGACTGAAGAGGAAACATAACGAAAGCAATAACTTGAATGGGTCTCTATGTGAAGAAGTTGGAGTCGAGTGTCAACATCTTTTAATCAAGAGGGACTGTGCAGCCTCTAACCCCATTGACATGAAGACAAAGGCTGCTTTTCATAGAAGACAAATGAGAGTATCAATTAAAATAAATTCAATTTCCTTAGCAGATAATAGAAAAAAACTAACACCCAAAACCACCACAAAAAAAACAATAATAGAAAGGGAACAGGAGTTCATTGCAAAGTGAGGCTCGTGTTTTTTGCCAATAATCTTATTTCACAGAGGGACTGTGCAACCTCTATAACCATTGGCGGAATAACGAAGCTTCGCTAGGCAGCGGGTAACTGAGACCGCACGCATGTACCTACTAGGTTAGGTTGCAGTGGCAGTCCCACAAGGGAACACACGTAGGTCAAGCATTGGACCTTTGTGATACCACACAATAAAGATTGATTCTACAATGGGAGTCCTAAATTTTGCCTAACTCAAATGTATTTAAAGTAGGGATCTTTAACGAGTACCTGACATCGTACAGGCTCGGGACCGACGTGCTCAGATTTATTCACCTCCCGCATGAATAAATCGAGGGCCAGGTGAGGATTGAACCCCGGTCCTACCAGTTCAGAGGTGAGCACGTAACCACTGAGCTAGCCTGGCTCCCCGCATGGACCTACTAACTCTACTCTCCTATTATTGGTCAACATTTCAACGAATCACAAAACATAACAGTAAACCTGTACAAAAATAAACTCCCTTATATTAGGGTTAAAAAAAAAAGCATAATATATAATTGTGATAGAATAAATAATGGCTTACCTGTTACTTCAATTCTCTATTGTTTCTTCTCCTGTAAAATATTGAACAGTAAAATCGGGCCTTTTTTGTTGGAGTGCCCCGTATACTATAAACAAAAAATTTAAAAAAAAAACACCCCATAATATGATTCCTCCTTCCTGGGATGTATACTAAGGATAGTGGGAACACAACTCGAAATAGGTTGGAACATTCCAGACTTGTTTGGGGTAGTATCAAAGTAGATCTCGTGGAAAAAAAAATAATATATACATACATAATAAATATACTCGATCCTCGAATTTCATACTAGTAGAAACCGAAACAGAAAAATTCGGAAATTAGTAACTCTGATATGTTGTAGATTAATGGTGGGTAGAGTAGGTTTATGAGAAAGGAGGATAGCTAAGCCTTTCTCTGCCTCACCTTGCTTTAAATCACAATCACCAAATACACTGAGATACAGTTAGTGTATGGTTATTACACATTAAAATACGTAATAATAATATTGTTTATACATAAAAAAGTTACAGTTTGCTTAATATAACGAAATTGGAGTAGCCTAGGCTACTCGGTCTTACTCTACCCTCATTGTGAATTACTAATACCTGGATGATAATTTATTCTGTTTAGAAAAGAAAAAAAAAATAAAAAAAATTACGTAAACTTGAAAGTACGGTTTCTTGAAATATGGAAACACGAGGATCCAGTGTAATTCCATTTATTATTTTACCATAATAATAAAAAAATCAAAATATGTTTAATACTTAATTTTAGATGTACATGTATAATTTTTCATTTTTAAATAAAATTATTTTAATAATAAAAAATTTCCAACAGAAATCCATAACATTTAAAAAAGAAAAAAGAAAAAAAGAAGAAACATGTTGAATCAATCATTCCCTTATATTTTAGCATTTTATATTTGTTAAAGGAAAAAAAAATTTTTTTTTTAATTTATATATGTTAATTATTTAAACACAATTATGAATTAATTTATTTAAAATGTCCTTAATTCATGCATTTTGAAAAATCATTCTAAATGAATTAACAAAAGAGAAATTAAAACTATTTTTCTTTAGTGTTTTTCTTGTAAAAAAAATCAGTATTTCTTTGAAATTATTAAAATTACTTTTTTTTTAAAAAATATATTTTTTTGATTTGTTTTTGCTTTTTTTTAAATTAAAATACACCTAAATATATATATATATAGTTTTAAAGGCATTTCAAAATGGCATATCACAGGTTTTATGGAGTTCAATTAATATATTAATATAAATATAATAAATACAAAAATGAAATGATGCCAAGTGAACAGGTTATAGTACTGAGAAAACAAACACAGAAAAATACTGCTTCTAATTTTGACCTTCGCTGTCATCAGGAGAAGAACGATCTATTAGATAGACAGGAACAACTGAACAGATAGTAAATGTTAAACAGTCAGAGTTGCACAGAACAAAACACTAAAACAAAAAATAGGAGAAAAAATAAATAAATTTCATTATTTATTCACTTTTTCTTCATTTACATCTTATTTTACTTTTCATTTTAAGTTATAGTAAAATTTGTTTTCTTCTTTCATTTAGTGGCAACACTGACAGCTGGTTTAATTTTGTTTCTTCCTCTGAGAATGACTGGGGTCAAAACAAAACATAGAATTGAGATAACATCATTGTATATATTTTCTCAGTAATTACCCATACAATAATTTGTTATATATATAAAGAAATAATTTTACTAATATAATGTTCCAGGTGGTTTTAAAACAGTCATAGTGATTTTTTACTAGTTTTTGTATTTATGCTCAAAAAAAAAACTTTGGCAAATATTTTCAATCTTGGTTTTTTAAAGTAAAAGCTTTCTTTTTATAAATTTTTAAAATAATGTAAATAATTAAATTATTTTATATATATTGAGAGATTTACCAAGTAGTCATAATTTTTATGTAGGAACAATACGTATCAGGATATACTATTCAACATTTATTTGGAAGACATAGTGGTCAAACGACTGCATTTCAACCAGTGGTTTTGGTCAATGTGGGGGGGGGGGGGGATGTGTATCATACTCCCTGTATGATACTAAGGAGAAAAAAGTCCGGAGACCATCACCCGGAGGCGCAGAGGATCCAATCAAAAGCCCTAACTAGTGGGAGCCAGTCTCCTACAAGTGCACCTAAGGACCCGAAGAAGATCCTCCCGATGAAGGAGAAAGGAAGCCACTTTTTCCCAAAACTTAGGAAGTCTGAATGGGAATTATCAAAGATGGTTTGTGCAGATTCTGCAAAGAAGAGGAAGAAATACAGTTGTACCTGCTGACTGACTGTCAGGCAACTTTGCTATACAGAGGTAAGTGATTCGGGACACTCAACAAAACCATAGAAAAACTTTTATCTTTAGACCCAGCAAAAGTGCTGAGCTTCTTCGAGGCGTTGAAGCTAAGTGCTGGAGTACTTTAATACAGAAGGGGGGGAAGTACAATAGTTTTTAAGACGCAGTGCTATAGTCACCCTCAAATAATAATAATACATAGGTCCTTTACTTAAGCAATTGTACCCGTATATTAAAAAAAAAAACAGTTTATACTTAAATTTAGTTTTTCAAGAAGGAATAGGACTTGTAAAATGTTGATTCCTTGAAGAGGATAGAAATATTAAACAGTTCAGAAACACTAGTTCAGACTAGTAATAGACATTCATTTCCAATAGTAAATCTTCAACCGCCTCTGTACCAATTCTCTTAGTTTCCCTCTCTTATCTCCCCTGAAGACGGTTCAAACCGAAAATTAAAAGAAAAGTAAATGTGTGTTTTTAATTTCTCCTGTTTTTGGCCAATGTGGGGGGGGGGGGACCATGAGGCCATTATTGGTGGGTTGATCAGATACCTAATAAAGTGTTAACTATAGTTTGTACTAATTTAATAAATACAATTTTTAAATGTTATAAGGGAAAACAATCTTAAACGATATAGGTCTTATACTTGGAGTAGTAAAGGTGTGGATTATACGGTATGGATTGTATAAAGGAACATTTTGTGTTCCTTTATCTATGAACTTTTTTTTGTCCGTTTCGGATAGTATTTTCATCGAAAAAGTATAAATGAAATCAAAATACATATATATTGATAGATAATAAAAAAGTAAGCTTTCACAAAAAAACAAACTGATACTAAAAACCTGGAAAATTACAATAAACAAAACCATATAATTTTAAAATACCTTTAAAAACAAACTTGTTTTAACATTTCACACAAGGATTTTCAAAAACAATACATCATTGTACTCTTCAGTAAGATCTTTATTACAGTTTATGATCACATACATGACTAACATTTCAAGAAAAATAACTACAACTATTTCATTCACTAGTCATATAATCTTATATAATAATATATATATATATATTTCATAATTTTTTTAAAAAAAAGAAAATTTCAAAATATGATAATTTTTTTTTTAATAGTAAATTTTAAAAGTAACATTTTTTTTTGTTTACAATTTTCATTAAAATGGGGAAGAAAATTTGCTCAAAAAAAAGGTTTTATTCATAATTTAAAAAAAAAGTTAATAAAAATTTAACGTAATTAATGAAAACGCAAGAAACAAACAAAAAAAGAAATAGGTCTAGAAGGCCAAAAAAAAATCATGAAAAAACGAGTTTTTCACAAATATTTTCAACTTTTTCTTTTTTAGTTTTATGAAAAAAAAAAACAGATTGAAAAATATGTGAAATACTTGACTTTTCATGAAACCTGTACTAGAACCTCTATAATACGTCTAACATTAATAAGATATTTTCATATTTAAAGCAAACCAGTTTTTTGGAGCATTACATAAAAGAGAGTTCACACGTTGAGCTTTTGTTTTTTTTTTTAAATAAAATTTCTAACAAATATTTAATTTTTTTATTTAATAAGTAAACACTATAGTATTCATAAAATAATTTTTATTATATTTAAACATAATTGATTTTTTTTCTGCAATAATCTTTTTTTATGTTCCGAGTTAAAAAACAAATGATGAGTAAATTGATAGAACATGGTTTATTTGTAATTAGAATATTGAAAATAAAAAAAAAATATAATAAAACAAGTATCTAGTAGGATGTTTCAAAATTTTACGAGATGAACTTTCTAATTATTGTTTTAAATGTTCAAAGAAATCTGTGGACGGATTTGATTTTTTTTGTTTTTGTTTATTTATCGTGTTTTTGATGATAGGTCAAAATAAAAAAATAAACAAATTTTATTACGAGTCTAAATTCAGAAATAAGAATTTCTTGTCAGTTTATTTTTCGAAAAATGCCAAAGTAGTTTGGTGATAATCATAAAGTCCACCACTATATATATATATATATATATATATATATATATAGTCTCTAATTTTCGGTTTGAACCGTCTTCAGGAAAGATAAGAGAGGGAAACCAAGCGCACTGGTTCTGAGACGGTTGGAGACCACCGTCTCTGAACCAGTGCTTTTATCTCTCCTGAAGACGGTTCAAACCGAAAATTAGAGACTGTAAATGTGTTCTTTTGATTTCTCTATGTTTCTTTGTCTATATTGAATAAATATTTGTCCGTTTTGGATTGTATTTCCAACGAAAAAGTATTTATATATATATATATATATATAAATTATATATAATATATATACCAAATAAAAGAAACGGTCCAGCGGACTTTTTTAAAATAAAATAAATTCAAAACGAAGGAAACACACAGAAAGACACAGACATAACTCACATCGATATTTCGACCATCGTAGTCATCAGGAGGTGTGAAGAGCGAAGAGTCCCGCAGGAAGACAGGGCGGTACTGAAGGGGTTCAGTACCGCCCTGTCTTCCTGCGGGACTCTTCGCTCTTCACACCTCCTGATGACGACGATGGTCGAAATATCGATGTGAGTTATGTCTGTGTCTTTCTGTGTGTTTCCTTCGTTTTGAATTTATTATATATATATATTATTAAAAATTATGCATATTTTAACTTTTGTGCTTTTCCGGGTTAATTTTTCAAGTTTTCTGACTGTGGATTTCCACCTTTCTGGAAAGGTGGAAATCCATAGTCAGATGGAAAGGTCAGAAAAGGAAAGGTGTCTGGAAAGCTGCTAAACAGTTGAGAAACAATCAAGAAATAATCATAAGAAAAGCTGATAAAGCTAACCAATTCATTATAATGGACAGATCAGAATACAAGCAAAAGTTGGATGTTATACTACAAGACAGTAGCAAGTTTAAGAAAATATCAAAATATCCAACCAGCAAATTAAAAATAGAATTGAATAAACTAATTAAGGAAGCCAATAAGGACAGTGGTGAACAAGTTCTAAAACCTGTAATAGGTGAGTTCAACCCAGGTTACATCTAAGGAAACGTGAAAAATCACAAGACAGGTAACCCCTTAAGACCCATCATTTCTCAGGTTTGCACACCCACTTACTACAATACAGCTAAAACGTTGAATAATATCATATCTCCATATCTGCCAGCCAAATATCTACTTAGGTCAACAGATGGATTCTTAGAAATATTGCGTGTAACTAAACCTCAAGGTACAATGGCTTCACTGGACGTGGAATCTTTGTTTACGACAAACAGCATTCATTTTTAATCAATAATGGATACAGCAACAGGTACTTCGACAATCTCTTACACAAATATATATCCAGATTCAAACACCTGAAGGACCAGCCACCCACCCAAGGTACAATACAAATGGTCTACTATAGAAACCAATTTTCCAATCAATAC
This sequence comes from Hermatobates lingyangjiaoensis, assembly GCA_026182355.1. Classification (NCBI taxonomy): domain Eukaryota; kingdom Metazoa; phylum Arthropoda; class Insecta; order Hemiptera; family Hermatobatidae; genus Hermatobates; species Hermatobates lingyangjiaoensis. Next base: position 151,831 of record JAPFBL010000348.1, read on the forward strand.
AAAACTGATGAAAGAATACTGATGACCATTATTAAAAACAATACGAAGTGCAACAATTCTGAAGACCAACTGAAGATTAGAATTTACTATAGAAGTTTTTGCACAACACACTTAATAGTCAAGAACAATTTACAGCAAAAACCACTCTTGCAAAAGACCAATGTGGTATACCAAACTGTGAGTTCCTTAAATCATGCTACATTGGTTCTACAGCAACAACATTATCCAGGAGATTAACAGTGCACCTGACTGCAGGTGCCCCGAAAGAACACACGCAGAGCACCCATAGCCTCAAGCTAACCAGGGAAGAATTGAATAAATGAAATGATGTTTGATTGAAGGTCTGCTCCCAAAATACACAAATATATATATATATATATATGAGTTAGCTTCAGCTACTCAAAGGGACTACTTCTACCCGATGACGACGACTGTCGAAATATCGTTGTGAGTCTTTTGTGTGTGTTTTTATTTGTGTTTTCTCTTTCCTGTGTGAACAAATATATATATATATACCATGATTAACGAAAAACGGTTTATATACCTAAAATATCTATTAGGTATATAAAATATCTGGTTTATATTTCACCTTAGATCTTATTCACGTCCTGATGATGAATGTTGATCATTCGAAACATGTCGACCATAGGAAATGTACTTTATTGTGTAGACGAAATAACGAGAGTGTTATTTAGAAAAATTGAGAAACTTGTTAAGAAACAGGCATCAGCTAAATTTGGTGTCATTTTCAATAATGTGTGTGTCAAGGAAGGACTGCTACCAAAATTTACGAATATATATATATATATATATATATATCTTTAAAGGCGGAATGACGATCCAAACTGAACACAAACAAGTTTGAAGAAGAGTAAAACACAGAGAAAGAGACATACTTGCTAACTCAAGTTTTCGGATAAACGGTCTTCAAGGGAAAAAAGAGAGGGAGACCCAGCAGGCGGGAGACGCAACACCAGATAAACGACCCGGTAACCCATGTGTTACGCAGTTCTTGGTCTATCTCTCTAACACTCTGTCTTTTCTACTGAAGAGAAAATATTGCACAGTTAAATAATAACTTGTATTATTGTAACACTGCTTTCTATATTGCTTGTATGAATTTCCTGTCTATATGTTCTCTTAACTTTATTATTTCAAGACCGGGCACAAAGGGCAGCACCGACAGCTAACAGATCGATTACTTGTCATTGCATCTACAACATGCTTGGTCTCCCTCTCTCTTTTCAACTGAAGACGAATTGCCCCAAAATTTGAGTTTCTAAGTGTATTACTATTCTTCGATTTTGAACTAATATATATGCTTCAACATATGAATATTTTTCGTCAAGAAAACAACAAACAACTAATGAAAAAACACACTAACACCGATATTTAGAAAAAAAAACAACAGTTCAACCATAGAAAATTAGAAGACATTAAATTTCAATTGTTTTTATCATTGGATTCTATAACATAACTAAAAATGAAAAATAAAAAAAAACTTATTTGGAAAAGAATAGGTAAACTTTCTTTTTGTAGGACAAAAAAAAGGTTTCCTCATTTATATATGGACACTACAAAAACGAATTTCAAATATATATATTTTGCGTACTGCTAAATTCATAAAATAAATGAAGAAGATTGCAGTAATAAAATATGCCCTAATAAAGCTCAACCTGTGATTTGTTATTTTTACAAATATTTTTTTTACTCTTGGAAGTTAACATTTTTTTTTTCTTTTATAATCTTAAATCTATATTATTATTTATTCTTTTTATTTATTTAATAATGATAGAGATATCATTGAAAGATCTACCATTTTTCTTTGGAATTTAGTTGTAAATAAGTGTGCTGCTGTGGCAGTTTCAAATATAATAAGTGCTCTTTTCTCTCGAGAATTCAGGTTGACACTCTGGAAAAAAAAATATAAAAATACCCTAAATTTTAATTCTATATTATACTAGACGACCCGTGACCTCGTGTGTCACTCAGTGTTATTTTCCATTCCATATTGTGGTTTGATAATTATTATATAATATATAATATATATATATATATATATATATATATATATATATATATATGAATAATAATCAAAATAACACTTGATATAATAGATGGATTAATTTACCACAATAAAAACAATTTTTGGTTGTTTTGATCTGTACCAGGCCTTAGAGCATTGTTTCAAAAATTGTTTTCATTGTGGTAAATTAATCCATATATATATATATATAAACAGTTAATGTATATAACAATTATATAACAGATATATAACAGTTATATAACAGTGAATTATTATTATTATTATTATTATGAATTATTATTATAACAGTGAATATATAACAGTTATATATTCACTGAATGTGATTGACTGTGTGTTTCCTTCGTTTTGAATTTATTATATATATATATTATTAAAAATTATGCCAATTTTAACTTTTGTGCTTTTCCGGGTTAATTTTTCAAGTTTTCTGACTGTGGATTTCCACCTTTCTGGAAAGGTGGAAATCCATAGTCAGATGGAAAGGTCAGAAAAGGAAAGGTGTCTGGAAAGCTGCTAAACAGTTACTGCTGTACATGTTACTGCTATTTCTTGTTATTAAGCCATGAAAACAAAGATTCTTATATGGTCCCAAGCGTTTGATATAGATTCTTAACAGGAATCAATGTATATATATATGGGAAAACAAGACTAAGATCTTTCAACCGTAACAAGCGGTCTTCGTCAGAGTCAATAACCCAACTCTAACGAAACTTGACGGCTCTGACAAAGACCGCTTGTCAGAGTCAAGTCTGACAAAGAAGCGGTCTTCGTCAGAGTCATCAAGTTTCGTTAGAGTTGGGTTATTGACTCTGACGAAGACCGCTTGTTATTGTTGAAAGATCTTAGTCTAGTTTTCCCATTTCATATTGTGGTTTGATCATTTATATATATATATATATATATATATACACTTTTTTTCGTTGGAAATACGATCCAAAACGGACAAATATAGTTCAATATAAACAAAGAAACAAAGAGAAATCAGAAGAACACACTTACAGTCTCTAATTTTCGGTTTGAACCGTCTTTAGGAGAGATAAGAGAGGGAAACCAAGCGCACTGGATCAGAGACGGTTGGAGACCAACAGTGTTGCCGCATGCGCGCCCGTTCACAGAAAATAAG
>JAPFBL010000348.1:160000-177500 GCA_026182355.1 Hermatobates lingyangjiaoensis
ATAGAAGAAATTTTTAAAGAAAAAGTTAAAACTAAAAAATTTAAATCAGAAAAAATTAATCAACCAATAAAACTACCTCTTAAAGCAGAAAAAAAAGTTAATAAAATTACAGAAGCATTAAACATCTTCATAATATGTCTGACAAACATATGAAAATGGAGAACAAATTAATCTATAATAAATTAAACGAAAAGTATAAGAAACAGTTAATCCTACAGATAAATAAAGAATTAACCAACAATAAAAATTATTACCTGAAAAAGAAGAAAATTTTCGTCTATCGCAGGGATAAACGAAAGAGGAGGAGAAGGTAATCAGGGGCTGGGCCTGACCACCTTTGTTTCACATCCTTCTTAATCCCCAAATCCCCTCCTTTTATCCCAGCCCCAATATAAGGTGTTATGCGATCCGTGCCGAAGGATGGATGATACAGGCGTTACTGTATTATGAACTGAGCCTCAAGGGCACCAGGCGACACATTTGAGTAAATAGCCTTAATCCGGTACACGGTGCTCTGCTGGAGCGGACAAAATACCACCGATAGAGATACAGGGATTTTTCCCTGTATGATATTTAGGAGAAGGAACCTCCGGAAGCTCAGAGGATACAAAAGCGCCAACAGGAGCCAACCTCCCACAAGAGCACCTAAGGACACAAAGAAGGACCTCTCGAAACATAGGGAGCCTGAATGGGCATTATCAATGATGGTTTATGCAGATTCTGCAAAAGAAAATGAAGAAACACCTGCTGACTGACTGTATGGCAACTTTGCTGCACAGATGTAGGCCCTTCGGTATACTCAACAAAAACCATAGAAAAACTTTTACCGCTGGAACCAGCAAAAGTGCTGAGCTTCTTGGAGGTGTTGAAGCTAACTGATGGGGTACTTTAGTACAGAAGAGGGGAAGTACAATGTTTTTAAGACGCAGTGCTATAGTCACCCTCAAAAAAAAAAGAAAAAACTACCAACATACCTATAAGCACACGTATTACTATCCAACAAATTAACACACTAAAAACATAATTCTTTTTTAAATTTAATTAATCCCTTTAGCTCATTAATATACATTTTCTCGTTTATGTAAAAAAATCGAACTAATAGGATACCTAGGGACTATTCAAAGTTGAATTTTCAGTTTATAGTAGAAATTTTTTTGAAAATAATCATCACAGTATAATAAAATTTTTGATAGATGTCGTAAATAAAAGATTAATATATTATAATTAACAGTATTGCGAAAATATTTCTAAAGTCAACACTATACTATACAGTAAACCCTCACTTTTCGTGGATAATGGGGACCGAAGACACCCGCGAAAAGTGAAAATCCGGGAATGAGAGAGAGAGAGAGAGAGAGAGAGAGAGAGAGAGAGAGAGAGAGAGAGAGAGAGAGAGAGTGAGAGAGAGAGAATGTATTGTACAGTAAGTAATAATACAAGTAAATAAAATTAAAAAAATCGTAACTATCCTTTATTTTAATTTATAGTTGAAAAGGCCTATTTTTTTACTTCTATTTTTTGATATTTTATTATTCTCCGGTTACAATTGATTATGTTTTAATATTTTTCAATAATTTTTAGTCTTTATTGAATATTTTTTAATAGCTTTTATTAGCCTTTAATTTAATGCTGTAGAATATATTTTGACCCAGTAAGTCACTGGTTGTTTGATATCTTTCTCGATCGTACAAGAAGAATCCTGTATATTTTCTTCTCTAATAACTAATTACTGTACTTTTTCATTACGAGTTGTGTTTTTTTTTTATTTTTTACTGCAATTACAGTTCAATATTTTTTTATATTTTTTAATTGAACATTTCAGGACCCCCGCGAAATACTGAACCCGCTAAAACTGAACCATGAACTAGCAAAGGATTACTATAATGCCTTTTTCTATGATAAAAATTTTGCAAATGCAGTATAAATCATAATTCTAAAAGAAACTACGTACTTCAATGTTACGATTCTATAAGAATTGTACGAGGTGTGTAAATAAAGTAGTGAGACTGATTTTTTTTTAAATTTTCTATTCAAATATAATTACAATGTGATATTGTCACCTTCAAAATAGTTCCCTTCGGAAGCCACACAGCGCTGGAGACGGTCCTTCCAATCATTGTAGCATTGCTGGAACTCGGATTCTGGAATGGCCTTCAGCTGGTCGGTTACAGCAGTTTGTATGTTTTGTAGTGTCCCGAAATGAGTTCCCTTGAGGTGATTTTTCAATCTCGGGAAGAGGAAAAAGTCACAAGGACTCAAGTCTGGTGAATAAGGAGGCTGAGGAGCAACAGGAATGTTTTTACTGGCCAAAAACTCGTTTATTGAGAAAGGTTTTTCGGAACCATTTTCGCACAAATTTTTCTCATCTCCAATTCATTGGTCAAAATGTGATGAACGGAGGTGTGATTCAAATTCAACTGTTCCCCGATCATTCTGACTGTCAAGCGTCGATCTGAACGCACAAGGTTCCGTACTCTGTTGACATTTTCATCGGTGTTTGCACTTGAAGGCCTTCCGCTTCGTGGTTCATCTTCAATCGACTCTCTTCCTTCTGAAAATTCCTTAAACCACCGAAAAACCTGTGCCCTTGATAAAAACACGTTCTCCATAGGCCTCCTGAAGTTTTTCAAAAGTTTCGGTTGCATTATGTCCAAGTCTGAAGCAAAATTTGATTGCACACCGCTGCTCAACTTTGAGGTCACTCATTTTTAAAACGCTCAAGAAAAAACCATTTCACGAAAACCAACGCTACGGACAAACAAATGACTGTGGCGAGTTCAGATTCATACTGGAGGCGCATCACACGTGCACCTGACGCTACTCAAGGCCACGCGTCTCCAGCGTTGCCAGATCGAAAGCGACGTTGCCAGTCTCACTACTTTATTTATACACCTCGTATACTGGGGAAAATATATTACGTCTTCACCACAAGGAATTTATTTTACGACGCGTTCCATCATAAGACACATCTGCAATATTGAGACAAAATGTATAAAAAATTTTTGAAGTTTTATGAAGGAATAAAATTTTAAGTTATACGGGATGTTCAGCGATTGTGTAGTTAACAGATACTATTTGAAAATAAGATCAATTAAAAGAGGAGGAGTGGGGGCAGGTATGTTTACACAACGGAATAATATAATGACTAACGGAATTAACCATGACTACTCTAAAATAGAAAAACCAAGCCTTTAAACTAAACATCAACATTATATAAATTGTTTTAAAAATTTAGGACAAGCAAACGTCAGCCGTTTACCGCCTTTTGTTTGATGAGTGATTCTACAGATTCTACATTGTGAGTACTAAATTTGGCATGACTCAAGAACATTTCGAATAGGGATCTTTAACGAGTACCTGACATCGTGCAGGCTCGGGACCGACGGCTTAACATCCTCTCTGAGGGGCAACATACTCACATGTATTCACCTCCCACATGAATAAAATCGAGGGCCAGGTTAATCGAGGAGAATACGTTAACCACTGAGCTAGCCTAGCCCTCCATGTAAGCTTTGGATCAGGCAGAATTGATGAACGCATCAAACAAAGATTGTCCGAGATGGAGACGTTGTGGCCTTCCTGTAACTTCAGAACGACTAATAAAGCAGGGTCCACACTACGAGGTGTGTAAATAAAGTAGTGAGACTGGCAACGTCGCTTTCGATCTGGCAACGCTGGAGACGCGTGGCCTTGAGTAGCGTCAGGTGCACGTGTGATGCGCCTCCAGTATGAATCTGAACTCGCCACAGTCATTTGTTTGTCCGTAGCGTTGGTTTTCGTGAAATGGTTTTTTCTTGAGCGTTTTAAAAATTAGTGACCTCAAAGTTGAGCAGCGGTGTGCAATCAAATTTTGCTTCAGACTTGGACATAATGCAACCGAAACTTTTGAAAAACTTCAGGAGGCCTATGGAGAACGTGTTTTATCAAGGGCACAGGTTTTTTCGGTGGTTTAAGGATTTTCAGAAGGAAGAGAGTCGATTGAAGACGAACCACGACAAGTGGGTGTTGCATCACGACAACGCGCCCTGTCACACTGCCATCTCAATAAACGAGTTTTTGGCCAGTAAAAACATTCCTGTTGCTCCTCAGCCTCCTTATTCACCAGACTTGAGTCCTTGTGACTTTTTCCTCTTCCCGAGATTGAAAAATCACCTCAAGGGAACTCATTTCGGGACACTACAAAACATACAAACTGCTGTAACCGACCAGCTGAAGGCCATTCCAGAATCCGAGTTCCAGCAATGCTACAATGATTGGAAGGACCGTCTCCAGCGCTGTGTGGCTTCCGAAGGGAACTATTTTGAAGGTGACAATATCACATTGTAATTATATTTGAATAGAAAATTTAAAAAAAAATCAGTCTCACTACTTTATTTACACACCTCGTATGCCGGGGTAGGCCGAGCGGGCTGACCCGGGCGGCCTAAGCCGCGTTGATGTAGACACCCCGGGCGGCTTTGCCGGGTTAGAAAATGCCGGCCGGGATCCCAACCCGCATAAAGTAGGTACAGATCAAAGGAAGCCGAGCCGAGCCGAATAAAAATATAGAGTGGGGACGTGCCGAGCGGCTTGAGTTACAATTAAACCTCCGACCGAACTAGACGAATTATTTTATTTTCGACTCAGTTTGTTTAAGTAGGGTTTTTTATTGTTCATTTTAAGTGACGGAGTGGAATGACGAACAAGTTTTAGTGTTAATAGACTTATATAGAGAGCGTCGTCTTCTATGGCGTAGTTAAGATTCCCAACATAAATTAAAAAACCAAAGATACGACAGTCTCACAGAGATTGCTGTGTCTTTTGGAGTGGATAAAAATGAAATTGAACGCAAATGGAAAAATTTAACCAGCCATTTTTGGAGGGAAAAAAGAAAGAAGGGAAAAAATAGAAATAACCCGGTCCAATTCGTTTTCGGTGTGGACGTCGTGCCGGCCCGAACGTACCCACCCGGGTCAGCCCGCTCGGCCTACCCCGGCATAGTGTGGACCCTGCTTAAGGATCTTCTCTCTATGAATAGAAGAATGGTAGCCAATGTGATCGCTGTTTCTACGGGGAACTGGCTAATAGATAAACACGCCACCCGATTAGGAATGGAGGTGATGGGATATTTCCACGGCATGCCAGAAGAGGAAGAAGAAGAGACAGTTCCTCACTTTCTCTAGCAATGCCCTGGTTTGGCTCAAAGAAGAAAAAAAAGCATTAGGAGAGTACTTCTTTGACAATTTTGGGAATTTAGCATCCACTGGTATCAGGGATCTGTCTAGATTTATTGTTCTCTCGAGATGGTTCGAGTGGACTCTAGGGACGGCGGAGAATAGCCCCAATTCTCTTTTTGCGATATCACAATAGGGCAGCTTGCGACCTATGTGTGTTCTCTCTCGGGACAGCCACTGTAACCTAACCTGGTCCTCAGGTAGGTAGTTACTATCGTATTAATATATAGCAGTGTTTCCCAAACTTTTTCGAGTGACCGCCCCCTTGGGTCCATAAACCTATAACTCAACACCCTTGAATAATAATCAGATTCCTAGACTAAATAACCAAATGAGTAACATTTTAATAATTAATTCTAATGTAGTGCAATCAGTTATTATGTGGTATTTACTCATTGTAGGGTAAAAATCTAATGAAATGGTCTCCACATATAAAAATATAATGATATAAACAACGTGTTCGAAACGCGTTGTTTATATCATTAAATTTTTATATGTGGAGACCATTTCATTAGATTTTTACCCTACAATTTAATAATTAAATTAAAATAATTACTAATTGAATATTTATTTAGAATCCAATAGATGTATTGTTTCATAGCATATTTATGTAAAAGAATTAACGCACAATAAAAGAAACCTAGATGAAAATATACTTTTAACATAAAAATGAATTATCAAAACAAATAATTTTAAGAAACTGTTTCCTAAATGTTTACATTTAAGTGTTTTCACTTAAATGTAAACATTTATTTTATTTATGTATATTTTTATTTTATTTATGTATTTAACATTTATTTATGTATATTGTATGACCATTTTCAATTTATGGAAATAGAATCCCCGCTCCTTTTTTGCATTACCGCCCCCCGATATCAAAGCACCTATAAGTTTACATGTTGTGTTTTCACTTAAATTTAGAAATTATATTGCATGAACATTTTCAATTTATGAAAATAGAATCCCCGCTACTTTTTGCATCCCCCCCCCCCCCCCCCGATATCAAAGCACCGCCCACTTTGGGAAACACTGATATATAGCATCATTCTATCATATGCCTTGTCAATGATTTGGTTACATAATAATTTTTTCAAATCATTTACCAATATACAATCATTTGATAACCACTATTTACAGTAAACATGATCATTCAAGATGTTTTCACTTCATCTTTTATAAAAGTCCCCAGAACAATTTTTTTACTCATACCTCTACTCTAACTGTATTCTCACAAAACTTATAAAAAAAAAATAAAATAAAAATATATAAAATATTTACTTACATCTGGAGAAAGCTTCTTCATTTTTGCTATTCGTTCCAAAGTCAACTGAAAATAAAAAGAACAAAACATTGTAATAATATTTTCTTAGGGATAAGAATATAATAATAAAGATTAGTTTTCAAAAACAGAAACGAAATTTCAAAGTTCATTAACTTTGCATATAATTAATGACTTCCATAATTCATTATGCCAGTGTTCCGCAAAGTCTGAGTCGCGACCCCCAAATGGGGTCGCAAATTTTTTCATTGAGGTCGCGAATAAAATAAGTTTATTCATGTCATAATTAACAATAAACAAATTAAAAGTAGTCATTGAACCTCTTAACTTTTACTTAATTATGTAACTTCTTCATGTTCAGAAATGAATACTCTGGAAAAAGAACAACTTATCGACATATAAACTGAATAAACACTACGTATACGTTTTAATACTTCATCTTGTGCCAAGTTTTGGATTTCTCTTCAAAGCAAATAATGACTATGAATTTAATAACGACTGTGTACTAATATTAAGTTTTGTTTTCTTTTTGATTTTTTTTTTTAATTTTTATTTATTAAATATGACTGTGAAATAACGTTAATTTTTATTTTTTTTTAATTTTTCAATTTTAAGTTATTAGTTTTTTAATTTTGATTTATTAAATATGACTGTGAATTAATATTTGTTTTCTTTTATTAAAATTTTAATTTTAAATTAATATTTTTTTTATTTTTTATTTATTTTAAATATATTTGTTTATTAATATTATCGTTAGTTTTCTTTTAATTATATATTATATTACTTAAACCTATAGCTAAAATATATTTTTGATTTTTAACTTTTTTCAAAAAATGATAATCGGGTCGCATAATTTATTCAAGTTAAAAATGGGGTCGTGATAGAAAAAAGTTTGCGGAACCCTGCATTATGCAACTAAATAATGTTTTTTTTTTAAATTTTGATTTTAACTAAGAAAACTAAATCGATTTTTGATTAACTAGCACACGTATCCCTCATTAACGGCTATTTTACAAAAATTCAGACATGATACATGGTATTCTAAAATATTATTAGAAATTACAGAATAATATAAAGTAGCAGTATCATTATTAGTACAGTATATAACAGTGACTAGATCTGGAGTTTCTCTGATCTTTTTTCAGATTAAGATACTGAGCTCAAGTTTGATTTTATTCTTGGAATACAGTGGTGCCTCGGGAAACGAGTGCCCCAATATACGAGTTATTTGAGATACGAGCTGTCAAATGAGTGAAATTTTGTTTTGAAATACGAGTGAAATTTGAGATAACAGCCAATTTTAGTATCAGATGAATGTACATTTCTAAGATGCCGCCTACGGCCCACTCAGTTCTCAGTTTACCTTTGAAAATTGGAAGATCAATTCAATTGGAAGATCTTGGGAATGTGGGAGAGAGTTTCATAGTTCGTGGCAAAGAAACACCCCGAAAAAGTTGCAACTGGTCATGCTACATTGGATCTATTTAATGAAACTTGCCTAACTCATTTCCGTAGCATTCTGAAAGGGAGGAAGAAACAAACCTCCTTGGACAGTTGTTTTTTAATCCTGCGAAGCTATTGTATTTTTATTGTATTGTTTTTTAATGCATTTAAGTTTTGCCTAAGTTAAATTTAAATAACTAAAATACTAATTACATATGTACGTAAACTTAATAAAACCAGTTTTTTCAAACCACCTCTACATTCTCTTTTATTATGTTTTTATACAATATTTGTCATTTATAAATACATTTTTCTTATTCAAAATCAAGTAACAAAAACAATTAGGGGTAAACACTTTTGGGGCTGGAACGGATTAATGGCATTTCAATTGATTTCAATGGGGAAAATTGCTTTGAGATACGAGTAAATTGACATACGAGCAAGGTTACGGAACGAATTAAACTCGTATCCCAAGGTACCACTGTACTTATTTAGTATGCGGGTAGGTATGTATCACTTGTTTAAAGTGAGCAAATTATGGTAAATATAAAAAAAAATTAAATTAACTAACAATACCTACTTGCTATAGTATCAGGCACATATAAAGAAATGCCTGTACACAGGTTTTTCCGTATAAGGAAATCGAATCATACTTGTTATTTAGTACGCGAGTAGGTATAACTCATTTGTTTAAAGCAGGGGTTCTCAACCTTTGTTTGCTTGTGGACCCCTAAAAGCTACTTGTGGACCCCCTAAAAGCTACTTGTGGACTCCCTAAAAGCTACTTGTGGACTCCCTAAAAGCTACTTGTGGACCCCCTAAAAGCTACTAGTAGACCCCCTAAAACCTACTTTTGGACCCCCTAAAAGCTACTTATGGACTCCCTAAAAGCTACTTGTGGACCCCCACTGCCCCCGGATACTTAAAAAACATAATTATACGAATTTATAAATAAATATTTGTTTTTAGGTAAATGAATATAGTTATTTATGAAATAATTTCATTACATCTACAACGCATGCCGAAATACAAAAAATGTTTTTAAAACAATAACAAAATATTTCTTTATTAACATTTTATAAAGTACCCTGAAATAAATTGTAACAGAATCAATTTTGAATGTACCATAAAGAGAAGTGCAATAGAAAATTTTAAAACATTGGAATATTTTAACAAACTGACGAGGATATTAGATGTGTGAATATTGTACGGCCAAAGCTTACTACGCTTTGGTTTATTTTTTGTTTGCTGATAAATTCATTTAAACTTAACATAGAGCTCTAACCACGTGTCATGGACCTTCAGAATACTACTTTTCTCATGGACCCCCAGTAATCCTCTGTGGACCCCTGGGGGTCCATGTGGACCACGTTGAGAACCACTGATTTAAACTTAACATAGAGCCCTAACCACGTGTCATGGACCTTCAGAATACTATTTTTCTCATGGACCCCCAGTAATCCTCTGTGGACCCCTGGGGGTCCATGTGGACCACGTTGAGAACCACTGGTTTAAAGCGAGCAAATTATGTTAAACATAAACGAAATTAACTAACAATACCTACTTACTATAGTATCAGGCACATATAAAGAATGACTGTATACTAGTTTTGTCTGTACATTGCTTAGAATTGAATCATTTGAAATTATCATTATGTTTTATGTATTAAGAAAATCGAATCGACTCTTAAAAATTTCTTTGTTTTATACTATTTTTAAAATAAATCAAGTAGGTATTATTGGTTAATATACCTGTATAGCTAGCTAAACATAGCTTTAAAGTTCATAACTTCCCGTCTACGTTAAATTTCCAATCCATTCCAATTTTAGCTATTAAGTTACACATACACAAATCTACTGTCAAAGTTTCAACTCACTATGACTTTATGATGGCTGAGTTTCCTTGAAACAAAATTTTTTGAAAAACAGACAGAATTTTTTTTTAAGGTTGGATTCGGTTTCTCTAATGTATAAAAACATAAAGATAACTTGAAATGAGTCAGTTCTAAGCAATGTATGTGCAATATAATTTATTTTATTTTATTGAATAGTTGATATAAGTATGAATATTTGAAAATAATAAATATAAATTATTTATACTCACTCTCCTGAGGACGATTCTACCATCTTTTGTCTTTACGCGAATTACCTTAGTCCCGGCAAGATTGGGCTTTTCTCCAGGAGGTGTTAAACCTAAAAGGAAAGCAAATTAAATAAAACTAACTCATACAGTGATAATCTATATATAAATTCTCTTCGTGGCTCTGTATGTATGTATGTATGTATGTATGTATGTTTGTACCTTATGCATTCGGCCTACAATGGACCTTTTTCAAACATTCTTTTGCAAGGCACTTTCTATAGGTCTTGGGGAGGTTTTAGGCTATTAAACTCTGGGGGGCAGCCTAACCCAGGCCCCCTAGGGCCCAAAAACCTCAAGAATTTTCCGATTTTGAGTTTTTGCATTTTTTGTCAAGAAATATGGCGTCTACGGCCTTAATGCATAAAATATGAAATGTTGGAAATAAAAATCGAGCTCTATCTATATATAAATTCTCTTCGTGGCTCTGTATGTTTGTACCTTATGCATTCGGCCTACAATGGACTTTTTTCAAAAATTCTTTTGCAAGGCACTTTCTATAGGTCTTGGGGTGGTTTTAGGCTATTAAACTCTTGGGGGCAGCTTAACCCCGGCCCCCTAGGGCCCAAAAACCTCAAAAATTTGCCAATTTTTAGTTTTTGCATTTTTTTTCAAGAAATATGGCATCTATGGCCTTAATGCATAAAATATGAAATGTTGGAAATAAAAATCGAGCTCAATGTTATTTAATGATTTTTTGCTCTAGGATGCTTCTTTCATAGCCTAGGTACCACTATTCTCCTGAAAATGTTAAAAAACTTCCAAGGGACTGTAGATCATGAATGAAGAATCGTAAGACAAAAATGCATAAAATAATATTGAACCCAATTTTCATTTCGATCATTTCATATTTTATACTTAAAACTTCTAGACCCGGGCAACGCCGGGTATTTCTGCTTGTTATGAGGTAAGTTGTCACATTCTTATGTAATTAATTATATTAATTAAAAATAGTAATTAATAATTAATTAACTATTATAATTAACTAAACGTGCAACAATTTGTAGTAGTCAGTGGCGTAAAAATTAAAGAAAAAAAAATTAAATTAATAAAAAGTTAAATTAGGGCTATTTCGTTTTTGAGGTATTCTCCCCTCACATACTGAGGACCTAATAGACTAACTTGTTTTACTGGAGTCTGGGAACCTCAAAACGTCTATTTATATTAACACCTCAATTTAGAAGCTGTGACACGAATGCAATGGTCTCATTCTTGGTTCTTTCATATAGAATGTAATCTACAACTATTACATTAGAACTATTACATTGAGTCTCACAACTCAAATTCACCAGAGGGCGGAATGAGGACTTTTACAGTAACCCGAGGCCCGAATGAGGACTTTACAGCAACTCCAGGGCCGAATGAGGACTTTACAGCAACTCCAGACCCGAATGAGGACTTTTACAGTAACCCGAGGGTCGAATAAGGACTTTTACAGTAACCCGAGGGCCAAATGAGGACTTTTACAGGATCCGGAGGGCCGAATAACGACTTTTACAGTAACCTGAGGCCCGAATGAGGATTTTTACAGTATCCTGAGGCCCGAATGAGAACTTTTACAGTAACCCGAGGGTCGAATAAGGACTTTTACAGTAATTAGAGGGCCGAATGAGGACTTTACAGCAACTGGAAGGCCGAATGAGGACATTCAGAGTAACCCGAGGGGCTAATGAGGACTTTTACAGTAACCTGAGGGCCGAATGAGAACTTTTACAGTAACCCGAGGGTCGAATAAGGACTTTTACAGTAACCTGAGGCCCGAATGAGGACTTTTACAGTATCCTGAGGCCCGAATGAGAACTTTTACAGTAACCAGAGGGTCGAATAAGGACTTTTACAGTAATTAGAGGGCCGAATGAGGACTTTACAGCAACTGGAAGGCCGAATGAGGACATTCAGAGTAACCCGAGGGGCTAATGAGGACTTTTACAGTAACCTGAGGGCCGAATGAGAACTTTTACAGTAACCCGAGGGCCGTATTATGACAACGATAAAAACTACGCCTAAATAAATATAATCCACCTTCTCCTCACTTAACGACTTACACTTTTAACGACTGATCAAACTTAAGACGCACCGGAAAATTATAAAAAAAATGTAAAAACATATTTTTACGCTTTTAGGTACAATATTTTTGGCCCTATCGGTACGATAACGAGGAAGACGCGCTCATTTACATTGAGGTTGTAATATATACATAAATAAATAGTGAACAATAGTACTAAACATGTATAAGATGCAGAGGTGACATTAAACAACACCTAAGACTGCTTGATACAAAAGAACTATACTAGAACAGTACCATGACGTTGAAATCGGTGCCGTATTATTGATAAGGGATCATCTCACTCAGCGAACAATTCGCTTAAAGACCTGGTCATGGAACGGAACCCCGTCGTTAAGCAAAGATAGGGTTTAACAGCTTTTTATAAATGTTACTCAATCAAATAAAAACAGTAGCAAACATCAAAGAATAAATAAAACTTAGTATTTGAAGTTCCCAGATGGGGTTCTTGAGGATTTTGGTAATAAAAATTCAATCCTGATTATATGCCGACGTTTAGCCAAAAATTGTTTGGCATTTTCAAGACTAAAAAACAAACTGTTTTTTAGTCTTGAAAATGCCAAACAATTTTTGGCGAAACGTCGGCATATATAATTAGGAGTTAATTTTTATAACCAAAATCTTCAAGAACTCCATCTGGGAACTTGAAAAAATCAGTGGTCGAGAAGCTATATCAATATCTTAGTATTTTAGTTAGCTGATTTATTAAATAAGAACTTGTTATTAAATCACATAAAAAATAAACATAACAAAAATGTAGGTTTTTTTTCATTATACTTTAATGAACAGATAATGAAAGGATAATTCAAAACGTGTAACACCCTCGTAACATTGAACCTTACTCCTGAACATTTGATTTACATAAACAGCTCATTGCTTCAGCTGTGAGCAGCAAATACATGTATACCTTCTTCTTGAGCAGGTTGCTGAGAAGCTTCTAGCCTTTGAAGAGCAGCAAGAGCCCGTTCTTCTTCTTTCTGCTTCAGCATTAACTCCCTTTTCTTTTTCTGCTCTTCAATCTTCTTCAGATACTCTTTAATATATTCTTTTTTTTCCTGAAATCATTTCAGCTTTATTCTATTGTTGTTGTTTTTTTTACTTTCAATAATAAGGGGATTCATGATTGTTTTATTGATAATCAAATGTTTTAATTTCAAAAGAAAAAAAAAATTAAATCAAAATCATGATTAAGAGAGGAAAAGAAACACAAAGTCTTCCATATACACCAGTCACAGAACAGACATAAACACAGACACACACACACACACAGACACACAGACATAGACCAGACACAGACACGCACACACACACACACATACATAGACACAGACACACGCACACACAAACACACGCACACACAAACACACACACACACAGACATAGACACAGACACATACCACACAAAGGATTTAATCACACAACGCGTTTAGAACACTTTGTGTTCATCGTCAGGTATATCTACAATTAACACAAATATGTACATTTTTTTTTTTTTTGGCGAGGTCTGAGAGACTGACGAAGTCTGCCCTCCGATGTTGATTCCTACAGGGAATATTGCATCTCCCATTGTTTGGACAAATCCCTGCCAGATCAGGGATTATTCATAAAATTACAACCAAGGATCTAATACAGAGTGGTACAAAATGATCTAACACATTTGTAAGCTTAATAAAAGCCAAACATAATAAATCATTTGAAAAAAATCTTTTATTTACTGAATGTTTATATAATGCCATTTTATTTTATTTATACCAAAATGTATTTATATATTTGATATCTTCCCGAAGAAGATTACCCTTAGCTTACCCGGGACAGATGACCGTCCCGAAGAAGGAGAAAGGAAGTTACTTTTTCTCCCGAAACGTAGGAAGTCTGAATGGACATTATCAATGATGGTTTGTGCAGATTCTGCAAAGAAGAGGAAGAAACACCGTTGCACCTGCTGGTTGACAGGCAACAGGCAACTTTGCTGCACAGAAGTAGGTGCTTCGGGACACTCAACAAAACTATAGAAAAACTTTTACCGCTGGACCCAGCAAAAGTGCTGAGCTTCTTGGAGGCGTTGAAGCTAACTGCTGGGGTACTTTACTATAGAAAGGAGGAAGTACAGTAGTTTTTTTTTAAAGACGCAGTGCTATAGTTAATCCCCTCTATAGTCAAATAATAATAAATTTTTTTGATAAAAACGCTACGAACTTATTCCCCAACACAAAATATAACATACTCTTTAACTCATTTCAATATAATAATTCTCTACACTCACCTGCGGAAACAGCTGTTCTGGATTTAGCGAAAATCTAACAGTTTTCACCGGTTGTAGATTTCTCACTTTTTCACCAGGCTAAAAAAAAAAAAAAAATTACATGCTATATCTTAAAGAAAGAGTAATAAATGACACTAAGTTTATACAGGGTGTCCATAAAGTCCATGTGCAGTTTAAAAAAATTATAACTTTATTCGTATTTACGATAGAAATAATCTGTAACAAAGATTAGAAGGAAGTAAACCTACATTTTTTAAGGTTTTATTCTAAAAATAATTTTTAGTTTCCACAGTCCTCCATAATTAGCAATATAGAGAGTAATACGCTTTTGCAGTATACGGAAAACATGCGCCAACTCATTTACAATAATCCGTATAATCTTATTAGTTATTTTAGCTTTGAAATCTTCAAATGGACAAGATTTGGATGCATACACAGTTGTTTTCACATACCCCTATAAGAAAATTTTAATGGAGTCAAGTCTGGCGTAAAGATGAATGAAATGGTTCACCTCTTCCGATTCATCTGTTAGGAAGTTCGTGATTTATCTGTATGGAAGAGGTTACCACATGACGGAGGTTAAGTGGTTAAAATTTGAATAAAACTTTAAAAAATATAGATTTACTTCTTTCTAATCCTTTTACAGACCATTTCTATCCCAGCTACAAATAAGGGTATATTTTTTTTAAAGCTCACACGGACTTTATGGACACCCTGTATATTTGCAGGATTGGGGCTATTTTTAAAAATCTGACTCTTAGGAAATCTAAAAGTTGGGTATTCTTATATGTTATAAAGATGCCACTCGACAGTAAAAGAAATCCCCTCTTTGTGTTTTTATTTCTCCACCATAAACACCAACCTTATTGAAATTCTGCTGCTGCTCCTCTCCGTTGTGTTCCCCTTTGACTGTCTTCGTCGAGGACAGATTAATCACGACGTGTTGTTTGTAATTCCCTGAATCATACTTCATTACCTTGCCTGAAAACAAAAGTCACATTACAATATATATATATATATATAAAGATTTCACATAAACACGTGAAATAACAATCAATGATCAAACCACAATAAGAAAATGGGAAAACAAGACAAACATCTTTCAACCGTAACAAGCGGTCTTCGTCAGTTGGGTTTTGACTCTGACGAAGACCGTTTGTTACGGTTGAAAGATCTTAGTCTTGTTTTCCCATTTTCTTATTGTGGTTTCATCATTTATATATATATATATATATATATATATATATATATATATATATATAAACTAGAATTTAAAAAGAACACATAGAAAGGAAATCACTGAACTCACAACTATATTTCGATGTCCTCGTCTTCAGGAAAAGAAGTGAATCGCTCCAAAGGCTGATAACGACTGTTTATCAAACGTCGTTATCAACCTTTGGAGCGATTCACTTCTTTTCCTGAAGACGAGGACATCGAAATATAGTTGTGAGTTCAGTGATTTCCTTTCTATGTGTTCTTTTTAAATTCTAGTTTATTCAGTTCGAAGAATCGTTTCATCTAATTGTTATATATATATATATATATCAATGATCAAACCACAATAAGATCATTCGTTCAGTTGGGTTTTTGACTCCGAAGAAGACTGCTTGTTACGGTTGAAAGATCTTAGTCTTGTTTTCCCATTTCTTATTGTGGTTTGATCATTGATTGTTATTTCACGTGTTTATGTGAAATCTTTATATATATAATATATATATATATATATATATTAGTATAAATAGGGAGCAGACCTTCTTTTATACATATTGTGTTAAACTGAATTGTCTTAATTAAACATACCTTTTTTTTGAGCAGTTTTTCATATTTCCTTGCTAATTTTAAATCATCTTGATTTAGCTGGTGGATTATTTGAGCGAAACTCTGGTAAACCATCAATATTTAATGATTAACATAACATAACATAACATAACTTGACATGTTTCGGTTGTCTCCAACCATCATCAGAAATTATTATAAAACGTTACAAAACAAAACCATTTTCATGGAACAAGTATGTAAACATAACAGTGAGTTAAATAAAATTGGTCACTAAAAATAAATATCCCTAAGTCTAACACTAAAATAAATATCCCTAAGTCTAACACTAGGAACATTTAAGTTAGGATGGGGGGGCCATTGAACCTAGCAGTTTGAGCTGACGTGTGCTACCTGTCTGCTGCTGGTTTAATTTAGGCTTTTTATCCAGAATCAGAAGTGCTTCCAATAATTGCAATCTCTTTTGATCTTGTTCAAGTCTGAATATTTTGGTGTTATCCGTGAACATCTTTCTAGATGCTCACTAGCATCATGGAACTTACTTGTTCCATGAAAATGGTTTTGTTTTGTAACGTTTTATAATAATTTCTGATGATGGTTGGAGACAACCGAAACATGTCAAGTTATGTTATGTTATGTTAATCATTAAATATTGATGGCTTACCAGAGTTTCGCTCAAATAATCCACCAGCTAAATCAAGATGATTTAAAATTAGCAAGGAAATATGAAAAACTGCTCAAAAAAAAGGTATGTTTAATTAAGGCAATTCAGTTTAACACAATATATATATATATATATATATATACATTTAGGAAACAGTCCTTCCTTAATACATGTCAGATTCAATTTACTGCCTATTGTTTTTTTAATTAACTTTTTGGATAACTTTTCCAAAAAGTTAAACTATTAAATAAAATTAACAAAGGATCCATGAGAGAGATATATAAGGAGTGTGGGAGAGATATGAATGAAAGGAGCGAGAGAGAGAAAGAGATAGAGGTTGAGGGATGTATAGAGACCGGGAGGGAAATAGATTGAGGTAGGACAGAGGGATGAGAGAGTGAGGAGGGAGAGTAGCGAGGGAAACAGGAGGGAGAAAGAGAGGCAGGAGGGAGGGAGGGATGAGAGTGAGGAGGGAGAGTAGAGAGGGAAACAGGAGGGAGAAAGAGAAGGGAGGTGGGAGTGAGAGAGTGAAGAATGAGAGGAGAGAGGGAACAGCAGGGAGAAAGATAGAGGCAGGAGGGAGGGAGAGAGAGAGAGAGATTGAGGGATGTATAGAGACCGGGAGGGAAATAGATTGAGGTAGGTCGGAGGGATT
>JAPFBL010000348.1:182500-367500 GCA_026182355.1 Hermatobates lingyangjiaoensis
TTCGTCTTGGATATGCAACTTGGTCATAATAATCAAAAAAGCAGGTTTCTCAGTTCAAAAAAAAAAAAAACAGTTCAAAATTGAAGATAGGTAGCACAGAAAGTAAAAGAAACACACTTACAGACTAAAATTTTCAGGTAATCCGTCTTCAAGAGAAAAGAGACGGTTTACTAGCCGTTGCGTCTAGTAACGGCTTTGGACGCTTTATTTCGAAAGCTTCCAAATTACAAATTTCTTTAAACTTTCTATTCACATGTAAGTGAATTTACTTTCTGTGCTACCTATCTTCAATTTTGAACTGTTATTGTGTCCAGTTTGGATCGTCTTTCCGTTTATCAATTGAATATATATATATATATATATATATATATATATATATAATATATATATAACAGATTCAATAATATATCGACCGTTTGATAGAATAGGTGTGTTCTCTAATCGGGGTTCGGTCAATTTTCCAGGATAAAAAATCAAACTCTCGTTGCCAACGTTTCGGTTTTATTTAAAACCTTTTTCATAGTCGAAAGACTAGAAAGTCTAGTCGAAGGTTTTGTCCGGCTAACATTGTTGTTCCTTTAAATAATGTAAATTTCATTTTCTTAGTTAAAAAATTCTTACTTCTGCCTATGAAAAAGGTTTTAAATAAAACCGAAACGTTGGCAACGAGAGTTTGATTTTTTATCCTGGAAAATTGACCGAACCCCGATTAGAGAACACACCTATATATATATATATATATATATATATATATATATATATATATATATATATATATATATATATATATATAACAGATTCAATAATATATCAACCGTTTGATAGAATAGGTGTGTTCTCTAATCGGGGTTCGGTCAATTTTCCAGGATAGAAAATTAAACTCTCGTTGCCAACGTTTCGGTTTTATTTAAAACCTTTTTCATAGGCAGAAGTAAGAATTTTTTAACTAAGAAAATGAAATTTACATTATTTAAAGGAACAAGAATTTTAACCGGACAAAACCTTCGACTAGACTGTCTAAGGTTTTGTCCTAAGGCCTAAGTCTAGTCAAAGGTGTTGTCCCGGTTAACATTGTTGTTCCTTTAAATAATGTAAATTGCATTTTCTTAGTAAAAAAATTCTTACTTCTGCCTATGAAAAAAGTTTTAAATAAAACCGAAACGTTGGCAACGAGAGTTTGAGTTTTTATCCTGGAAAATTGACCGAACCCCGATTAGAGAACACACCTACTATATATATATATATATATATATATATATATATATATATATATAAAATACATGCGTTTCATTAAAGTGAACCGCAGTCTCGGCATTCAGTATCTTCAGACTGAGAGATTCGCCAACTTCCTGTCAAGTGCCTCAAATTGAATAGGACCTGGCCGAGTGATAGATTAGATAAAATCAATCAAATAGATAAGCAATTTGTTATTCATAGTTAAAAAATAGATGGCACAGTTTTATTTAAAAGCGCTGTTGAAACACTTTTTGTTTGTTCTATTCCAGAAGCGATACTATTATACTACTAGTTTACACGGATTGTTTTAATTCAGCTAAAGCTCAAGACGACATACCTTGCATGTTCTTATCAAAGGGCGGTTGATGCTGGTACTGATTGTAGAAGGGCGGTCTCTGACTGTGCGGGTGAAACGGAGGACCGGTTTGCCCTGCGTAGGGTCCTCCAGGAACCTGTCACAAACCAGTTTAATCACTAACAGTCATAAGTTTAACATATGGGATATGAACCAGACAATATAAATAACTTTATATCGCCTGCGCAACAGTCATATTCGTTGTGTTAACTCTCAGAACGTGAGAGCTCAAATGAGTAAATTAAGAACACAGGGTTGGAGTGTGGGTATATCATGGGTTAAAGCTCACTCGGGAATTGAGGGAAATGAAGTGGCAGACCAAGTTGCCAAAGAAGCAGCCATGGACGACACTTTGAAGATAGAGTACTGGACGGTCCCATTAAGTTATATCAGGGCAAGTACTGCAGAGGAGAGCCTTAAACAGTGGGACCACAAATGGAAGTATTCTCCGAATGGGGCTCAAACAAAAAAGTTCTTTCCTACTCTACAACTACGTCTCAGGTCTGATGTGAAGATGTCGCACAGGATGACTCAGATGCTCAGCGGACATGGGAAGTGCAATGAGTATCTGAGCCGCTTTAAAATTGTACAAAGCTCTGCTTGCCTTTGTGGGTCGGCTTGTCAGACATGGGACCACTTGTTTGACTGTGAACTCTTGGAAGGAATAAGAGTAGACCTTGTCAGAGAGGTGCTGACCTCAGGTGGTACATGGCCTGAGAAACACAGTGAAATTTTGAAAAGACACTATGGACCATTCCAGAAACTAGTGAAGAATATAGACTTAGAGATGTACAACTTGTAAAATTCTTACTTGATTATTGATATATTCCCTATAATTAATAAGATATATATTGTATATAATTAGATATAAGACATATTAAAGTTGTGATAAATGTGTAGTCTATAAGGAAACACATTGTAAATATACGGTCCTGATGCAGGGTTACTGTGCTGGGAAAAAAAAAAAAAAAAAAATTAAAATAAATAACTTTATACGTATCAGATCAACAGGTACCAGTCTGTGATCCACGAAAATATTTAAGTCACCGCGAAGAACAGGCATTAATAAATTAATATTATAAATAAAAACCATTCTGAGCTAAAATGGATAAACAAACAAAAGTCTCCACACAAATGAAGTTTTATTCAACGCGTTTCGAACACTTTGTGTTCATCATCGGGAAGACACTATAATACAAATGATATCTAATCAGTTACAAAATTAGAGTGAAATAATAAAATTCAATTAAGAGAATTCAAGACATACACAAGGATGTGGTACTGACGGGTTGGTCCAGTGAAAACAACAAGTAGGAAATAGATCCGTTGCGAAAGAGTGGGGATAGGCATTTAGAAGATAAGGTGACAAAGGTGTCGGGTATGCTTGAAAACCGTTAACTGAAATACAGAAGGCCAGAACTACTAATTTAGAGGAAAGAAACTTTTTTTTGTTTTAATTTATTCTTTGTGATTCTAGGAACAGTTCAAGAATTTTTGGACACCCTGGAATTTGATCAATAAGACATAGAGAGCCAGAAGGATTATTAATGAAGGTTTTGTTTATTTCGAAAGCTTCCAAATTACAAATTTCTTTAAACTTTCTATTCACATGTAAGATGGTAAGGTTCAAGTTCGGGTCAAAGCTGTGATTTTGTGTGACAAGGTGTTTCGCAAAATGTTAAAAAAATTCTTTATTATTCTTATTGTCATTTTTCTTTTGCAAATATTCATTAATATTGAAATTCTAATATTGAAATTTCATTAAAATGAAATAAAAACCACTTAAAAAGTAGATAGCACACAGATAGACACAGGAATAACTCACTTCTAGGGGTAGTAATGGAGTGATTAAGCGCCACTAATAGCCTCTAACACTCAACTCCGACTTTCGGCCTTCACGAGGCTACCCTGTTAACCTGCTATATGCAGGGACAAACGAAAGAGGAGGAGAAGGTAATCAGGGGCTGGGCCTGACCACCTTCGTTTCACATCCTTCCCAATCCCCAAATCCCCTCCATTTATCTCAGCCCCAATCTAAGGTGTTATGCGATCTGTGCCAAAGGATGGATAATACAGAGGTTACTGTATTATGAACGGAGCCTCAAGAGTACTACGCGACACCCCTTGAATAAATAGCCTTACTCCGTTATGCAGTGCTCTGCAGGAGCGTACAAAATACCACTGATAGAGAGATACTGGTTTCCCCTGTATTACACTAAGGAGAAGGAAGTCCGGAGACCATCCTCCGGAAGCGAAGAGGGTACAACCAAAAGCGCTAAACTAGTGGGAGACAACCTCCCACAATAGCACCTAAGCACCCGAAGAAGGAGAAAGGAAGTTACTTTCTCCCGAAACGTATGTAGCCTGAATGGACATTATCAATGATGGTTTATGCATATTCTGTAAAGAAGAGTAAGAAACACCATTGCACCTGCTGGCTGACTGTCAAGCAACTTTGCTGCTCAGAGGTAGATACTTCGAGACAATCAACAAAACCACAGAAAAACTATTACAGCTGGAACCTTCAAAAGTGCTGAGCTTCTTGGAGGTGTTGAAGCTAACCACTAGGGTACATTAATACAGAAGGGGGGGAAGTTGTGGAAAATTTAAGACGCAGTGGTATAGTCACCCTCAAATAATAATAATAATAATTTAATGAGAGCTCTTAAAATACTGTCGGTTCCACGGGGACGAGGCTCCAAGCCCATAAGTTAATTTCATTTATCATTTCAATTATTTTACTTCATCCATTTTCTTTCTCTTCTTACAGGTTTTAACTCATGTCTCGTCATGCGGTCGGACTCGTGGTGGCTGTGGTTCCTTACTCAGGTAGAGTAGACACAAGTGATCATATGTGATGTGTCGCTGTGTGAGAAGCAGTATCTTCTCGGGTGGGTTTCTGCATAGCACCAAGAAGGAGCTAGACCTCCGGCCCTCACCAGTGGGTGGGAGCATTTATTGGCAAATGCTCCTATACTGGTACTCATTCCTAATGAGCCCTGGCCCGGGGGAACGGGTATTTCCCTCTTCGGAGGGGGACGACCGAATCCTCAAGGATCAAGGTAGTTCTTAAACTGTCAGCTTGTAGGTGCTGGTCAGACAATAATAATAATTTAATAAACGAGCAAATAAACCATCAAACGAATATTTTATTTAAAGTTTTAAAAAAATGAAAAGACAGCTTAGAGACTTGACGACGAAAATAGTGAACAAGAAAATCACACTTTATACTGTTAAGTAGATAAAAGTTTTTTAAAATAATTTAATAATAGGAAAAAATTATACAGGAGTGGAAAATATAACACTGGTAACGACTTGTTGGATCAGTTCCTTTTGAAGATGGGTGACACCCTAAAGCGGTTGGATGGCTCCAGCAGCAGTATACTAGGTAAGACGGTTTATTCTATTTCTAATATTAATCATGTAAAGGATGACGCTGTGTACCTGCATGTTAGGATGCGGAGGATAGTTCTGAAAGTGCGAAGGCGGCACTGGAGGAGGGTAATGATGTGGAGGTGGGGGCGGTGGAGGCGGCAGAGGTTGAGGTTGGACTGGTAGGTAAGACGGTTTATTCTATTTCTAATATTAATCATGTCAAAGATGACGCTGTGTACCTGCATGTTAGGATGCGGAGGATAGTTCTGAAAGTGCGAAGGCGGCACTGGAGGAGGGTAATGATGTGGAGGTGGGGGCGGTGGGGGCGGCAGAGGTTGAGGTTGGACTGGAGGTCCATATGGAGGAGGTGCCATATGTGGTGGAGGCGGCATGGGACCAGGCATGAAGTGGTGAGGGGGCGGCATTGATGGCACCATGTGCGGGGGCGGAGGACCGAGGACAAGAGGCGGGGGTCCTACTGCACGTTGAGGCGGGTATGCTGTCGGTACTGGGGGCTGGTAACAGTTCGCAGGGTTGTAACCTCCTCCGTAGTGCTGAAACAGCAGTCGCAACCATTTAGCATTACATAGCCTTTATACTACAAAAATACTTCATTTAACTGACAATATTATTATTGTAATATTATATAATCACTATAACAATACATTTACCGTTTAGACTGGAAACAATATTTTAATACTTCAGCTTTCACGATATTCAACAACATTTGTCCTGAAGAAGAGTTGTTGCCAATTTATTCCAATATATATATATATTCACTGATAAAACGAAAAACGATCCAAACTGGATACAATACGAGTTCGAGATTAACAAAGAGCAACACACAAAGTAGGGAAACACACTTACAGACTCAAATTTTCGGGTAATCCGTCTTCAGGAGAAAAGAGAATGGGAGACCAAGCACGTTGTAGGCGCAACGGCAAGTAACCAACCCGGCAACCGCCAGCGCTGTCAACCGTACCCGGTCTTAAAGTATAGAATTAGGAGAAGATATAAACAGAAACTCAGATAAGCAGTACTGGTTAGGTAAAACTATAAATAGGTGAAAAATTATAAACAATATAAGATAAAAACAAACTATAAAAAACAAAAATAATGATAGAGAAAAGAAGAAAAAAATAAATAAATAAATAAAAATAAATACAATACAAAAAACTTGCATTGGTTGTTTTAGTAAAATAGGTCTTAGAAACAATTCTTGAACAAGTTATAATATTTAAATAAGTTGACTTACAGGTGGATGGTACTGATGTGTAGGAGGCGGATGCATGAGTTGTGGGTGTTCCATTCATATCCCATCTGGGGCCGTAAGAATCTGGAAAAATACAAAATTCAATTACAAACTCAATATAAGTCATTGATTATTACTGATTAAGAAGTAACAACATCCGGTGGCCAGGTTTAGCTCAAGGTGCTAAGGTGTTCGATCCCCACCTGAACATCGATTTATTCACAGGGGAGGTGAATAAATCTGAGCATGTCGTCCCTCGGAGAGGACGTTAAACCATCCGTCCACGACGTTCCTGTACGAAGTCAGGTATTCGTTAAAGATCCCTAATCTAAACAGACTTGAGTAAGTCAAAATTTAGGACTTTCAATGTAGAATAACAGGTAATGTGACTCGCCCTAAAAACACTAAAAGGTGAAAACCTTCTAAGTGTGGGTGTTGGAGAGCAACACTTTTATATATATATTAGTGAAGGTTGGTAGCAATCCTTCTTGCAACAAGTTTCTAAAAATTTTATGCCAATTTCATGCTTGGTTACCTTTTTTGAGAGTTTCTCTAATGTCCTACAGGCTCTTCTTCTCACTTCCTCGGGGAATAAAAAAATCAACTGACCCACCCAAATTTTTTTTTCATAACTACACGTTCTAACACTATTTAAGAACTAACTAAATATTATTTTCAATAAAACAACGACATGTTTCGGTCTCGTAGACCATCATCAGGCTAAGCTTACGACTAAAGTATAGGGTGTATTACAATGTAATGTATAATATATATATATATATATAAATATATATATATAAAATTTTGTTTCTATTTCACAGTTGATACTTTTATGAATATTGAAAAACCCTAGATTATAACTTGAAACCCCAGATCAGGGCGGCCAATGAGAATATACGCGAAACCCTAAATTAAACTTGAAAAGCCAGATCAGGGTTGTCATGAGAATTTTACTAATACCCTAGCCTATGCTCAGAAAAACCCTAGATTATAACTTAAAACCCCAGATCAGAGTTGTCAATAAGATTTCATCAAAACCCTATTCTGGGATCAGAAAACCCTAGATTATAACTTAAAACCCCAGATCAGAGTTGTCAATAAGATTTCATCAAAACCCTATTCTGGGATCAGAAAACCCTAGATTATAACTTATAATCCCAGATATTAAAACACACATATTAATAAAAATATATATTTACTGATTTTACTCGCCTTTATTATTGCATTATTCTGAATTTTCTTCTTCTCCAGTTACTGAGGTTAAACATAATCCATCTCTCTATCATTTCTCCCTCTCTTAATATCTTTGACTTACTGCTCCACACTCCATATCGCGTATTAGTTCTTTTCCTGACTGTCAAGTAGTACAATCATTGTTACTTCTTGCTATTAACTGTATTGCCACAACTCTATCACTTACTCTTTAATACTTAGTTATTTTGATACTTTTAAAGATAGACTTTTATAAAAAAAAATACTTCAATACATTTCTATTTCAACTAAAAGATTAAATAGGAGATACCTTTTCATTCTAAAATGAAATTATTCTATAAATTTAATATAATTTTTAGAATTCGTTAACTGGCACGTTTTTACGGAATATTTTGGTTCGATCAGCTAAAAAAAATGTTAACAGCCCTGATGTAGAACAGAAAACCCCACATTTTGTCAAATTCTAAAAAAAAACCTATAGACCTCAAATCTGAGGAAAAAATAGAACCCTAGTCAACATCTATAGATCTCAAATCTGGGGAGGTCAAAACCCCAGCATTGGTAGCACTGACTGCTAGCTTTGAGATAAAAAGTTTAACGATTGACTGCTCATAAAGGGGTTTCTAAGAGGTTCTACTTGATAATTCAGATAAATGGTGACACATTGTAGGGTAAAAAGCTAATGAAATAGTCTCCACATATAAAAATTTAATGGTATAAAAAACGCGTTTCGTTCCTCAGGCATTAACAAAATAAAAATCAAATAAAATAAGGAAGAGAGTACATACCTAAGGGTGAGTGTCTGTGGTACAACTGACTGGGAATAGGATGGAAGAGGGCGAGGGAATGGAGTGTACACATACCTAAGGGTGAGTGTCTGTGGTACAACTGACTGGGAATAGGATGGAAGTGGGTGAGGGTATGGAGTGTACACATACCTAAGGGTGAGTGTCTGTGGTACAACTGACTGGGAATAGGATGGAAGTGGGTGAGGGTATGGAGTGTACACATACCTAAGGGTGAGTGTCTGTGGTACAACTGACTGGGAATAGGATGGACGTGGGTGAGGGTATGGGGATACATCTGTTTCATATTGAAAGCAAGTACATTTCATTCTTATTTTTTTTTTCCTAAAGGTTAGGCAGATCTATTACATTTGCTCTAGGACTAAGTGTAGGAAACATATTGAAAATATAACACAGAGAACTATAACGAAATATAAACAAATATAGGAATAAGGAGAAAATATAACTTTTATATATATATCAATGATCAAACCACAATAACAAATGGGAAAACAAGACTAAGATCTTTCAACCGTAACAAGCGGTCTTCGTCAGAGTCAAAAACCCAACTGTTGGGCGTGTATATTTTGTTGTATATTTTGGTCTGGGAAAAATTGGTGGTTATTGGTGGCTAAATGTTTGGCAAAATGGGATATGAATTGATTATTGTTGGGGGATTTGGTTTTCTGTTTATTTCTTATATATGTTCTTTTATTCTTTTGTTAAATGATCTTAGTGTAACTAATTTCTTTTATGTGGAGACTATTTCATTAGCTTTTATCAGTTTGGTTTTTGTCTCTGACGATGACCGCTTGTTACGGTTGAAAGATCTTAGTCTTGTTTTCCCATTTCTTATTGTCGTTTGATCATTGATTGTTATTTCACGTGTTTATGTGAAATCTTTATATATATATATATATATATATATATATACACAATTAAAAGAAACGGTCCAGCGGACTTTTTTACAATAAAATAAAAAAACGAAGGAAATTTATAGAAGTAACACTTCCTTCTTCCTGACAACCTACTTCCCTGGCGCTTATAAGCTTCGTGCTGTTATTAAGGAGTCTTTTCCGATTCTGTCTACTTCTACTTCTACTTCTTCCATCTTTAATCACCCCCCTTCTATTTCCTACCGTAAACCTGCCAATCTAAAAAGCATTTTCTCTCATATTTCCCCTCAGCCTTCCAATCCTGTTCCTGGAATGAAACAATGTGGACGCCGTGGCTGTCAAACTTGCCTGATTGTAAATCCTAATCCTTCCTTCGATTCCCCTCTCCACCATAGTTCCTACCCGGTTCAGGTCAATTCCTCCTGTACCTCGAGCAACTGTGTTTACCGACTGGATTGCACTCAGTGTGACTCCTTTTACGTTGGCTTAACTTCTAATAAGTTGAGCCTTCGTATGAATGGTCATAGGGCTTCAGTCGGTCAACGCAGTAACTATCCTGTAGCCATCCATGCGAACTCGCATGGACTCAGTTTCAATGACTGTTTCAGGGTTCAGATCCTGAAACAGATCCCGAATCCAACAATAAAGTTACCCTAAGAGCTTCAGAGGAGGCATAATATGCTTACTTGATGCTCGCTCTTCCCCCGGACTCAACCTCAACCGATAATTATTTATGATTTATTTATTTATTTATTATTTTTTATTTATTAATTTATTATTTTATTTATTTATTTATTTATTTTTTATTTATTATTTTTATTAATTTTAATTTGATTTATCTACTTTTTTATAATTTTTTATAGTTATAATTTTTACTCGTTCCTTTTACGTCTTAATTTGGCTCTTCATTTCCTTCCCTCCCTTCCCCCGCTTGGTGGTAAGTGGTGGGGTACTGGCTGCGGTTTCCGAGTTCAGTACCGCCCTGTCTTCCTGCGGGACTCTTCGCTCTTCGCACCTCCTGATGACGACGATTGTCGAAATATCGATGTGAGTTAAGTCTGTGTCTTTCTGTGTGTTTCCTTCGTTTTTTATTTTATTGTATATATATATATATATATATATATAAATTAAGAAAAGTTGTACACTTGGGAATTTGTTCATTGAGGCAAGTAGAAGAATTATCGCGCACTAATTTGTTAATTCCATACACTTCTAAAATAGTTATTTCACGGAATTTATTGTTTCTATGTAGTATTTGTATATTTTGGTCTGGGAAAAATTGGTGGTTATTGGTGACTAAATGTTTGGCAAAATGGGATATAAATTGATTATTGTTGGGGGATTTGGTTTTCTGTTTAACTTCTTATATATGTTCTTTTATTCTTTTGTTAAATGATCTTAGTGTAATTAAATTTTTATATGTGGAGACTAGGTTAGGTTAGGTTGCAGTGGCAGTCCCACAAGGGAACACACGTAGGCCAAGCATTGGCCCTTTGTGATACCACACAATGAAGATTGATTCTACAGTGGGAGTCCTAAATTTTGCCTAACTCAAATATATTTAGAGTAGAGATCTTTAACGAGTACAGGCTCGGGACCGACGGTTTAACGTCCTTCTCCGAGGGACGACGTGCTCAGATTTATTCACCTCCCGCGTGAATAAATCGAAGGCCAGGTGAGAATTGAACCCCGGTCCTATCAGTTCAGAGGTGAGCACGTAACCACTGAGCTAGCCTGGCCCCCTATGTGGAGGTTATTTCATTAGCTTTTATCCTAGAATGAGTAAATATCACTTAATAAGTGATTGCACTATGTCATTAGAAATGGTGACTCACCTGACTGATAGTGGCTGGGAGGCGGGGGTGGGAGGTGTGGTCTGAAGTGGGGATTGATATGTATATTCGGTTTGGCATGCTGCCCGGGATGAGAAGGTCTAGCAGGCCTTGACTGGTAACCTCTGTTGTAGACCTGCTGGTGTTGACCACCTCTGGGAGAAGTTTGATGCTTGGGCTTATGGCCTTCGGGTAACTTGACAGCAACTTTATCTGAAAGATGAAGAAAATAAAATCAACTGCGATTATATCTACAGAGGAAAAGAGAAGACACAGCAATAGCAAAGGTGGAGAGAAAGATGTACAGATGGGAATCACTAATCCAGAGCAATGGGTAGTAAAGGAGTGATTATGCGCCACTAATATCCTCTAGCACTCAAATCCAATTTTCGGGCTTCGCGAGATTACCCTGTTAACCTGCTATATACAGGGACAAACGAAAGAGGAGAAGGTGACCAGGGGCTGGGCCTGACCACCTTCGTATCACATCCTTCCTAATCCCCAAATCCTCTCCTCTTATCTCAGTCCCAATCTAAAGTGTTATGCAATCTGTGCCGAAGGATGGATGACACAGGGGTTACTGTATTACGAACAAACCCTCAAATAAATTCTTCATCTTTGCAGAATCTGCACAAACCATCATTGATAATACCCATTCAGTCTACCTACGTTTCGGGAGAAAGTGACTTCCTTTCTTCGGGACAGTCCTCTTCGGGTCCTTAGGTGCGCTTATGGGAGGTTGGCTTCCACTAGAAAAGTGACTTCATTATATAGCCTTACTTCGGTATGCGGTGCTCTGACGGAGTGGACAAAATACCACCGATAGAGTATCAGTGATTTTCCTCTGTATGATACTAAGGAGAAGGAAGTCCGGAGACCATCCTCCGGAAGCGCAGAGGGTCCAAAGGCGCTAACTACTGGAAGCCAACCTCCCATAAGCACACCTAAGGACCCGAAGAAGACTGTCCCGAAGAAGGAAAGAGGAAGTCACTTTCTCCCGAAACGTAGGTAGACTGAATGGGTATTATCAATGATGGTTTGTGCAGATTCTGCAAAGATGAAGAAACACCGTTACACCTGCTTGCTGACTGTCAGTCAACTTTGCTGCACAGAGGTAGTAATTCGGGACACAAAAAACTTTTACCGCTGGACCCAGGAAAAGTACTGAGCTTCTTATCAGTTTTGAAGTTAACTGCTGGGGTACTTTAGTACAGAAGAGGGGAAGTACAATAGTTTTTAAGACTCAGTGCTATAGTCAGCCTCAAATAATAAAAAATATATTTTTCAACATAAACAAATCAGAGCCGATTTATTAAAACTATGCAATAAATAGCTATTTTTGAACTTTATTTTTGTATAAAGAACATTCTATCCTCATCTATGGCTCCACTGAATCAAGCAAATGACAAGCTTAAACATTAATCATTGTTAGTGTCCGAAAAGATTGAACTTTTGAATAAACTTGAAGGTGTGTCTGTGAGAAGAATGTATAAATTTAATACCATGGATCAACAATTTTAGATATAAAGGAACAGAAAGTGCACCCTCCTGGTTCCAAAGTTGCCGGATTAGTGATTGCCAACGCTCGTTCGTTTCCCTCTACTCCTGCATGTTCTGGCATCCAGTAGAGAGAGATCCTGTTCCTCATACCCAGGAGATTGAGTTTATTTTTGTAGTTCAGGACCATCTTCGAGCTCAATGATTTAATTGCTGCTTGACTATCAGAATTATTTCTATAAGTCTTTTCTAATATCCTTTATCCATGTTGCATTGTGCACATCTTTCAATGGCATGGACATCAGCTTTAAAGATACTGGTGTACATGCCTATAGATTCGGAATATTTGATCTTAGGCCCAAATACTCCAGCTCCTGTACCTTCCGCTGTCCTCAATCCATCTGTATACCTGTCTTGATTTGTATTCATGTATCTCAACCTTTCGGCCACTCCATGATACAAAGCACTACAGATCGATGCTTTTTTACGTGAGACCCTTTCGCCACTTGAGGGAGTCCACGACAGCCTTACCGAAGCAAGGTCGCGCTGAAGTCCGTCAAGTGCCCAAGGTGGACCTCGCGGAGGCGGGTCCCACGATACTCCATCTGTATACCATATATTACCCCATACCTTACCTTATGAATCTTTGCACTTATTCAAGCCCTCTAAATCACTTTTGGATGTATCCAGAGGCTACTCGAAGTTGACCCACTTGTGAGGTTAGCCTGGATAAGATCATGACTCCCGAGCCATGGTTCAGAGTAACGGACTCTTTATACCTTTATAGCGGGACAACCAAATCCGGAAGGAAAGACAGGAGGTAGACCTTAAACCGAAGACTTTATTAGATGTCTGCCAACGGAATAACACGTATCATCTCTATTTACTCATCAAACATGGGCATATCTGCTAGTATAGAGTTAAGTTTGTACAGTCTATCTCAAGTTACCTAGACTATCTGGTATTGCAGTAGTAATCCTCGTAGTTATACTCGTCATAGACGGGCATATCTGCTAGTATAGAGATAAGTTTGTACAGTCCATCTCAAGTTACCTAGACTATCTGGTATTGCAGTAGTAATCCTCGTAGTTATACTCGTCAAAGACGGGCATATCTGCTAGTATAGAGATAAGTTTGTACATTCCATCTCAAGTTACCTAGACTATCTGGTATTGCAGTAGTAATCCTCGTAGTTATACTCGTCAAAGACGGGCATATCTGCTAGTATAGAGATAAGTTTGTACAGTCCATCTCAAGTTACCTAGACTATCTGGTATTGCAGTAGTAATCCTCGTAGTTATACTCGTCAAAGACGGGCATATCTGCTAGTATAGAGATAAGTTTGTACAGTTCCATCTCAAGTTACCTAGACTATCTGGTATTGCAGTAGTAATCCTCGTAGTTATACTCGTCAAAGACGGGCATATCTGCTAGTATAGAGATAAGTTTGTACAGTCCATCTCAAGTTACCTAGACTATCTGGTATTGCAGTAGTAATCCTCGTAGTTATACTCGTCAAAGACGGGCATATCTGCTAGTATAGAGATAAGTTTGTACAGTTCCATCTCAAGTTACCTAGACTATCTGGTATTGCAGTAGTAATCCTCGTAGTTATACTCGTCAAAGACGGGCATATCTGCTAGTATAGAGATAAGTTTGTACATTCCATCTCAAGTTACCTAGACTATCTGGTATTGCAGTAGTAATCCTCGTAGTTATACTCGTCAAAGACGGGCATATCTGCTAGTATAGAGATAAGTTTGTACAGTCCATCTCAAGTTACCTAGACTATCTGGTATTGCAGTAGTAATCCTCGTAGTTATACTCGTCAAAGACGGGCATATCTGCTAGTATAGAGATAAGTTTGTACATTCCATCTCAAGTTACCTAGACTATCTGGTATTGCAGTAGTAATCCTCGTAGTTATACTCGTCAAAGACGGGCATATCTGCTAGTATAGAGATAAGTTTGTACATTCCATCTCAAGTTACCTAGACTATCTGGTATTGCAGTAGTAATCCTCGTAGTTATACTCGTCAAAGACGGGCATATCTGCTAGTATAGAGATAAGTTTGTACAGTCCATCTCAAGTTACCTAGACTATCTGGTATTGCAGTAGTAATCCTCGTAGTTATACTCGTCAAAGACGGGCATATCTGCTAGTATAGAGATAAGTTTGTACAGTCCATCTCAAGTTACCTAGACTATCTGGTATTGCAGTAGTAATCCTCGTAGTTATACTCGTCAAAGACGGGCATATCTGCTAGTATAGAGATAAGTTTGTACAGTCCATCTCAAGTTACCTAGACTATCTGGTATTGCAGTAGTAATCCTCGTAGTTATACTCGTCAAAGACGGGCATATCTGCTAGTATAGAGATAAGTTTGTACAGTCCATCTCAAGTTACCTAGACTATCTGGTATTGCAGTAGTAATCCTCGTAGTTATACTCGTCAAAGACGGGCATATCTGCTAGTATAGAGTTAAGTTTGTACAGTCTATCTCAGGTTACCTAGACTATCTGGTATTGCAGTAGTAATCCTGGTAGTTATACTCGTTTTCCTCTCATTCGTAAATCGAGATCTTTCTTTACTCCTTTTTTCTTCCTCTTCATCGCTGTCTTCGTCTGAAACATAACAACGTCTTATCACTAACCAAAGATTTAAAACTCATCTCCTTTTTATTTATTAAACAATTTGGCAAACCTGAACAATACGAGGTGTGTAAATAAAGTAGTGAGACTGGCAACGTCGCTTTCGATCTGGCAACGCTGGAGACGCGTGGCCTTGAGTAGCGTCAGGTGCACGTGTGATGCGCCTCCAGTATGAATCTGAACTCATCACAGTAATTTGTTTGTCCGTAGCGTTGGTTTTCGTGAAATGGTTTTTTCTTGAGCGTTTTAAAAATGAGTGACCTCAAAGTTGAGCAGCAGTGTGCAATCAAATTTTGCTTCAGACTTGGACATAATGCAACCGAAACTTTTGAAAAACTTCAGGAGGCCTATGGAGAACGTGTTTTATCAAGGGCACAGGTTTTTCGGTGGTTTAAGAAATTTTCAGAAGGAAGAGAGTCGATTGAAGACGAACCACGACAAGTGGGTGTTGCATCACGACAACGCGCCCTGTCTCACTGCCATCTCAATAAACGGGTTTTTGGCCAGTAAAAACATTCCTGTTGCTCCTCAGCCTCCTTATTCACCAGACTTGAGTCCTTGTGACTTTTTCCTCTTCCCGAGATTGAAAAATCACCTCAAGGGAACTCACTTCGGGACACTACAAAACATACAAACTGCTGTAACCGACCAGCTGAAGGCCATTCCAGAATCCGAGTTCCAGCAATGCTACAATGATTGGAAGGACCGTCTCCAGCGCTGTGTGGCTTCCGAAGGGAACTATTTCGAAGGTGACAATATCACATTGTAATTATATTTGAATAGAAAATTTAAAAAAAAATCAGTCTCACTACTTTATTTACACACCTCGTAAGCTTTCAAAAGTGTAACCATTGAAATTTATAACCTCCTACTGGAAAACCGTTATTTTGGCGTTATTTTTCTCTTCAGCACATTCTTAATTTATGTGTTTTGACAAATTGAGAAATTATATTTTTCTAAGTGGACATAAAAGAACAAACTTAAATGATTTGAAATTCACAGAAGGGGTTCTTGAGGATTTTGGTCGTAAAACATACAACTCCTGATTATAAGACGACGTTTAACCAAAAGTTGTTTGGCATTTTCAAGGCTAAAAAACAATTTATTAACGACATAAGTAAAGCAAGATAAACACATCCACGGATACCAACCAACAGAAAACAAAAAATTCAGTAACAAGAGAACCACAAAAAGATCATAAAATACCTAGTGTTATTATTCATATTTTAAAAACAGACATTTGTTGTTTAAACCTAATTACTTATAATTCTGAATAATTAATAATAAGTAATTAGGTTTAAACAACAAATGTCTGTTTTTAAATAATGAATAATAACACTAGGTATTTTATGATCCTTTTGTGGTTCTCTGGTTACTGAATTTTTTTGTTTGTTTAGTTTGTTTTCTGTAGGTTGGTATCCGGTGATGTATTTATCTTGCTTTACTTATGTCATTAATAAATTGTTTTTTAGCCTTGAAAATGCCAAACAACTTTTGGCGAAACGTCGGCTTATAATCAGGAGTTGTATGTTTATGACCAAAATCCTCAAGAACCCCTTGTGTGAATTTGAATATCAGTGGTCGAGAAGCTATAATGATTTGTATTCATATCATTTGTTGACCACTGATTCTTAAAGTTCAAAGATAGTTTTTCTTGAGGATTTTCAATATATTTCTCTGATAAGTAAGTATAAATCTTATAAGTAACTTATTTGTCTTATAAGAAACTGTAAGTCTTGTAGAAACATACAAGTTTTATAAGTAACTTATAAGTCTTACAGAGTAACTTATTTCACTTATAAGTAACTTATTTGTGTTATAAAAAACTGTAAGTCTTGTAGAAACTTACAGGTCTTATAAGTAACTTATAAGTCTTACAAAGTAACTTATTTCTCTTATAAGTAACTTATTTGGCTTATAAGTAACTGAAAGTCTTATAAGAAGCTGTTTTTAAGACTTATAAGAATGAATATTCTACAGTTACAATCAGAGCTGATAATTGACAGATAAAATACATGGTAAATACATAAAATATTGTAAAGTAAATATTTAAATT
Source organism: Hermatobates lingyangjiaoensis (assembly GCA_026182355.1). Classification (NCBI taxonomy): domain Eukaryota; kingdom Metazoa; phylum Arthropoda; class Insecta; order Hemiptera; family Hermatobatidae; genus Hermatobates; species Hermatobates lingyangjiaoensis. Next base: position 199,649 of record JAPFBL010000348.1, read on the forward strand.
ATTTCCGTACCTAATCTTTGAAAGACTGGTTGGGTTTCCTCTATTGTAGGTCCAATATCACTGACTGTAGCTTTCTGAAATGTATGAAGAAAAGTATGTTTAAAATGATAAAAACATTTGAAAGAAGTTAAAAGGACAAAATGAGGTCCACAGATTTTTTTTTAGACGACTGAGGGGTAGACAGAATCAGCCTTCCGATCTTGATTCCTCGAAGGAATTTGTAATTCCCAAAGAAGATTGATTCTTCATTGGCAGTCCTAAATTTTACTTATTTTATTGTTTAAATAGCGCAGGGGTTCCTAATGAGGGTGAAATTCACACCCAGGGGTGACTTTTGGGTTTCCAGGGGGTGAGTTGTGGCCTCTGTAAGTTTACAGAATAAGGAAAGCTATTACTTAACTCCAGACCAAAGGTCCTACTGAACCTGCTGAGCTACAGGTAAGGTCAATAGCCTTTTTTTCCCCTGGTTCCAAGAACCTGTGAATATATATAAGCCAATGCAACTTGCGGATATAGCTGAATGACCCCACTAGGGGCAAGTAGCTTTTTAAGTCCAACCCTCTAAATGCCTCACCCCGCCGACTGCCATCCAGAGTGGACCACCCCTCCTTGCTACTCTACTACCAATTTGTTCATTATACTAACACCATTCAACCAAGTGTTATCAAATGTTCATATAAAGTCATCACATCACATTGAGCCAATCACAATTCATTACTGAGTAATTAAAATTAAGGGTGCCAGGCTAGCTCCGTGGTTACTTGCTCACCTCTGAACTGATAGGGCCGGGGTTCAATCCTCACCTGGCCCTCGATTTATTCACGCGGGAGGTGAATAAATCTGAGCACGTCGTCCCTCGGAGAAGGACGTTAAACCTGTTTTGATTTGTAGTCATGTTTCTCGGCCTTTCGGCCCAATCCATGAAGAACAAAGCAATTACAGATCGATGCTTTTTTACGTGAGACCCTTTAGCCACATGAGAGGACACACAACATTCCTCAGAGGAGGGATGCGACCGAGCCCGCTCATGTGCCCAAGGTGGACCTCGCGGAGGCGGGTCCCACGACACCACATCATGCCAAAAAAAAAAAAAAATTAACGGTTTAGTGTATGGACCTTTTTCCTTTTCCTATCAAGTAAATGAAGGCCAAGAAGTGTTTTAACACTTTTCCCTGGAGCAGGCTTCTGTATAGTTCTTCAATTAATACACCGACCTGGATCTCTAACCTAAACCTCGGTAGGTCGAAGAATGGAAGGACGTTAAACCGTCGGTCCCAAGCCTGTACCATGTCAGGTACTCGTTAAAGATCCCTACTCTAAATAGATTTGAGTTTAGGCAAAATTTAGGACTCCCACTGTAGAATCAATCTTCATTGTGTGGTATCACAAAGGACCAATGCTTGGCCTACGTGTGTTCGCTTGTGGGACTGCCACTGCAACCTAACCTAACCTAATTAAAATTAAACTCACATCCACTTTGTCATCAATGGGCAAAGCCTCAAGATCTTCATCTCGGACTGTCAATTCGATGGCATCTTCTTCGACCAAAAGCTCAGAATAATCCCTGAAAGCGGATAACAATTATAAATAATCCCTAATTTATAATTTATTTAATAATAAACAATCCTTAATTAATAACAATTATAAATACACTCGACCCTCGAGTTTCTGTACTTTTGTTTCTTCTGAATAGCATAAATTATCACTCGGGTATAGGTAATTCACAATGAGGACAGAGCGAGACTGAGTAGCCTAGGCTACTCCAATTTCGTTATCTTAAGAAAATTATACCTTTATGTATAAACAATATTAATATTACATATTTTAATGTATTCTAAACATAAACTAACTGTATCCATCCGTATTTGATGATTGTGATTTAAAGCAAGGTCAAGGAGAGAATTGCCTAGCTATCCCCCTTCTCATATGCCTACATTATCCACTATTAGGCTACCACTTCCCAGTGTTACCAATTTCTGGACATCTCTTGCTCTGTATTAGTACTGAAATTTATTAAGTTTTATTAAGTACAGTGGTACTTCGGGATACGAGTGCCCCAACATATGAGTTATTTGAGATACGAGCTGTCAAATGAGCAAAATTTTGTTTTGAAATACGAGTGAAATTTGAGATACGAGAAACAGCCAATTGTAGTATCAGGTCATTTATAAATATGTACATTTCTTTTTTCTATGATGCCACCTATGGCCCACTCAGTTTTCAGTTTACCTTTGAAAATTAGATGATCAATTCAATTGGAAGATCTTGGGAATGTGGGAGAGAGTTTCACAGTTCGTGGCAAAAAAACACCCCGAAAAAGTTGCAACTGGTCGTGGGCCGGATCTATTTAATGAAACCTGTCTAACTCATTTCCGTAGCATTCTGAAAAGGAGGAAGAAACGAACCTCCTTGGACAGTTTTTTTTTTACTCTTGCGAAGCTACTGTATTTTTTTAATACATTATCATTTAAGTTATGTCTAAGTTAAATTTAAAAAAAGCAAAATACTAATTACATATGTACGTAAACTTAATAAAACTAGATTTTTCTAACCACTTCTATATTCTCTTTTATTATGTTTTTATACAATATTAGTTATTTATAAATACATTTTTCTTATTCAAAATCACATTAGAAAAACAATCAGGGATAAGTATTTTTGGGGCTGGAACGCATTAATGGCATTTCAATTGATTTCAATGCGGAAAATTGCTTTGAGATACGAGTAAATTGACATACGAGCAAGGTTACGGAACGAATTAAAACTCTTATACCGAGGTACCACTGTATATAGATTATTCACAACTCAATACTAGATTCACGAATGAAAACAAGAGTGGATAACTGACTAACATGAAATTAAAACAATGCTGAACGACCACTGCCAATTTCTAACTACTTAGAATGACTCGTTTAAAACGAGAAGCTGATAATATCGTAATCTCCTGATAATCTAATCGTCCGTAAAATAGCGATCACATTACATTAGGCGAGATTAGATATAAAGGTATTTTATAACGTTAAAAGTAATGGCTGAATCATAGTAAATTTTCCAAATCAATACAGTGGAACCTCTACATACGAGCTACTCTACTTACGAGAAACTCGAGATATGAGAGGTCTTTCGAGCAAAAATCTTGCTCTACATACGAGAGAAAATCCAAGTTACGAGAATTTCCAGATTGTTCCGCTAGGTGGCCAAGTTACGAGAATTTCCAGACGCTCCCAGAAAAAGTGGCTACTAGTCGTGCTACAGCTCTTTTTAATGACACTTGCCTTACACATTTCCGTAACATTTTGAAAGGGAGGCAGAGACAAACCTCCTTGGATAAGTTTTTCTTCAAAAGACCTATAGAAAGTGAAAGTGTTGCGATTCCAGCTAAAAGGGCAAAAGAAAGCGAAGAAAAAGTAAAAACTGATAGAGTAATGTCAAAAAGCAAAAAAAGCAGAAAAAAGTGCATAAATAAATTAGTGCCGTAAAGAAATTTAGTTTTTCATAAAGTTAACTTTGATTTTAAGTGGAAGTGCTCATAATAAACTCGCATTTTATTTCGTTAATATCATCTTATTTATTTTATTACTGTATTTTTATGTTCAGTCACTATTTGAATGTGTTTTTAGTAATCAGGAAGATGTGTTCATAGTTATTTAGGGTTAACTTAAATGATTTTGGGAGGCCGGGAACAAATTAACTGGTTTTCAGTTGTTTCTTATGGGAAAAATTCGCTCTAGATACGAGAAATTCTAGATACGAGCACGATCTGGGAACGAATTAATCTCGTATGTAGAGGTTCCACTGTAACCTCTACTACTTTCAAATAACATTGAAAGGATATTTTTTTCTTTGTAAACTTGTTATGAATTTTGCGTTGTTTACTATGAAATGATATCGTGGAAAGCCGATATCGTATATGGTAGGTAATAAAATCGAAGATAGCTAACATACTATTAACAGCACTATTTTAATGTTTTCTATGTTAATCGAATGACTTAATAATTAATATAAATACGCGCAAATTGTTAATATAACAGAGGTTAAAAACATTATAAAAGTCTGTCTTACCTCGAAAACCGATTTTACACGTTGTACAGGGTGTTCCAAAAGAAACAGTGCACTGAACACAAGAAAGGATATTTATACATTGAAAATGTTTAAATGTAGGTAAAAAGGTTTTCCCAAAAGATTTTAAATAAATATTTAGATATCTAATTTTAGATATTTATATTAAATATTCTTTTGTTTCAGGGACCTTTTGAAAATGGTGCTTACCTTACAAGAAAGGATATTTATTGTTGAAAATGTTTTCCGAGATGGTGGCAAATACACAAAAGAAGTGCAAGAGTCATTTCAAGAAAAATTTGGTGCAGAACGTTTGCCGTATAGAAATTGTGTTTCCGCTTTGTTGCATAAGTTCAAAGAAACTGATAGTGTTCAAGACAAACCCAAAAGTGGCCGCCCAAAAGTCGTTACAGATACATTCTTACAGAATGTTACCAACGAATTGCAGAGGAGCCCACGAAAGTCTTTGAGGTGTTTGTCTCAAGAAACTAGGATATCTCTAACATCAACTCACCGAGCAGTGCATCAACTTAAATTCTTTCAATATAAAGTGCATGTTGTTCATGAACTGAAGCCTCAGGATTCAGAAAAACGCATACTCTTCTGTCGGTGGTTTGAAAATTTTATTCTACTACTGCACTGTTTCTTTTGGAACACCCTGTATATCTTCAAGAAGGAATAACTGGCATACGCCTATAGCAATCCTTCAATAAGCATTTATTTCCAGAAGCACTTGACATTTCTCAAACCCTCTTGAAGATTCATAACGTGAGAAATCCGTTGGGTAGCTATTTCACCGATAAACGACGTAAGACGGACTTTTATAATAACATTTATAATTGATAAAAAATTTAGTAATTAAAATACTACCTGCTAAGTTAATTCAAGTTTATTAAGTTGAATTATAGCACCTCTAATGATTCTTTAAAAACTTTCTTGTACACAATATGAAACTGGAGATATTAAAGACGAAAAATACAGCAATCTGTCATCTATTCAATAATATTAATATTAAATTTGAAGCCGAAGTCAATACAAGTATTCTGTTTACAAAAAAAAATATTAAACTAAAAAAACTTACGTAAATGATGGTTTATTTGGGGTAGTCACTGGAGTACTCTAAAACAAACAAAGATTATTAAAACGAAGGTTTTTATATAACTGATTACATAAATTTTACTAACTTGAAAATCATCACTGTCATCAGCTAGTAAAGCATCTTCATCAGCAACATCAAGATCATATTCAACATCATTTAAATCACAATCATCAAGTAAGTCATCCCTGTAAAACAAATGTCATAGTAAACACTTAACATAAATGTACATAGTCAAAATTACTGAAAACAGAGAAAGTAGATTTATTAACGAAGAAAATACAGAATATAAACATTTTCAAAAATGTTAACCAGACGTTCTATTCATAACGAAATAATTTAGAAATGAAATTTTGCCGCAACTTACGGATCTGCCATTCTATGTTACAGGAAACAAATTTATGACTGGTCAGTGTTGCCCTTATGCTCACAAATATGAAATCGCTGAACTCAAACTGATAATACATAGATTCACTATGACATTACTGTATATACTAAAAAGTGTTATTTTTATTCTAACTAACGACTGTTTTATTGAAATAAATTATTATCAGCTACTTCAGGTAAGCTGGGACAGGGTTAGGCAGTCAGCTAAAATATCTTAACATTTTAAAAACAAAACTTTGTTCACAAAGGGCCAAATATTATAGAGAAAATAATTAAAAAATATTACTGTACTATAAAATAAATATATAATGTTTTAACTTTAGGAACATCAGAGAAGATTTAAATATGTTCCTTATCTCTATTTCCTATAACTGTAACACTGATGAATAACAGCTAAAAACCTTTTTGTTTGTAGCTTGTGTTTAAATAAGTTCAAATGGCAACTATTAATCCTTTGGATGTTGCTGAAGAAGATGCAGCAGATTTGCAGTTCCCAAAAGGTAACCTTTTAAATAATGAAAATATAAAGCAAAAAATAATTTAATAATTTATTTATTTTTTCTTTCAGAATTTGAAAATGCTGAAACACTTTTAATATCTGAAGTTCATATGCTTTTGGAACATAGAAAAGAACAAAATGAAAGTGCTGAAGAAGAGCAAGGGTTTTCAGATGTTTTCAATAAAGCTATGACATATACTGGTAGATTTCGTAAATTTAAAAATAAAGAAACCATCTTAGCAGTTAGAAGGTATGAAAATTTATATTTTGTAGAAATTGAAAAATATTGGGATATTATTACTTTTAACATTATTTCTAGACGACCCGTGACACATTGTGTCATTCAGTGTTAAGAAATTATAGTAACAGTTACTAATACACATTCACTGAATGTGATTGACAGGAATAACTGTTATTGCTATTTCTTGTTATTAAGCCATGAAAACAATATATGGTCCGAGCTTTTGATTTAATATTCTTAACATGATTCAAGATATATACACAATAAGTATATATAATAAAACAAAAAATAATTTAAATGAAAAAAACATGAGGCTAGAGTGTACTTTAGGAGCCCCAGCGTTTACTAAGACAGACCTTTACGCAGATATTATAAGGGTTTAATTAATTAATTACTCTCCAGTAGGGCTTTTGGAGTCAGTTTTTTTTTCTTAAATGGCCACTCATACTGATATTGCAGTAATGTTTCTTTCAATATAACTTTATTGAATCAATATAAGTTTAATTAGTTCTTGCTATATTCCTGGTTTGGGAGAAGACCAAACACTTCTTTGAGTCTAATAAATAGACATTATTTACCTGCAGTTATCAATTACAACAAAATCCATCCATGTTTACCTTTTGAAATTATTAAGACAAATTAGTTTTATGAACTTTTGGCCATTGTTGATTTGTCAACTCTGGGGCTCGTAAACTCCCTCTGTTCCCCTCAGAGCATATTTTCTCTGCGCTTTACATTTTACTTGTGTCTTATACTTTCATTAGTTTTCATCACGTGTTTTTTTTGTGATTATTTAGTATATATATATATATATATAATTCAACGTCTAAAGTACAGTAAAAAAAATCAGAAAAACGAATAAGACCTTTCAACCGTAACGAGCAAAACCGTATCAGAGTCTGAACTGATACTCACTGCATGAGTTTTGACTCTGACTCATACTTTAGCTGCTCACACTTTAATCAAGAAATATGAACACATACCCAGGGCAGCCCTCTCATCGTGTCTTTAGTTATATTAGTAAATTTATTAGTATATATTTTGTATCGCTCCATAACTAGAATTATCTTGGTTATTTAATGAATTCTGATTGTTTCAGCTTGTTAGCGCAGAAAAAATTACATAAATTTGAATTAGCTTCAATTGCAAATCTTTGTCCAGAAACTCCTGAAGAAGCAAAAGCTTTAATACCTAGGTAAGAGGTCTTTAGTTTTCAAAACTATTGTTTTATATAGCCTCATATTGGTACATCTTCAGTTGTCTTTCTTATTTTTTTATTATTATTATTGTTTGAGGTTGACTACAACACTGCGTCTTTAAAAAAACCCATTGTACTCCCCCCCTCCCCCCTCTTCTGTACTAAAGTACCTCAGTTAGCTTCAACACCTCCAAGAAGATCAACACTTTTGCTCGGTCCAGCGGTAAAAGTTTTTATATGGTTTTTGTTGAATGTCCCGAAGAACCTACCTCTGTGAAGCAAAGTTGCCTTACAGTCAGTCAACAGGTGCAATGGTGTTTCTTCCTCTTTGCAGAATCTACACAAACCATCATTGGTTATGTCCATTCAGTCACCCTATCTTTCATGAGGAAGTGATTCTACGGATCCTTAGGTTGAGGTTAGCTCTCACTAGTTAGGGTTTTTGGACCATCTGCTCTTCCGGAAGATGGTCTACGGACTTCTTTCTCCTTAGTATCATAGAGGGGGAAATCCCTGAAACCCTGTCGGTGGTATTTTGTCCGCTTCGGCAGAGCACCGCATACCGGAGTAAGGCTATTTACTTAAGATGGTCGCATGGTACCCTTGAGACTCCGTTCGTAACACGCTAACTAGTGGGAGCCAACCTTCCACAAGTCCACCTAAGGACCCGAAGAAGACTGTTCCAAAGAAAGAGAAAGGAAGTAACTTTCTCCCAAAACGTAGGAAGCCCTCAATGGGCATTATCAATGCTAATTTGTTCAGATTCTGCAAAAATAAGGATGAAACACCGTTGCACCTGCTGGCTGACTGTCAGGTAACTTTGCTGCACAGAGGTAGGTGCTTTGGGACACTCAACAAACCATAGAGAAACTTTTACGCTGTACCCCCCAAAACTACTGAGCTTCTTCGATGCGTTGAAGCTAACTGCTGGGGTACTTTTGTACAGAAGAAGGGAAGTACAATAGTTTTTTTTTTAAGTCGCAGTTCTGTAGTCACCCTCAAATTAAAAAAAGAAAAAAGTTAGGTTATGTTAGGTTGCAGTGGTAGTCCCACTAGAGAACACACATAGGCTGAAGATGGCCCTTTGTGATGCCACACAATTAACATACTATACTACATTGGAAATACTAAATTTTGCCTAACTCGAGTGTATTTAGAAGGGATCTTTTAACAACTACCTGACATTGTACAGGTTTGGAACCGATGTCTGAACGTCCTCTCTGAGAGACGACGTACACAGATTTACTCACGACCCACATGAATAAATTGAGGGCCAAGTGGGTATCGAACCCTGGACCTACCAGTTCAGAGGCGATTACGTTAACCACTGAGCTAACCTAAGCCCCTATCCAAAATAGTTTCACAAATGTCTATTCTATTGATTCGGAAAGATTTAGTAAATAGATCAAAAACCATAAATAGAATGAAGAAATAGTGAATTAGTAAATAATTTAAGATGTACTCGTTTAAAAGTTAACTTTTTACTTTACTATAAGTAAAGTATAGTAATCGTGAAAAAATTCCATCTCGAGATTTTGACGGAATTACATGTTTTGAGGTCCCAGAAGTCGTGTTATGAAGTTTTTACGATGATGTCTGTGTGTGTGTGTGGGTGGGTGGGTGCGTGTGTTAGCATTGCTTGTTACCACGCTACGGTCCAGAATCTTTGATGGATCAAGTTGATATTTTACACAAAAATGGGCCCCATAAAGACGAAGATCCCTATTGTTTGGGAAGAATTATGCATGATGGGAAAGTCACTTTTTTTGCCAAAAACCGTTTTTTTTTAAACATTTATTTCTCCTAAACTGATAACCCTAGAGTTTTGAAATTTTGACATTATTTTTGAGGTTACAAATGGAACAAACGAAAAATATATTCAGAATTTTAAAACAACGGGAAATATTTTTTTTTCACTAAAATGTACAAATTTTGACTTATAATTCAATCTCAAACCTTGTGAGAGCGATACAAGCCGTACTGTTTGACGGTCAAGAATGAAACTATGCCTATAAATAGAACATTATGTGTAGAATGAGTTGATATATTTTTTTTCAAAATTACATTCGCTAATGGGGCGTTACAGTACGATTTCTGTTTTTAGAAAATGTTTTTTTGACGCTAAACGGCTCATTAAAAAATAATGAAAATTTGACCATAAATGGAACAAAAAATTAGCAATTCATAGAAAAAAAATCATGAAGTTTCAATTATGGGAAAGAGCAATAACGCTATAAAAACTGTTTGTTTATCTTAGACTAAGAAATCACCTGCTATACTTGTCGAATTTTTTATATTTTTTTTCATTGTTTACATTGACTTAGAAATTTTTTGAGCGAATCCACTGAGATAAAATTGATATTTATAAAGGAACAATTTAAATTGTTTATTGACTTATATGAGATGTAAGAGGAATAATATTGTGCAGGAAAATATTAACACTCACTGTGAAAAAATTCGTATATATGTTATTTGACAAAGGGGAAGGAAAATGATCTTATTAAATACGAAGAAGCCATAAATTTCCCAGTATAATAATTCTGTTAAAAACCAAAAATGTAAAAGATAATTCAAAATATAAATCTTTCGTTTAGAGATTAATAAATGTAATTATCGTACATCTTTAATTAACAAATCACCTTAAAACAACATTTTCTTCGCTGTTTAAGATGTTTTTCAGAGAAAAAAAGGGTATTTTACTGTTTTAAATTCAAAAATTTTAATTTAATATTCAATGTAGAAGGATGTCAAGTAAACGATGTAAGAAATCTACTGGCTATTTGAACAAAAGCCATGTTCTCTTGTAGGAGAATATTGCGTTTCAAGAAATGTTCACATTGGTTTTTCAAAATTGTTATTACTGCTGTAGTTATACTAATGAAATTATTTGTGATGTACAAAAATAAGCTTATAAATTGATATGTCCTTCAATCACTATCTGTACTACCTCACGAATGCAATGCTAATAATTATATCCCATTTAGATATTTATGTTATGCTTAAATGAGACGTTATGTTTTATATACTCAAGAAATTTTACATTAAGTTACTTATAGTAAAGTAGAGTGTAGGCCACTCCAGATTTTTTTTTATGGATTTATGCAATTTTTCTTCTTTTTTTTCAGTTTGGAAGGTCGATTTGAAGATGAAGAATTAAGACAGATATTGGATGATATTCAAACGAAGAGAAGTCTTCAGTATTAAGAATTATAATGTCGGCGATTGTGGGGGTGGAGGGAATATGGTCGGAAGGAAAGAATGTTTAGGAATGAGGGATTGAAAGAAAGGAAAGTGGTATATAGAAAGATGAAAAGAGTGAGGAGTAAAAGGAAAGAAAATGAGTGAAATGAAAAGGAAAGGAAAAGAAAGAAGGTTTAAGAATGAGGAAAGGAATAGTGCATACAGAGATGAAAAGAGTTAGGAGTTAAAGGAAAGAAAACAAGTGAAATGCAAAGGATTAAATGGGGAGAGGGGGTTGTGAAAAAGCGATATGAGTGAATGATCGATTAAACTAGAAGACAGTATAGAAAAAAAAGGAAATAAAGGGAATAAAGGAAAAAGTGGATATGATAAAAATGAAACAGGGAAGATGAGCCATAGATAATGTAAGAGGGAAAATATAAAAAGAAAAGGAAAGAAGTGTTAAGGAGAAAAGATGAAATAGAAAAGAAATAAATCGAGGTGGAATGAGAAAGTGGAAAGAAGTAAGAAAAAGATGTAAGCGTTTGAAAAGAAAGATAAATGGGAAAAGTAAAGAGCGAAAAAGAGAGGCAGACAATAAATATGATTTAAATAAGAGAGGGAAAGAGTGGGAGAGTACGGGAAGAGTAAGATAGAGAGATAGTATAAAGAAATGGAGAGAGAGAGAATGAATGAGTAAGAGAGATTGTTTAGAGTAAGATGGAAAGATAATCTAGAGCGTGGATCTTCAACCTTTTTTACATCGCGACCCATTTTTGACGCCAAAATTTATTCGCGATCCTTTAGTGAGAACAAAAATAAAATTAACAACAAATAAAAAAGGGGAAAATTAGAATAAATTTAATCAATAGTAACTTTAATGAGATTGCTGTGCCGCATTAATAATAAATAAATTATTTATTTAATTTAGTCCTTTATTTTCTGTTTAAAAATAAACAATTTCAAACATTTCGTGACTCCCAAGGTGGTTTCGAACACACCTGTTGAAACCCCTTGGTCTAGAGCAGTGTTTCCCAAACTTTTTCAAGTGACCGCCCCCTTGGGTCCATAAACCTATAACTCAACACCCTTGAATAATAATCAGATTCCTAGACTAATAATCAAATGAGTAACATTTTAATAATTAAATTAAAATAATTACTAATTGAATATTTATTTAGAATCCAATAGATGTATTGTTTCATAGCATATTTATGCAAAAGAATTAATACACAATAAAAGAATATACTTTTAACATAAAAATGAATTATCAAAATAAATAATTTTAAGAAACTGTTTCCTAGAAGTTTACATGTTGTGTTTTCACTTAAATTTAGAAATTATATTATATTGCATGAACATTTTCAATTTATGAAAATAGACTCGCCGCTCCTTTTTGCATTACGGCCCCTCGATATCAAAGCCCGCCCCCAGGGGGGCGGTACCGCCCACTTTGGGAAACACTGGTCTAGAGTAAAGAAATGGAGTTAGAGAATGAATGAGTTTAGGAGCAAGATGGAAAGATTGAGTGAGAGTGTGTGTGTACGTGCGTTGTGTGCGTTTGCGAGTGTGTGTGAGAGAGATAGAGAGAAGTGTCAAAGAAAAGGTTTAGAGAGAGACAGTAAAGAAATACAATAACAGATATCAACCAATATATGTATCAAATGTATCATACTTTAGTAAATGACGTACTAAAAATGTATGACAAATTGTTGAAGAAAGGAAGTATGAGTACTATTAAACTAAAAAGGGTACTGTTAGAGAATACTTAAAGATCAGACTTCGCCTGTACATTGATAACTACTACCTAATGTATTCTTATATGATCAAACCACAATAAGAAATGGGAAAAACAAGACTAAGATCTTTCAACCGTAACAAGCGGTCTTCGTCAGAGTCAAAAACCCAACTAACGAAGACCGCTTGTTACGGTTGAAAGATCTTAGTCTTGTTTTCCCATTTCTTATTGTGGTTTGATCATTGATTGTTATTTCACGTGTTTATGTGAAATCTTTTTATGTATTCTTATATGTAAATCTATTTGTAATATTCAAATAAATTTATTAATTCTTTATATTTAATTGAATCAATACATTGTAGAATTGAATTGAAATCTGTTTATATGAATTAGAGGAAACTGAGACAATCTTGACAGAGCAATATGTATGTCTAATCAAAAACTATTTCAAAACTCTAAATGTAATAGAGTTTTGTGGGTTTTGGTTTTTTAAAAGTTAATAATAGCACATCAAGGTGAAAAAAAGTTTTAAATAAAATTAAATGTTTGGTTGGAACCTAGGAAAATAAACGATTCCAGATATATATATACTACAACTGTATATATATCCTGAATTTTTTCTGACCCAATATTTACAATTATTAATTTTTTCCTTTCTTTTCCAGGTATTCAAGCCAATGATTTAAAAAGTCTTGCCGACGTCTCCCATATCATTTAAGTCATCTGCAGGGCTACAACATGATTGCCTTTACAATAGCACTACATCCTGTGAGTAATTTGTTACAATTGCTAATCTGCACAGAAACAAAGGCTAAATTTATTGATAAATCAGTTATTAAGATCAAATAGTGAAGGTTTACTTATGCAATAATTCTAAAGCAATAGAAACTATAAGCAAAATCCTTTATGTTAATGTATAACAAAATAATCCATAGTCGTAATAACTGATTTATCAATAAATGTTGTAAACCCAATAATATCAATAATGTTGTAGCCCTGAAGATGACATAAATTATGTCTAACGTCGGCAAAGACTAGTTTAAATTCATTGACCTCAAACCTCAAAAATAAAAAAGTTGACCAGTAAATATTATAACGTGTGATATATATATTACTCAATTAGTAAAAAGCTTCCGCATTTACGACTTTTTTGCTCGTTTTCTCTAGTTTTCTTACTAGTTTTTTCTGGTAGGGAGTGATTTCATGGAGGAGTTGTCCCAGAGACATCAAAGAAATAATTTTTTAGCTTAATCAATAATATTATATTTTTACACTTACAAGCTTTCGATTTTCTCAGAAATCATCTTCAGGTATATATCATTATTAAACAGATTAAATCACACAATAACAATTTTTCCAAATGTTAAACAGACATTAAAAGGAATAAAAATGTCGTAAATGCGGAAGCTGCCGTCTACTTTAATAAAATATGTTTACAAGAAAATCTGCTGCCAATATACACTAATATATATATACCCTCGTAATATAATCAACAGTTCCGTCGTTCCTGCTGAGAGCAGTTTCATTTAATTACTTTCCTTCAATCCATTTACAAAGAAAGTGAGGGACCGACTGCTCCTCTTCCTCGCTTTGACAAGCTCTGCAGATGTCCCTTGCCTTCAGACCCATCCTGGTGGCAAGCATTCCTATTCGCCAATGCCCAAAGCAAACAGCAATCCCATTGGCTACAATTCCTCTACTCCTAGAAAGAAGCTCTTTAGTCCTTATTAGTTACAAGAAGGGTTTGTTCATAACTAAATAGTAACTAAGCCATACTTTCATCAACAGAATAACTAAATTTGATCTAAATAGCTAGCAGCTCTTTCAAACAGGTTTCTTTAAAGTGAAACCTCTCTCAGTCTCGGCATTTATTATCTTCAGACTGATTTATTCCTTACTACGAGCTAACTTCCTTCCAACAGGAGTTGAACTATAAAAGGAGTTGGCCAGGTAGCATACGTAGTGCAATCAGTTATATTTACTCATTGTAGGGTAAAAAGCTAATGAAATGGCCTCCACATATAACAATTTAATGGTTTAAACAATGCGTTTCGAACACCTAATGTTCTTCCTCAGGCATTAACTACAAAATCCTCTAGTGTTATTGTATTTTTTAGTTAATGCCTGAGGAAGAACACAGTGTTCGAAACGCTTTGAATAAAACTTCATTTGTGTGGAGACTTTTGTTGGTTTATCCATTTTACCTCAGAATGAGTAAATATCACACAATTGCGGATTGCACAACTAATGATTTAATGAAGATTGATATTTTTTTTAAATATAGTTAATGGGTTAGTTCCACTGAGGTTAGTAATATTAGAATTAGTAATAATACAATCCGTCATACCTCGTTAAGTCTCAGAAAAGCTGTGAGACTTAAACGATGTATGACGGATTGTATTATTACTAATTCTAATATTTCTTTTTTTAAACAAAAAGAAGGGTTTAAGTAATTTGAAAAGAAAAATGGTAGTAAACTAATTAATGTGAGATAAAATTGTTAAAAGAGAGTAAAAAGTAATAAGAAAGGTTTAAAGGGAAACGGACAAGGTAAGTTTAAAAGATAATAGAAAAATACGGAATCAAACATCTGTATTTTTCACTTATTTTATAAGTTTTACATTTCCCACAACACTTTTCTTATTACTTCTAACTCTTTTTTTAACATTTTCATCACATATTAATTGATTTACTATATTTTTTCTTTTCTTTCTAAATTAATGTACATATTATGTTAAAAAAAATACTCTCCTAATTTGTTCATTTATTTTATACATCATGTTACTTGGGCAACTCTTTTTTCTAGTTGAACTCTGTTATCAGGAAGTTAGTTTGAAGATCGTGAATGCCGAGACTGCTGTATAATTTTATTGAAATAGCGCTAAAAGTGAAACCCTAAGTATTAGTGTTGGAATCAAGCAAATTATAATGAAATGAGAATAATAAAAAGTAAATTTACCTTCTGAAATTGCAAGAAGGGTTTCTTCATAAATAAATATCAACTAATCCATACTTTCATCGACATAATAATGGTAAAGTTGGTGTAAATAGCTGGCAGATCTTCTTTTAAACAGATTTCTTTAATGTGAACCTCTTCAGATCGTCAGACTGATAGTGAATCAGAAAGAGTACGTATCAGAAATCAGTAGATTGATTTTATCTACTGAAAATATTGATAAAAATCTACATTTTTAAGTAGATCAATTGAACATATTAAATATTTAAATAACTACCTTTTAAGATTTTTCAACATCTAATAATAACCTACTATCAAAATTAAAGAAAAAAAAAGATTTTTTTCTCAAATATTACTGAACAACAGGCTATATTTACAGAATCTGCCCAAATTTTATCTGGCCGATAATTAAAGGCACGATGTGCCTGAATTATATTCATTATATTCAATTTATATGAGTTTGAAACTATAATAATAAAAATGAATTATCTTTAATCAAATTTGTTAAACTTTTATTACACGCTATGACGTTCTTGAAAATTTAATATAATTGACCATTATTGAAACATGTTCAATTAGTGATTACTACTATATGAAAGGAAATATGATTATGTTTTGTTAAGCATACTTTGCTATCAATTGCTTTTTTTTTTTTTTTGATAAGGCGGCGAGATTCATTTACGCACATAGTACTGGCTCCCAGTTATATCAGAATACCAACTAAAAGACCCCATTTTCTTCTAGGACACTAGACTAGTTTTCCACATTAGCTCAGACAAGGTCTTTATCCTTCTAAGGCTGACTTACTTTAGAATTTCTTATCACAACTGTTCTAAGTATCGCTTTTTGATTGTTAGTATATTTGGGACCAGTCAATCTACAATATTCCACACCTCAACATTACAGATCATCTTGCCAATAATATTTCTGGGGAGAGTTTTCCTCTGTCTAATCCACTACCAATTGTTTAATTCTTTCAAAAGAGTAATAAACACAAATTTTACCACGAGAAAACAGAAATTTATTATGGACTTATTAATGTTAATAAAATATTTGTTATTAATATAAAGTCCCACAATAATTTGGAAAACTTACTAAAGTGCAGATTACTCCCTACTTCTATTTTTAAGTTGGGTGTGGTTAACACTGGTGTGATGTTAGGCTCTTAAGTATGCAGAACCTAAAGTTACCTTCCTCTTTCTATATTTTTTGAAATGTTTTGATTTCTTGGGTAATATTCATAATATAGAATATGAGTTTTTCTAAAATTTTTCAAAAAGTTCCAACTATACGATCGGTTTGTTTGTAATTTTCATTAAAAAAATTGATTGTGAATATTTTTTATTTTTAAATTGAGAGTCAAATCTATTTTAGGTTTATGGAAGAAGCCAAAGTCACATAAAATATGCACCAATTGTTTTCAAATATTCAAGTTTACCGCCTAAAATTGAAAAAAAGAAAGTTCCTAGTCTAGTCACATGGAAAACATTTGCCGTAACTGGAATATTAGGAGGTGGTTTTCTAATATTCATGTTATATTTAAAAGGACAAAAAGAAAGAGGTAAATTTTTAATTTTTTTTGTATCTATAGTTTTATTGGTTAGTTCCTCAAGAAATCCAGAAGTGATTTTACAGGTTTTTGTGTATTTTTTCAATTTGAAATCCAGGATATCATTTGTGGGTCTCTTTCGGATGGTATTACAATGGTCTTTAGATGCGCCAGAAAGGAGTATTTCCAGAAGAAAGTTATAGGTCTGTCCTGGGAAAGTCCTGTCTTGATCGAATTTCTTACAGGTTTAGGAGCTGATCACTTACTGTCAACCCAGCAAAGAGAGTACCGACATACAGTTCAGTAACGGAACACCCAAGCAACGCTCTCCAATTTCTAATTATCGTCAATTAATACCTAGTCTGGTAAAACCCAGACCAAATACGTATGTATAATAATCGACAGTAGGCTCACGTTTAAAAACAATCTGAAAAATAGATCAAATTTGGCGCCTATCCTGAATTCAAAGAATACTTTACAGGTTGTAAAGGACCTCATTTATAGAATAGTAATTAGGGCTATCATGACTAAGGATAGTCGACTTGGTTACAAACAGCAAGAAGTAATAAAACTCTCATAGAGGTAGTTCAAATTAAATGTTCACACCTTTTGGCTGGATAACCTTGGTTTGGCACAATGTCGATATTCAAATAGATCTCAGGTTAGAATACTAATACATAGATCAATGGAGATATGCAAATCCCAACCCATCCAAACCTTCTTGTTCAGAGAGTGTCCTTAAGACTTCCCCAATCATGTCCATCGTATAGGCTTTTTGTTAAAACAGAAAGCCAAATCCTTCCCAGGGTGACAACTCAGTCACGGCTTAAATACATGCATTTAAAAGACCAAACGAAAACGAAACAATGTATACTGACAAACCAAACAAAATCGTACAGACATTTACGTACTGACAGTGACGCAGTAATTCAGCAGTAGTAGGTCCGTAACAAAGAAGTGTTAATTAAAACATGGGCTACAGAGCGAGGAAAGATTCGTTGATTCTTGCACCAACTTTAAGCAAGAGCGTAGAATACAAAACAGAAAATGATGTACTGTTTTCTCCACCGTATTGTATTTCCTACATTGCGGCTCTTCCGAAATGGTTCTCATTCTCTCATAGTAGTTTATTTTACCTCTTTTTGTATTTTGAGTACATATTGTTGAATCTCAGTCAAGAAACGCCTTATTTACTTATATGAGATATAAGAATAATAAATCATTAGTTGTGCAATCAAACCATTTGGTTTGTACAAAGGAGTTGTTTTCACTGGACCAACCCTTCACCACCACATCCTTGGTATCTTCCTCATGATGAACACAAAGTGTTCGAAACGCGTTGAATAAAACTTCATTTATGTGGACACTTTTGTTTGTTTATCCTTTTTACCTCAGAATAAGAATAATAATTTTTTGATGTAAAAAATCACCCGCCAATGAACATAAATTTCTGTTGCTTTCCATAGTATGGTGGATTTGTCTCACAAAAAGCTCTAATCAGTATATATATTGCATCCTTGAACAAAACATAATATCAGATGAACATTTTTTTATGTTTATGAATCATAGCATCTTTGGATTTGTTAAGTGGATCAATCACTATTTGTACTACCTCTAGGAATGAAGGACTAATAAACAACTCCCTTTTAGACATTTATACAATACCTAAATGGAACATTATATATTAAATACCCAAAAAGTATGATATTATGTTTACTTATAGTAAAGTTAAGTGTAGGCCACTCCAGATTTTTTTACCTCCACTATAAGTAAGCTATAGTGATCGTGAAAAAATTCGATCTCCAGATTTTGACGGAATTATATGTTTTGAGGTCCCAGAAGTCGTTATATGAAGTTTTTTCGATGTTTGTCTGTGTGTGGGTGTGTATTCACTTATAGTAATGTTGAGTGTAGACCACTCCAGATTTTGACAGAATTATATGTTTTGAGGTCCCAGAAGTCGTTTTGTAAAGTTTTTTCAATGATGTTTGTGTGTGTATTTACTTATAGTAATGTTCAGTGTAGGCCACTCCAGATGTTTTTACCTCCACTATAAATAAGCTATAGTGATCGTGAAAAAATTCGATCTCTAGATTTTGACGGAATTATATGTTTCGAGGTCCCAGAAGTCGTTTTATGAAGTTTTTTCGATGATGTTTGTGTGGGTGTGTATTCACTTATAGTAAAGTTGAGTGTAGACCACTCCAGATTTTGACAGAATTATATGTTTTGAGGTCCCAGAAGTCGTTTTATGAAGTTTTTTCAATGATGTTTGTGGGTGGGTGTGTATTTACTTATAGTAAAGTTAAGTGTTTAGTATACTCCAGATTTTTTTTTTTTTTTTCAGCTCTGGCGATAGAAAGAAAACGCATGGTTGGTAAAGCGTCTATCGGAGGTCCATTCAAGTTAGTTACTCATGAGAATAAACCAGTGAAAAGCGAAGACTTTTTAGGCAAATGGTTGTTAATCTACTTTGGTTTTACTCATTGCCCGGATGTCTGCCCAGAAGAAATGGAAAAACTGGCTTTGGTCACTCAACAATTAGGTGAGGATTCCATGTGTCTCAATTGTTGAAGAAACCTACTTTCTAATTAAATATATATATATATATATATTATTGAAAATGACACCAAACTTAACTGACACCTGTTTCTTAACAAGTTTCTCAATTTTTCTAAATAACACTATCGTTATTTCGTCTACACAATAAAGGACATCTCCTATAGTCGACATGTTTCGAATGATCAACATTCATCATCAGAACGTGAAAATTCACCCAAGAAGTTATTCACGTCCTGATGATGAATGTTAATCATTCGAAACATGTCGACTATAGGAGATGTACTTTATTGTATAGTATATAGATGTATGAAATAACGATAGTGTTATTTAGAAAAATTGAGAAACTTGTTAAGAAACAGGTGTCAGCTAAATTTGGTGTCATTGTGAATAATGTGTATGTCAAGACAGGACTGCTACCAAAATTTACAAATTTATATAAATTATATATATAAGCTGTATTCATATATATGTATAAAACTAAAGTTTATCGGGACTCGGTCAGTTCTTCAGGTTCAAATTAAACTCTCATTGCCAACGTTTCGGTTTTTATTTAAAACCTTTTTTTTCATAGGCAGAAGTATAAATTTTGAAACAGAAAAACTAAGTATTACATTACAAATTTACAAAGAAAAATAATTTTGTACTGTAATACTTAGTTTTTCTGTTTCTAAGTTTATACTTCTGCCTATGAAAAAGGTTTTAAATAAAAACCGAAACGTTGGCAATGAGAGTTTAATTTGAACCTGAAGAACTGACCGAGTCCCGATAAACTTTAGTTTTGTTTCTATTCCACGGTCGATACCTTTATCAATATTTATATATGTATATATTAGTCACTTTGTATCGGTCGGTGGATGCATTCACGTCTCCGCTCCTTCGTTCCTTCTCCTGTTTCTTTTTCTACTTTCCTGAAGACGGTAAGACTTTTGTAATAATCGAGAATCGTGAGTGTTAGTTCTATTTTTGTGTTCTCTAGTTGT
Organism: Hermatobates lingyangjiaoensis; assembly: GCA_026182355.1. Taxonomy (NCBI): domain Eukaryota; kingdom Metazoa; phylum Arthropoda; class Insecta; order Hemiptera; family Hermatobatidae; genus Hermatobates; species Hermatobates lingyangjiaoensis. Next base: position 220,094 of record JAPFBL010000348.1, read on the forward strand.
AACTTTAATTATATTTAATTTAATTTAATTTAATTATATTTAATTTAATTTAATTATATTTAATTATATAATCAAATTGAAATAAAAACAGGTATCGAGAGCTTGATTTTCAACAAAGAAAATTGAGTGAAGCCTTCCTACATAATACACCTATTCAATCAAACGGCTATATATATAACTTTAAATTTAATTTAATATATTAATATATAATTTAAAGTTTTATAGTCCTTGTGGACCGGTTATTCAAATTTAGTATACAAACTAGACTGTCTAGTCGAAGGTTTTGTCCGGTTAAGATTGTTGTTCCTTTAAATAATGTAAATTTAATTATTTTTGGTCACAAAATCCTTACTTCTGTAAGTTATATTGTTTTATTTATAGAATAAACTATTGGTAAATAGTTACACATAACTATGTTTTTAATTTTTTTTTTTTAATTGGTAAAAAATTGGTACACAGTAAATAGAAAAATATACTTACAGTCTCTAATTTTCTGCATAACCGTCTTCAGGTGAGATAAGAGAGGCTGCATTTGAGTGCATTTACTAATTACAGAGGGTGCATTTGGTTTCCCACTCTCATTTCTCTTGATGACCTATTAAGCCGAAAATTGGAGACAAAGTGTGTGTTTTTTTATTTCTGTATGTTTTTTTATGTACATTGAACTTTATTCATCCGTTTCGGATTGTATTTTCATCGAAGAAGTGAATATATATTTCATGGTATATAAATGCTATATTCTGTTCGTATGTAAGCACACTTTTTCCTTATTCTCGTCTCTTCCCTCCTCTCTCCCTCCATCCTTCCTCTCTCTCCCTTCCTCCTTCCTCTCTCTCCCTCCCTCCTTCCTCTCTCCCTCCCTCTCTCTCTCCCCGTCCTCTATCTCCCTCCCTCCTCTCTCTCCCTACCTCTCTCTCTCCCCCTCCCTCTCTCTCCCTCCCTCCTCTCTCTCCCTACCTCTCTCTCCCTCCCTCCTTCCTCTCTCTCTCTCCCTCTCTTTCTCCCTTCTCCCCCTCTATCTCTCTCTCTCCCTCCCTCTCTCTCTCCCCCTCCTCTATCTCCCTCCCTCCTCTCTCTCCCTACCTCTCTCTCTCCCTCCCTCTCTCTCCCCCTCCCTCTCTCTCCCTCCCTCCTCTCCCTACCTCTCTCTCCCCCTCCATCTCTCTCCCTCCCTCTCTCTCCCCCTCCCTCTCTCTCCCTCCCTCCTTCCTCTCTCTCTCCCTCTCTTTCTCCCTTCTCCCCCTCTATCTCTCTCCCTCCCTCCCTCTCTCTCCCTACCTCTCTCTCTCCCTCCCTCCTCTCTCCCCCTCCCTCTCTCTCCCTCCCTCCTCTCTCTCCCTCCCTCTCTCTCCCCCTCCCTCTCTCTCCCTCCCTCTCTCTCCCTCCCTCTCTCTCCCCTCCCTCCTTCCTCTCTCTCTCCCTCTCTTTCTCCCTTCTCCCCCTCTATCTCTCTCTCTCCCTCCCTCTCTCTCTCCCCCTCCTCTATCTCCCTCCCTCCTCTCTCTCCCTATCTCTCTCTCTCCCTCCCTCCTCTCTCTCCCTCCCTCCTCTCTCTCTCCCTCCCTTCTCTCTCTCTCCCTCCTCTATCTCCCTCCCTCCTCTCTCTCCCTATCTCTCTCTCTCCCTCCCTCTCCCTCTTTCTCTCTCTCTCTCCCCCCTCTCTTTTTCTTCTCTGTCTCTTTCTCCCTCACTCAGTTCCTATATATTAACAATCATTGACTCTACCCACTCTCTCTCTTCCATCATCGCTTCATCCTTTCATCATTAAATCTCTGTTTCCAGATAGTAACCCCAACGCCCCTCCAGTTCAACCTCTGTTCATTTCTGTCGACCCTGACAGAGACAGCCCTGAAGTCATTGGTAAATATATTAAAGAGTTCTCTCCAAGGATCATTGGTCTGACTGGTACGAAAGAGGAGGTGAGCAAGGCTTGCAAGAGCTACAGGGTGTACTTCAGTGCTGGCCCCAAGGACGAGGATAACGACTACATAGTCAGTGCAACTGTTACCATTGCTCTCATCAAATCTTTGATCATGTGTAGTTTTAGCATAATCTTTGATTATGTAGTTTTAGATTTTCTTGATATGGGAGAATATTAATTGAACTGCTTCAATGAAACACACATTGAAGCTCTGTTACCTTACCTCCACGGACCTATAAGACCTTACTTACCTCCACTGACCTATAAGACCTTACTTACCTTCACTGACCTATAAGACCTTACCTTACCTCCACTGACCTATAAGGCCTTACCTTATCTACACTGACATATAAGACCCTACTTTACCTCCACGGACCTATAAGACCTTCCCTTACCTACACTGACATATAAGACCTTACTTACCTCCACTGACCTATAAGACCTTACCTTACCTCCACTGACCTATAAGGCCTTACCTTATCTACACTGACATATAAGACCCTACTTTACCTCCACGGACCTATAAGACCTTCCCTTACCTACACTGACATATAAGACCTTACCTTACCTCCACTGACCTATAAGACCTTACCTTATCTACACTGACATATAAGACCCTACTTTACCTCCACGGACCTATAAGACTTTCCCTTACCTACACTGACATATAAGACCTTGCCTTGCCTCCAATGACCTATAGGACCTTAGCTTATCTCTACTGACCTATACAACCCTACCTTACCTCCACTGTCCTATAAGATCTTACCTTACCTTCACTGACCTATAAAACCTTCCCTTACCACCTGTTTTGGTTTATTACCGTGTGCCTATGCCTTTCGGCTAAGATCGTCAGTAAGAAAATCAGCCTAGAAAGAGCCGCACATGAAATAACTACTGTAAACAAGGCTCAAAACTCTACTGGAGTCCTTCTTTCCTGATGACAACCAAGCTACAGAAAATAAAACTCATGAGGTGACGAGAAGCATATGCGGCACGCATCTAACTACGTCTCTGGATCAGTGTACCTGGGACATTGAAGACGTAAGAATGGCTGTCAACCGTCAGGGAAACCACAAAGCCCCGGGGCCTAATTGCCTCTCACCCATTTTCGTGAAAAAGAGTTTCAGCAAAATAGGGCAATTCTTGCTATGTCTGTACCGCGATTGTTACTCTCTGGGATACTTCCCAGACAGATTTAAACTGGGTGAGGTGGCCGTCCTAACAAAGAAAGGAAATCGAGACCCACTGATTTATATGACCATACCTTCCTTACCTCCAATGACCTATAAGACCTCAGCTTATCTCTACTGACCTATACGACCCTATCTTACCACTAACCTATAAGTCATTACCTTGTTTCCACCGACCTATAAGACCTTCCCTTACCTCCACTGACCTGTATGACCATACCTTGCCTCCAATGACCTATAAGACCTCAGTTTATCTCTACTGACCTATACGACCCTATCTTACCTCCACTGACTACTATGACCATACCTTACCTCCACTGACCTATAAGACCTTACCTTACCTTCACTGACCTATAAGCTCGTACGTTACCTCCACTAGCCTATGAGTTCTTACCTTGACTCCACTGACCTATAAGACCTTACTTGGGTCCTTACTCCTATTCTACTACATTCATCTCGTCTAAATTATTATTATTATTATTAATAATAATAATATTTGAGAGTGACTATGGCACTGTGTCTTAGAAACTATTGTACTTCCTCCCTTCTGTACTAAAGTACCCCAGCAGTTAGCTTCATAGTCAGCTTAATTTGCTGACTCCAGAGGTCAAAGTTTTTATATAGTTTTGTTGAGTGTCCCGAAGCATCTACCTATGTGAAGCAACGTGGGCTGACAGTCAGCCAGCAGGTGCAACGGTGTTTCTTCATCTTCTTTGAAGAATCTGCACAAACCATCATTGTTAATGTTCATTCAGGCTCCGTACGTTTCGGGAGAAAGTAGCTTCCTTTCTCCTTCTTCAGGTCATTAGGTGCATTTGAGGGAGGTTGGCTCCTACTAGTTATTGCTTTTGGACCTTCTGCTCTTCCGAAGGATGGTCTCAGGACTTCCTTCTCCTTAGAATCATACAGGGGAAAATTCCTGAAGCTCTGTCGGTGGTATTTTGTCCACTCCGACAGAGCCCCGCACACCCGAGTAAGGCTGTTTACTCAAGAGGGTCGCCTGGTACTCTTGAGGCTCCGTTCGTAATACAGTATAACGCCTTGAATTGGGGCTGGGATAAGAGGAGAGGATTTGGGAAGTTGAAAAGATGTGAAACTAAGGTGATCAGGCCCAGCCCCTGATCACCTTCTCCTCCTCTTTCGTTTGTCCCTGCTTATAGCAGGTTAACAGGGTAGCCTCGTGAAGGCCGAAAGTCGGAGTTGAGTGCTAGAGGCTATTAGAGGTGCTTAATCACTCCATTACTACTCCCTTATTACCGGAGTAAGGCTATTTACACAAGGGGGTTGACTGGTGCCCTTGAGGCTCTGTTCGTAATACAATAACCCCTGTATCATCCATCCTTTGGCACAGATCGCATAACTTCATGGATTAGGGCTGGGATAAGAGGAAAGGATTGGGGGATTAGGTAGGTTGTGAAACGAAGGTGGTCAGGCCCAGCCCCTGATCACCTTCTCCTCCTCTTTCGTTTGTCCCTGCATATAGCAGGTTGACAGGGTAGCCTCGTGAAGGCCGAAAGTCGTAGTTGAGTGCTAGAGGCTATTAGAGGCGCTTACTACTCACTCCATACTACTCCCTTCGCTTACACTCCATTACTACTCCCTTACTACCGGAGTAAGGCTATTTACTCAAGGGTGTCGCCTGGTACCCTTGAGGCTCTGTTCGTAACACAGTAACCCCTGTATTATCTATCCTTCGGCACGAAACGCATAACTTCATGGATTAGGGCTGGGATAAGAGGAAAGGATTTGGGAATTAGGAAGGATGTGAAACGAAGGCGGTCAGACCCAGCCCCTGATCACCTTCTCCTCCTCTTTCGTTTGTCCCTGCATATAGCAGGTTAACAGGGTAGCCTCGTGAAGGCCGAAAGTCATAGTTGAGTGCTAGAGGCTATCAGAGGCGCATAATCTAATTACTACCCCGTCATCTAAATACTCTTCTTAACCTTTTATCTTCTTTCAGGTCGATCACACTATCATCATCTACCTAGTATCCCCTGAAGGAGAATTCATCGACTACTACGGTCAAAACCGTACTGCAGAAGAAGTTGTTGCCGGTGTCTTAATAAACCAAGCCAAATACGACTCCTTGAATTCAAAAAGTTGGCTTGCCAATCCTTTTGGAACCAGATCAAAATTGGCCATCGAAACTTAATAAAAATTTTTTCTAATATTAGTTTTCCATTATCATATTTGTAAATATTTTATAGTTTAATTTCTAGATTCCTAAAAAAACAATAAACCTATAAAACAAACTATTAATGTTCTTTTTCATTAATTAAAACTTTATTACGCTTGAAATTAATATACAAAGGTAAATATCTTTTCGTTCCTTATTTCTAAAATACACGCTATTTAAAAAGTCACTAGACACTTTCTTTTTTTATAAGTAGAGAACTTTTATCTGATTTCATTTCATTTCAAGTAAGGATTTGCTTGGATAACAATAGAAAGGTTGCTGCCTTGACAGACAGGGGGTTAATATAAGGGAATTTTTTTAAAAATTGATTGGCAACCCTGATTATACCACTGGTCGAGAGCGTACCCATGATTACGATTACAGAATCCGATCGACTCATTCATTTAAAAAAAAATTGCAAATTACTATTACTTTATGATATATATTATCTAACAATTGTTGAAAAATAAAGAAAGTGTCTAGTAGATAATTTATAACACATCGTGCTTATGTTAATTAAATCTGTTTGTTTTTTTTTTTTGGCTGCATGTTAAAAAAAACATTAAAACTATTAAATATATATAAATGGAAAAACAAACTCTTTTATGAACGTTTCAATTTATTTATAACCATTTTCAAGTCTTTGAATCTACATGAAAAGTTATAAAAATTAAAGAACAAAATAACAGCCTAAGCATAAAATTAAATAATTTACTGTAGTTCCATAGTTTAATGTATATCTAATTTGTTTTGTTGATTCTTTAAAATTTTGCTTATATTTCATATTTGTTCATTGGAATTTTAAATTCATATTATCAAAAGTTGTGAATATTACTTTTCTATATCTAATATATGTAACGGATGACGATGACTGTTAAAATGAAATAATTATGTTGAATTTAGTCGTAAAAGAGTATTGTTTTTTGTTGACCCGCACTCCGTAACAACTTGGTTTATTTAATTATTAATATTGCTTTATTAATTAACAGTATATTATTACCATTCATGTGCACATTATCCCAAATATATATTTATTTTCCTTAAGCTGTTTTGTTGTTGCTACCTACTATATTCCTTAGAATTGTTCACGTTACCTATTATCTATATAAATTGTTTCCGTACTTTTTACTTTACTATAAGTAAAGTATAGTGATCATGAAAAAATTCGATCTCGAGATTTTGACGGATTTATATGTTTTGAGGTCCCAGAAGTCGTTTTATGAAGTTTTCTCGATGATGTCTGTGTGTGTGTTGTGTGGGTGGGTGAGTGTGTTAGCATTGCTTGTTACCACGCTACGGTCCACAATCTTTGATGGATCAAGTTGATATTTTACACAAAAATGGGCCCCATAGGGAAGAAGATCCCTATTGTTTGGGAAGAATTATGCATGATGGGAAAGTCACTTTTTTTTGCCAAAAACCGTTTTTTAGAAAACATTTTTTTCTCCTAAACTGATAACCCTAGAGTTTTGAAATTTTGATATTATCTTTAAGGTTACAAATGGGGAATAAACGAAAAATATATTCAGAATTTTAAAAAATCGGAAAATATTTTTTTTTTTCAATAAAATGTAAAAATTTTAAATTATAATTCAATCTCAAAGCTTGTGAGAGCGATACAAGCCGTAACGTTTGACGGATCAAAATGAAACTATGCTTAAAAATAGAACTTTATGTGGAGAATCAGTTGAGATATTTTTTTTCAAAATTACATTCGCTAAAGTAAGTTACAGTACGATTTCTGTTTTCAGAAAATGTTTTTTTGACGCTAAACGGCTCATTCAAAAATAATGAAAATTTGACCATAAATGGAACGAAAAATTAGCAATTCATAAAAAAATTCATGATATATATATGATGTAATTTTTTTGAGGCTTAAGGTCCAATGATTTTAAACTAGTTCTTTTGCCGACGTTTCGACATACATTTATGTCATCTTCAGGGCTACAACATGATTGTTTTACAATTAGCACTACTATTACTACTATTTGGTAATTTATTACATTTTAATATGTACAGTAACAAAGAGGAATTTATTGATAAATCAAGGTTTTCGACTATGGATTTTTTACTTTACTATAAGTAAAGTATAGTGATCGTGAAAAAATTCGATCTCGAGATTTTGACGGAATTACATGTTTTGAGGTCCCAGAAGTCATTTTATGACGTTTTTACGATGATGTCTGTGTGTGTGTGGGTGGGTGGGTGAGTGTGTTAGCATTGCTTGTTACCACGCTACGGTCCAGAATCTTTGATGGATCAAGTTGATATTTTACACAAAAATGGGCCTCATAAAGACGAAGATCCCTATTGTTTGGGAAGAATTATGCATGATGGGAAAGTCACTTTTTTTGCCAAAAACTGTTTTTTTTAAAACATTTATTTCTCCTAAACTGATAACCCTAGAGTTTTGAAATTTTGACATTATCTTTGAGGTTTTAAATGCAACAAACGAAAAATATATTCAGAATTTTAAAACAACAGGAAATATTTTTTTTTCAATAAAATGTAAAAATTTTGACTTATAATTCAATCTCAAACCTTGTGAGAGCGATACAAGCCATACTGTTTGACGGACAAGAATGAAACTATGCCTATAAATAGAACATTATATGGAGAATGAGTTGAGATATTTTTTTCTAAAATTACATTCGCTAAAGGGGCGTTACAGTACGATTTGTGTTTTCAGTAAATGTTTTTTTGACGCTAAACGGCTCGCTAAAAAAGAATGAAAATTTGACCAAAAATGGAACAAAAAATTAGCAATTTATAAAAAAAAATTCATGAAGATTCAATTACGGGAAAGAGCAATAACGATATAAAAACTGTTTGTTTATCTTAGACTAAGAGATCACCTGCTATACTTGTCGAATTTTTTGTATTTTTTTACATTGTTTACATTGACTTAGAAATTTTTTGAGCGAATCCACTGAGATAAAATTGATGTTTCTAATGGAAAAATTAAAATATATTATTGACTTATAAGAGATGTAAGAGGAATAATATTGTGCAGGTAAATGATAACACTCATTAAAAAAAAATTCGTATATATGTTATTTGACAAAGGGGAAGGAAAATGATCTTATTAAATATTAAGAAGCCATAAAATTCCCAGTATAATAATTCTGTTAAAAACCATAAATGTAAAAGATAATTCAAAATATAAATCTTTCGTTTAGAGATTAATAACTGTAATTATCGTACATCTTTAATTAACAAATCACCTTAAAACAACATTTTCTTCGCTGTTTAAGATGTTTTTCAGGGAAAAAAAGGGTATTTTACTGTTTCAAATTTGAAAATTTTACATTAATATTCAATGTAGAAGGATGTCAAGTAAACAATGTAAGAAATCTACTGGCTATTTGAACAATAGCCATGTTCTCTTGTAGGATAATATTTCGTTTCAAGAAATGTTCACATTGGTTTTTCAAAAATGTTATTACTGCTGTAGTTATACTAATGAGATTATTTGCAAATAATAAATTATTTGTGATGTACAAAAATAAGTTTATAAATTGATATGTCCTTCAATCACTATCTGTACTACCTCACGAATGCAATGCTAATAATTATATCCCATTTAGATATTTATGTTATGCTTAAATTATACGTTATGTTTTATATACTCAAGAAATTTGACATTGAGTTACTTATAGTAAAGTAGAGTGTAGGCCTCTCCAGATTTTTTTTTATATACATTGACATAAGGATATTGTTATAATTATTCTATTGCTTGAGAATTATTTTATAAGCTTAGAGATCATTATTTGATTACCTTGGAAACAGATTTCCAAGGGAAGTTTTCAGACTTATTTCACTTCCTACGTGAATAAATCCAGAATCAAAGTGAATATTGGACTGATTTACCATTCTACAAGCGAGTACACTGGACCCCCCCCCCCCCCCCCCACTACATAAAAAATTAAAAGAATGTGAGACTTTTGAAGTATTTATTGATTAATCATTATATACAGGTGTACAATATCATTACAATTCAGAAAAACACTAAAATAAAAGACATAAATGCTTAATATATTAAACAATAATTCAACAAAAATATTTTTACAATCTCGCCATAGCTTATAAGACATAGGGTAAACAAACATATAGATTCAAGTGTTTTGTCTCATAAGCTAACATTATCGCCACAATATACTCATTTCATTTGTACAAAGTTGTATTTTTTTTACGTAATATAATATTTTCATTGCTTGTCCAAGTTTCAGACCCAATCGAAGAACAATGTCTTCTCGTTGCATTGATTTCAGTGTTTTGCCATCAATTTCCTACAACATAGAGTAAGTTATACATTAATACAGTACTAGTTAAACGCACGTACTCTCACCAAAGTTAGAAAACTCAAATGACACATACTAAATGTATGCTGGTATGTACTCAATATACAGTGAAGTCATCTCATATATATACTAGACTACCCGTGACACTTTGTGTCAATCAGAAATTATAACAATAAGTATTGAAATTAATTCACTGAACATGATTGACAGGGATAATTTTAATTATCCCTTTTAATAGACTACCCTGTTTTGATCGCTGTGCACCTTAGCTTTCTAGCCATTACACCAAAAGATCAAATCAGGCCGACGATTAAACGTGTTGCCCTTTTGTCACCTCCAAGTTTTGCCACCCAAAACTTGCGGTGTCCGAGGTGGACCTCGCGGAGGCGGGCACCACGATTCTACGTCGCGTATTAGACCAAAATTAAATTAATCACACAATTGTACCAGGGGGGGGGGGGGGCGAAAACAACAAAAACGGCAGTTATACCCCTGGTATAAGGTGGCTCATTTACCTCACTGCCAAACATTTTAACGCTGGGTTGCAATGGCTCTCTTTTTCCTTCCCACCTCGTGGATGAACTCGAGGTATGCCTTCACGTTTTTACCCTTGAACGATACCTCGTAAAGCTTGCTTGCCTCTTTTCCAACTATCGCCTCGACCTTTGTCCTTTCATAGTCATATCTGGGGCACTCCTCAATCACATGCTGGACTGTCTCAGGGCTCCACCCACAGAGACATGTGGGATCCTCCACTCGCTTGAAGAGGTATAGATAACTTCGGAAGTCCCCATGCCCTCTGAGCACCTGAGTCGTCCAATGGTCGATGAACTCATCTCCAGACGCCAAATTTAATAGACTGCCCGTGACACTTTGTGTCACTAAGAAATTATAACAATAAGTATTGAAATTAATTCACTGAACATGATTCACAGAGATAATTTTAATTACTCCTTTTAATAGACTACATGTGACACTTTGTGTCACTCAGAAATCATAACAATAAGAATGGAAATTAATTCACTGAACACGATTCACAGGGATAATTTTAATTGTTGTTTCTTGTTATTAAGGCACAGAAACAGATTCTTATATGGCACCAAGCTTTTGATATAGTATTGTTAACATGATTCAAGATATATACACAGCAAGTACATTAAGCAATATAAAAATAATTTAAAAGTAAAATTACTTTTACTTTTTTTATAATTTAATAATATTTTCTGAAATAAAAAAAATATTTTATAAAACAAATAAATGAAAAATTATTGGAAGTTATATACCCAATGAAATATATTTGAAACAAACAAAACTTGTAAATTGAAATATTCAATTTATTTACTATAGTAATAGTTCATTTACTATTACAGTAAAATAGTTCTCACTTTTCAGTCTATGTATCATAGTTCATTTTAAGTGTTATCTGTCCTACTGGACAGTTTGTTATTTATCATGATATATATATATATATATATATACCAATTAAAAGAAACGGTCCAGAGGACTTTTTTTAAATAAAATCAATTCAAAACGAAGGAAACACACAGAAAGACAGAGACATAATTCACATCGAAATATCGATGTGAGTTATGTATGTGTCTTTCTCTGTGTTTCCTTCGTTTTGAATTGATTTTATATATACACAAATATATATATATGAAAGGAATGTGTCTTTATAATATTATCTTAGAACATTCGTATTTTATCTCACATTTGCGTTCAAGTTTGTTTCTAAAATTATATATTTTTAACTCTAATATAATAGTTTATTATACATTTGTTACATTTATTTAAATACATTTGCATTACTGTCATCAGGGAGCACGCAAGCCTATGAGCATTCTGGATATCTCAAAGCGCACCCCCAACAACCTACCTGTGTCAAGAACACCTGACCGATCTGGTCACCAAAGCGCTCCTCAAAGTAGTCGCGTACTTGCTCTACTGTCCACTCATCAACCTGTTCTGGAATAGGCTCCTCGGGTCTGTGCTTAAGCTACACTCGTGTCAAGAAAATATCTAAAAGCGCACCCCCAACAACCTACCTGTGTCAAGAACACCTGACCGATCTGGTCACCAAAGCGCTCCTCAAAGTAGTCGCGTACTTGCTCTACCGTCCACTCATCAACCTGTTCTGGAATAGGCTCCTCAGGTCTGTGCTTAAGCGACACTCGTGTCAAGAAAATATCTAAAAGCGCACCCCCAACAACCTACCTGTGTCAAGAACACCTGACCGATCTGGTCACCAAAGCGCTCCTCAAAGTAGTCGCGTACTTGCTCTACCGTCCACTCATCAACCTGTTCTGGAATAGGCTCCTCGGGTCTGTGCTTAAGCGACACTCTTGTCAAGAAAATATCTAAAAGCGCACCCCCAACAACCTACCTGTGTCAAGAACACCTGACCGATCTGGTCACCAAAGCGCTCCTCAAAGTAGTCGCGTACTTGCTCTACTGTCCACTCATCAACCTGTTCTGGAATAGGCTCCTCGGGTCTGTGCTTAAGCTACACTCGTGTCAAGAAAATATCTAAAAGCGCACCCCCACAACCTACCTGTGTCAAGAACACCTGACCGATCTGGTCACCAAAGCGCTCCTCAAAGTAGTCGCGTACTTGCTCTACCGTCCACTCATCAACCTGTTCTGGAATAGGCTCCTCAGGTCTGTGCTTAAGCGACACTCGTGTCAAGAAAATATCTAAAAGCGCACCCCCAACAACCTACCTGTGTCAAGAACACCTGACCGATCTGGTCACCAAAGCGCTCCTCAAAGTAGTCGCGTACTTGCTCTACCGTCCACTCATCAACCTGTTCTGGAATAGGCTCCTCGGGTCTGTGCTTAAGCGACACTCGTGTCAAGAAAATATCTAAAAGCGCACCCCCAACAACCTACCTGTGTCAAGAACACCTGACCGATCTGGTCACCAAAGCGCTCCTCAAAGTAGTCGCGTACTTGCTCTACCGTCCACTCATCAACCTGTTCTGGAATAGGCTCCTCAGGTCTGTGCTTAAGCGACACTCGTGTCAAGAAAATATCTAAAACCGCACCCCCAACAACCTACCTGTGTCAAGAACACCTGACCGATCTGGTCACCAAAGCGCTCCTCAAAGTAGTCGCGTACTTGCTCTACCGTCCACTCATCAACCTGTTCTGGAATAGGCTCCTCAGGTCTGTGCTTAAGCGACACTCTTGTCAAGAAAATATCTAAAAGCGCACCCCCAACAACCTACCTGTGTCAAGAACACCTGACCGATCTGGTCACCAAAGCGCTCCTCAAAGTAGTCGCGTACTTGCTCTACCGTCCACTCATCAACCTGTTCTGGAATAGGCTCCTCAGGTCTGTGCTTAAGCGACACTCTTGTCAAGAAAATATCTAAAAGCGCACCCCCAACAACCTACCTGTGTCAAGAACACCTGACCGATCTGGTCACCAAAGCGCTCCTCAAAGTAGTCGCGTACTTGCTCTACCGTCCACTCATCAACCTGTTCTGGAATAGGCTCCTCGGGTCTGTGCTTAAGCGACACTCGTGTCAAGAAAATATCTAAAACGCACCCCCAACAACCTACCTGTGTCAAGAACACCTGACCGATCTGGTCACCAAAGCGCTCCTCAAAGTAGTCGCGTACTTGCTCTACCGTCCACTCATCAACCTGTTCTGGAATAGGCTCCTCAGGTCTGTGCTTAAGCGACACTCTTGTCAAGAAAATATCTAAAAGCGCACCCCAACAACCTACCTGTGTCAAGAACACTGACCGATCTGGTCACCAAAGCGCTCCTCAAAGTAGTCGCGTACTTGCTCTACCGTCCACTCATCAACCTGTTCTGGAATAGGCTCCTCAGGTCTGTGCTTAAGCGACACTCTTGTCAAGAAAATATCTAAAAGCGCACCCCCAACAACCTACCTGTGTCAAGAACACCTGACCGATCTGGTCACCAAAGCGCTCCTCAAAGTAGTCGCGTACTTGCTCTACCGTCCACTCATCAACCTGTTCTGGAATAGGCTCCTCAGGTCTGTGCTTAAGCGACACTCGTGTCAAGAAAAATCTAAAAGCGCCACCCCCACAACCTACCTGTGTCAAGAACACCTGACCGATCTGGTCACCAAAGCGCTCCTCAAAGTAGTCGCGTACTTGCTCTACCGTCCACTCATCAACCTGTTCTGGAATAGGCTCCTCAGGTCTGTGCTTAAGCGACACTCGTGTCAAGAAAATATCTAAAACCGCACCCCCAACAACCTACCTGTGTCAAGAACACTGACCGATCTGGTCACCAAAGCGCTCCTCAAAGTAGTCGCGTACTTGCTCTACTGTCCACTCATCAACCTGTTCTGGAATAGGCTCCTCAGGTCTGTGCTTAAGCGACACTCGTGTCAAGAAAATATCTAAAAGCGCACCCCCAACAACCTACCTGTGTCAAGAACACTTGACCGATCTGGTCACCAAAGCGCTCCTCAAAGTAGTCGCGTACTTGCTCTACCGTCCACTCATCAACCTGTTCTGGAATAGGCTCCTCAGGTCTGTGCTTAAGCGACACTCGTGTCAAGAAAATATCTAAAAGCGCACCCCCAACAACCTACCTGTGTCAAGAACACCTGACCGATCTGGTCACCAAAGCGCTCCTCAAAGTAGTCGCGTACTTGCTCTACCGTCCACTCATCAACCTGTTCTGGAATAGGCTCCTCAGGTCTGTGCTTAAGCGACACTCGTGTCAAGAAAATATCTAAAAGCGCACCCCCAACAACCTACCTGTGTCAAGAACACCTGACCGATCTGGTCACCAAAGCGCTCCTCAAAGTAGTCGCGTACTTGCTCTACCGTCCACTCATCAACCTGTTCTGGAATAGGCTCCTCAGGTCTGTGCTTAAGCGACACTCTTGTCAAGAAAATATCTAAAAGCGCACCCCCAACAACCTACCTGTGTCAAGAACACCTGACCGATCTGGTCACCAAAGCGCTCCTCAAAGTAGTCGCGTACTTGCTCTACCGTCCACTCATCAACCTGTTCTGGAATAGGCTCCTCAGGTCTGTGCTTAAGCGACACTCTTGTCAAGAAAATATCTAAAAGCGCACCCCCAACAACCTACCTGTGTCAAGAACACCTGACCGATCTGGTCACCAAAGCGCTCCTCAAAGTAGTCGCGTACTTGCTCTACCGTCCACTCATCAACCTGTTCTGGAATAGGCTCCTCAGGTCTGTGCTTAAGCGACACTCGTGTCAAGAAAATATCTAAAAGCGCACCCCAACAACCTACCTGTGTCAAGAACACCTGACCGATCTGGTCACCAAAGCGCTCCTCAAAGTAGTCGCGTACTTGCTCTACCGTCCACTCATCAACCTGTTCTGGAATAGGCTCCTCAGGTCTGTGTTTAAGCGACACTCGTGTCAAGAAAATATCTAAAAGCGCACCCCCAACAACCTACCTGTGTCAAGAACACCTGACCGATCTGGTCACCAAAGCGCTCCTCAAAGTAGTCGCGTACTTGCTCTACCGTCCACTCATCAACCTGTTCTGGAATAGGCTCCTCAGGTCTGTGCTTAAGCGACACTCGTGTCAAGAAAATATCTAAAAGCGCACCCCCAACAACCTACCTGTGTCAAGAACACCTGACCGATCTGGTCACCAAAGCGCTCCTCAAAGTAGTCGCGTACTTGCTCTACCGTCCACTCATCAACCTGTTCTGGAATAGGCTCCTCAGGTCTGTGCTTAAGCGACACTCGTGTCAAGAAAATATCTAAAAGCGCACCCCCAACAACCTACCTGTGTCAAGAACACCTGACCGATCTGGTCACCAAAGCGCTCCTCAAAGTAGTCGCGTACTTGCTCTACCGTCCACTCATCAACCTGTTCTGGAATAGGCTCCTCAGGTCTGTGCTTAAGCGACACTCTTGTCAAGAAAATATCTAAAAGCGCACCCCCAACAACCTACCTGTGTCAAGAACACCTGACCGATCTGGTCACCAAAGCGCTCCTCAAAGTAGTCGCGTACTTGCTCTACCGTCCACTCATCAACCTGTTCTGGAATAGGCTCCTCAGGTCTGTGCTTAAGCGACACTCGTGTCAAGAAAATATCTAAAAGCGCACCCCCAACAACCTACCTGTGTCAAGAACACCTGACCGATCTGGTCACCAAAGCGCTCCTCAAAGTAGTCGCGTACTTGCTCTACCGTCCACTCATCAACCTGTTCTGGAATAGGCTCCTCAGGTCTGTGCTTAAGCGACACTCGTGTCAAGAAAATATCTAAAAGCGCACCCCCAACAACCTACCTGTGTCAAGAACACCTGACCGATCTGGTCACCAAAGCGCTCCTCAAAGTAGTCGCGTACTTGCTCTACCGTCCACTCATCAACCTGTTCTGGAATAGGCTCCTCAGGTCTGTGCTTAAGCGACACTCGTGTCAAGAAAATATCTAAAAGCGCACCCCCAACAACCTACCTGTGTCAAGAACACCTGACCGATCTGGTCACCAAAGCGCTCCTCAAAGTAGTCGCGTACTTGCTCTACCGTCCACTCATCAACCTGTTCTGGAATAGGCTCCTCAGGTCTGTGCTTAAGCGACACTCGTGTCAAGAAAATATCTAAAAGCGCACCCCCAACAACCTACCTGTGTCAAGAACACCTGACCGATCTGGTCACCAAAGCGCTCCTCAAAGTAGTCGCGTACTTGCTCTACTGTCCACTCATCAACCTGTTCTGGAATAGGCTCCTCAGGTCTGTGCTTAAGCGACACTCGTGTCAAGAAAATATCTAAAACCGCACCCCCAACAACCTACCTGTGTCAAGAACACCTGACCGATCTGGTCACCAAAGCGCTCCTCAAAGTAGTCGCGTACTTGCTCTACTGTCCACTCATCAACCTGTTCTGGAATAGGCTCCTCAGGTCTGTGCTTAAGCGACACTCGTGTCAAGAAAATATCTAAAAGCGCACCCCCAACAACCTACCTGTGTCAAGAACACCTGACCGATCTGGTCACCAAAGCGCTCCTCAAAGTAGTCGCGTACTTGCTCTACCGTCCACTCATCAACCTGTTCTGGAATAGGCTCCTCGGGTCTGTGCTTAAGCGACACTCTTGTCAAGAAAATATCTAAAAGCGCACCCCCAACAACCTACCTGTGTCAAGAACACCTGACCGATCTGGTCACCAAAGCGCTCCTCAAAGTAGTCGCGTACTTGCTCTACCGTCCACTCATCAACCTGTTCTGGAATAGGCTCCTCAGGTCTGTGCTTAAGCGACACTCTTGTCAAGAAAATATCTAAAAGCGCACCCCCAACAACCTACCTGTGTCAAGAACACCTGACCGATCTGGTCACCAAAGCGCTCCTCAAAGTAGTCGCGTACTTGCTCTACCGTCCACTCATCAACCTGTTCTGGAATAGGCTCCTCAGGTCTGTGCTTAAGCGACACTCTTGTCAAGAAAATATCTAAAAGCGCACCCCCAACAACCTACCTGTGTCAAGAACACCTGACCGATCTGGTCACCAAAGCGCTCCTCAAAGTAGTCGCGTACTTGCTCTACCGTCCACTCATCAACCTGTTCTGGAATAGGCTCCTCAGGTCTGTGCTTAAGCGACACTCTTGTCAAGAAAATATCTAAAAGCGCACCCCAACAACCTACCTGTGTCAAGAACACCTGACCGATCTGGTCACCAAAGCGCTCCTCAAAGTAGTCGCGTACTTGCTCTACCGTCCACTCATCAACCTGTTCTGGAATAGGCTCCTCAGGTCTGTGCTTAAGCGACACTCGTGTCAAGAAAATATCTAAAAGCGCACCCCCACAACCTACCTGTGTCAAGAACACCTGACCGATCTGGTCACCAAAGCGCTCCTCAAAGTAGTCGCGTACTTGCTCTACTGTCCACTCATCAACCTGTTCTGGAATAGGCTCCTCAGGTCTGTGCTTAAGCGACACTCTTGTCAAGAAAATATCTAAAAGCGCACCCCCACAACCTACCTGTGTCAAGAACACTTGACCGATCTGGTCACCAAAGCGCTCCTCAAAGTAGTCGCGTACTTGCTCTACTGTCCACTCATCAACCTGTTCTGGAATAGGCTCCTCAGGTCTGTGCTTAAGCGACACTCTTGTCAAGAAAATATCTAAAAGCGCACCCCCAACAACCTACCTGTGTCAAGAACACTTGACCGATCTGGTCACCAAAGCGCTCCTCAAAGTAGTCGCGTACTTGCTCTACTGTCCACTCATCAACCTGTTCTGGAATAGGCTCCTCAGGTCTGTGCTTAAGCGACACTCGTGTCAAGAAAATATCTAAAAGCGCACCCCCACAACCTACCTGTGTCAAGAACACCTGACCGATCTGGTCACCAAAGCGCTCCTCAAAGTAGTCGCGTACTTGCTCTACCGTCCACTCATCAACCTGTTCTGGAATAGGCTCCTCAGGTCTGTGCTTAAGCGACACTCTTGTCAAGAAAATATCTAAAAGCGCACCCCCAACAACCTACCTGTGTCAAGAACACCTGACCGATCTGGTCACCAAAGCGCTCCTCAAAGTAGTCGCGTACTTGCTCTACCGTCCACTCATCAACCTGTTCTGGAATAGGCTCCTCAGGTCTGTGCTTAAGCGACACTCTTGTCAAGAAAATATCTAAAAGCGCACCCCCAACAACCTACCTGTGTCAAGAACACCTGACCGATCTGGTCACCAAAGCGCTCCTCAAAGTAGTCGCGTACTTGCTCTACCGTCCACTCATCAACCTGTTCTGGAATAGGCTCCTCAGCTCTGTGCTTAAGCGACACTCTTGTCAAGAAAATATCTAAAAGCGCACCCCCAACAACCTACCTGTGTCAAGAACACCTGACCGATCTGGTCACCAAAGCGCTCCTCAAAGTAGTCGCGTACTTGCTCTACCGTCCACTCATCAACCTGTTCTGGAATAGGCTCCTCAGGTCTGTGCTTAAGCGACACTCTTGTCAAGAAAATATCTAAAAGCGCACCCCCACAACCTACCTGTGTCAAGAACACCTGACCGATCTGGTCACCAAAGCGCTCCTCAAAGTAGTCGCGTACTTGCTCTACCGTCCACTCATCAACCTGTTCTGGAATAGGCTCCTCAGGTCTGTGTTTAAGCGACACTCGTTCATCACCCTGAAACAAAACACCTCAAGTTACTTCATAGCATATCAATAAAAACTCTATTTAAATTGAAATTCATCACCATTTCAACATATATCACTTATATACAGAGCTCAATATAAATATATCTTGAGCTAGTCAAAAGATCTTTTATACAGAGTTCCATGTTGATTTTTTATGAAAAAATATATATGAAATATTCATTTCTCATATAGTATGTGTGACTCTGAGGAATGTTACTCATATAGTATGAGTGACTCTGATGAATGTTACTCATATAGTATGAGGGACTCTGATGAATGATACTCATATCTCGTATAATATGAGTGAAACTCTGATGAGTGGTACTCGTATCACATAGCGTATGAGTGAAACTCTGATGAATGATACTCATAGTATGCAGAAAAATCACAATAAATAAACACGTGATGCAATCAATGAAGTTTAAATGAAAAAGGAAACAATAGAAAAAATGCTCTGAGGACTTTCAAGTTATGTCATCAGACAGCAAAGAAAGTAAAAACTGAGAAGCTACCATAAAAGTAATGGAGAAGGAAGGTAACAAAACAGCTGGAAACTCAATATGACAATATAACTTGATAAGAAGAAATACCCAATAAAATTAAACAATGCAGTTTCAACAGTAAGAAATAGAATTATAATTCAATAATAATTAAAAGAGAAGAAAGGAGAAAAAAAACATTAATCTATATTATTTGAATCAACAATCTGGTCAGAGTTCATGTACAAAGATACTCGTACATTTCCAAGATCACCCCCAGGTCCAATTTGCTTAACTATCCCTTGATTTAAGAATTCATCTAATTTAAATAGCCCCTGACTTATATTGATTAGTTTTTCAAAATGACACTTAATTAGGGCACTTTCAAATAAGTTTCTTTCAACATAAGACGAGAGAAATATTAATTCCTTGGAATATTCCCATTTTATGGAATGATTATTTAAATTATTATGTTGAAACAAAGCACTTGACTCTTCTTGCCTCCTAATAGAATATTTATGTTGTTTCACTCTAGTAGGTAGATATATGAGTTTCAATCATGTAGTATGAATGAAACTCTGATGAATGATACTGTTATCTCATATAGTATGGATAAAACTATGATGAATCATACTGTTATACCATATAGTATGAGTGACTCTGATGAATGATACTGTTATCTCATATAGTATGGATAAAACTATGATGAATGATACTGTTATACCATATAGTATGAGTGACTGTGATGAATGATACTGTTATCTCATATAGTATGGATAAAACTATGATGAATAATACTGTTATACCATATAGTATGAGTGACTCTGATGAATGATACTGTTATCTCATATAGTATGGATAAAACTATGATGAATGATACTGTTATACCATATAGAATTGAGTGACTGTGATGAATGATACTGTTATCTCATATAGTATGAATAAAACTATGATGAATGATACTGTTATCTCATATAGTATGAATAAAACTATGATGAATGATACTGTTATGTCATATAGTATGAATAAAACTATGATGAATGATACTGTTATGTCATATAGTATGAATAAAACTATGATGAATGATACTGTTATCTCATATAGTATGAATAAAACTATGATGAATGATACTGTTATCTCATATAGTATGAATAAAACTATGATGAATGATACTGTTATCTCATATAGTATGAATAAAACTATGATGAATGATACTGTTATCTCATATAGTATGAATAAAACTATGATGAATGATACTGTTATCTCATATAGTATGAATAAAACTATGATGAATGATACTGTTATGTCATATAGTATGAATAAAACTATGATTAATGATACTGTTATCTCATATAGTATGAATAAAACTATGATGAATGATACTGTTATCTCATATAGTATGAATAAAACTATGATGAATGATACTGTTATACCATATAGTATGAGTGACTGTGATGAATGATACTGTTATCTCATATAGTATGAATAAAACTATGATTAATGATACTGTTATCTCATATAGTATGAATAAAACTATGATGAATGATACTGTTATGTCATATAGTATGAATAAAACTATGATGAATGATACTGTTATCTCATATAGTATGAATAAAACTATGATGAATGATACTGTATTCCTATAGTATGAATAAACTATGATGAATGATACTGTTATCTCATATAGTATGAATAAACTATGATGAATGATACTGTTATTTCATATAGTATGAATAAAACTATGATGAATGATACTGTTATGTCATATAGTATGAATAAAACTATGATGAATGATACTGTTATCTCATATAGTATGAATAAAACTATGATGAATGATACTGTTATCTCATATAGTATGAATAAAACTATGATGAATGATACTGTTATCTCATATAGTATGAATAACACTATGATGAATGATACTGTTATACCATATAGTATGAGTGACTGTGATGAATGATACTGTTATCTCATATAGTATGAATAAAACTATGATTAATGATACTGTTATCTCATATAGTATGAATAAAACTATGATGAATGATACTGTTATACCATATAGTATGAATGAAACTATGATGAATGATACTGTTATCTCATATAGTATGAATAAAACTATGATGAATGATACTGTTATACCATATAGTATGAGTGACTCTGATGAATGATACTGTTATCTCATATAGTATGAATAAAACTATGATGAATGATACTGTTATGTCATATTGTATGAATAAAACTATGATGAATGATACTGTTATGTCATATAGTATGAATAAAACTATGATGAATGATACTGTTATCTCATATAGTATGAATAAAACTATGATGAATGATACTGTTATCTCATATAGTATGAATAAAACCATGATGAATGATACTGTTATCTCATATAGTATGAATAAAACTATGATGAATGATACTGTTATCTCATATAATATGAATAAAACTATGATGAATGATACTGTTATCTCATATAGTATGAATAAAACTATGATGAATGATACTGTTATCTCATATAGTATGAGTGACTATGATGAATGATACTGTTATCTCATATAGTATGACCAATGCGACCTTGTTTTGGTTGAAAGGCCTTACTTGGATTTTTTCTCTTTTTCTTACCGTGGTTTATTGCGACATGTTGTATACTATCTTTAGTTTACCTGCGAGTCATTATTAGAACCACTGGAATGAGGAGAGCTTGGTTGGGCGGGGGAGGAAGAGGCTTCGGGCGATAGGGACTCTTCTTGGCTGATGTCCAATGGCGGAGTATGTTTGAAGTCAGCAGTGCCTACCTTCGACTTGAGGTCTACTGAAGCACCCACCAACGATACTAATCAACAAAACAAACCAAGGTTAGGTTAGGTTAGGTTGCAGTGGCAGTTCCACAAGGGAATACACATGGACCGAGCATTGGCCCTTTTGTGATACCACACAATGAAGATTGATTCTATTGCAACGACCAGTTGCAACTTTTTCGGGGTGTTTTTTTTTTTGCCACGAAGCTAGGTGAGTTAACTCCTTCTCCGCACATTCCTAGATTCTTTCACTCCTGAAAATGGCGTAGGATACCCTTCCAATTTTCAAAGGTAAACTGAAAACTGAGTGGCCCGTAGGTGGTATTGTAGAAAAAAAGATATGTACATATTTATAAATGACCTGATACTACAATTGGCTGTTTCTCGTATCTCAAATTTCACTCGTATTTCAAAACAAAATTTTGCTCATTTGACAGCTCGATCTCAAAAAGCTCATACGTTGGGGCACTCGTATCCCGAAGTACCACTGTGCTTAATAAAACTTAGGTTAGGTTGCAGTGGCTGTCCCACAAGGGAATACACGTAGGTCGAGCATTGGCCCTTTGTGATACCACACAATGAAGATTGATTCTACAGTGGGAGTACTAAATTTTGCCTAACTCAAATGTATTTAGAGTAGGGATCTTTAACGAGTACCTGACATCGTACAGGCTCGGGACCGACGGTTTAACGTCCTTCTCCGAGGGACGACGTGCTCAGATTTATTCACCTCCCGCGTGAATAAATCGAGGGCCAGGTGAGGATCGAACCCCGGTCCTATTAGTTCAGAGGCGAGCACGTAACCACTGAGCTAGCCTGGCCCCCACAAACAAACCAAACTTATAACAATAATTAAAAATTAAAGAAAAAAAATCTGGAGTGGCCTGCACTCAACTTTACTATAAGGAAACATTATATCATTCTTCTTGGGTATATAATATTAAAATGTTCCATTTAGGTATAATGTAAATAATACCGAACTACCATAATTTAAGGTAAATGTAGATATGAGTAATGTCCATTGTTTTTTGTTATTTTATAGCTCTGAGGATGTCTTAAAATAAAGACGAAACGTTGGCGAAAAGGCATTCCGTATATTAACCCTGACCATATTCCAACAAGAACAAAAAGTAATATACATATATAATATATATATAGGCGTGTTCTCTAATCGGGGTTCAGTCAATTGTCCAACGGACTTTTAAATATAAACCAATTAAAAAAGACAGAACACAGATACACACAGGAATAACTCACTTCTATATTTCGACGATCGTCGTCATCAGGAGGCGAAGACAGTGCAGCTCAGAATTTTTTGGGAAAGGTAATTAACCTCATTCAACCAATAAATAATAGGACAATTCATAATTAAAAATCTGGAGTGGCCTACACTCTACTTTACTATAAGTAACTTAATTTCAAATTTCTTGAGTATATAAAACATAACGTCTCATTTAAGCATAACGTAAACATCTAAATGGGATATAATTATTAGCCTTTCATTCCTGAGGTAGTACAGATAGTGATTGAAGGACATATCATTTTATAAGCTTATTTTTGTACATCACAGATAATTTATTATTTGCAAATAATTGCATTAGTATAACTACAGCAGTAATAACATTTTTGAAAAACCAAAGTGAACATTTCTTGATACGAAATATTCTCCTACAAGAGAACATGGCTTTTGTTCAAAAAGCCAGTGGATTTCTTACATCGTTTACTTGACATCCTTCTACATTGAATATTAAAGTAAAATTTTTAAATTTAAAACAGGAAAATACCCTTTTTTTCTCTGAAAAACATCATAAACAGCGAAGAAAATGTTATTTTAAGGTGCTTTGTTAATTAAAGATGTACGATAATTACATTTATTAATCTCTAAACGAAAGATTCCAATTATGAATTATCACTTACATTTTTGGTCTTTTATAGAATTATCATACTGGGAATTTTAATCTTTAAAATAATAATAATAATAATAATAAGCTTCTTAGTATTTAATAAGATCATTTTCCTTCCCCTTTGTCAAATAACATATATACGAATTTTTTTCTGAGTGAGTGTTATCATTTTCCTGCACAATATTATTCCTCTTACATCTCATATAATTCAATAAACAATTTAAACTGTTCCTTTATAAAATCAATTTTATCTCAGTGGATTCGCTCAAAAAATTCTAAGTCAATGTAAACAATGTAAAAAAATACAAAAAATTCGACAAGTACAGCAGGTGATCTCTTAGTCTAGGGTAAACAAAGAGTTTTTATATCGTTATTGCTCTTTCCCGTAATTGAAACTTCATGATTTTTTTTTATTGATTGCTAATTTTTTGTTCCATTTTTGGTCAAATTTTAATTATTTTTTAACGAGCCGTTTAGCGTCAAAAAAACATTTTCTGAAAACACAAATCGTACTGTAACGCCCCTTTAGCGAATGTAATTTTAGAAAAAAATATCTCAACTCATTCTCTACATAATGTATCTATTTTTAGGCATAGTTTCATTTTGATCCATCAAACAGTATGGCTTGTATCGCTCTCACAAGGTTTGAGATTGAATTATAAGTCAAAATTTTTACATTTTATTGAAAAAAAAATATTCCCTGTTGTTTTAAAATTCTGAATATATTTTTCGTTTGTTTCATTTGTAACTTCAAAGATAATGTCAAAATTTCAAAACTCTAGAGTTATTAGTTTAGGAGAAATAAATGTTTTAAAAAAAACGGTTTTTGGCAAAAAAAGTGACTTTCCCATCATGCATAATTCTTCCCAAACAAAAGGGATCTTCTTCCCTATGAGGCCCATTTTTGTGTAAAATATCAACTTGATCCATCAAAGATTCTGGACCGTAGCGTGGTAACAAGCAATGCTAACACACTCACCCACCCACCCACGCACCCACCCACCCACCCACCCACACACACACAGACATCATCGTAAAAACCTCCTAAAACGACTTCTGGGACCTCAAAACATGTAATTCCGTCAAAATCTCGAGATCGAATTTTTTCACGATCACTATACTTTACTTATAGTAAAGTAAAAATTAAAAAACAAGAAAAATAAATAATATATATATATATATTCTAGAGAGTTGTTGTTTGTGCATTATAGTTGTGTGTTCACGTATTGCTCCAGCTCCAAGGTGCATAGTAAGACGGCGGGATAATGTAGTGGTCACAATGTGGGATAAACCCACATTGACCAAAATACAGGCACTAACCACAGGATCTATTACAAAAATCAGTACTCCCAACTATATAAAGTAGATGAAATAATTTTAAAAACAATCATAAAAAATAATACACCTTGTACTAACCCTCAGGATAAACTTAACATTATAATATATTACAAAAGCTCCACCACATGCAACCTCATCATGAAAAGCCAAGAGACGACAATAGACCAATTAAAGAAAACCAATCTCTTGTGTACGAATATACTTGCCCTATTGGAAACTGTGAAGTCCAAAAGCATTCGTACATAGGAATGACGACCACTACATTATCCCGCCGTCTGACTATGCACCTTGGAGCTGGAGCAATACGTGAACACACAACTATAATGCACAAACAACAACTCTCTAGAAAGATGCTCACGGATAACACCAAAATATTCAGACTTGAATAAGATCAAAAGAGATTGCAATTATTGGAAGCACTTCTGATTCTGGATAAAAAGACTAAATTAAACCAGCAGCAGACAGGTAGCACACGTCAGCTCAAACTGCTAGGTTGAATGGCCCCCCATCCTAACTTAAATGTTCCTAGTGTTAGACTTAGGGATATTTATTTTTTAGTGATCAATTTTATTTAACTTACTGTTATGTTTACATACTTGTTCCATGAAAATAGTTTTGTTTTGTGACGTTTTATAATAATTTCTGATGATGGTTGGAGACAACCGAAACATGTCATGTTATGTTAATCATTAAATATTGATGGCTTACCAGAGTTTCGCTCAAATAATCGACCAGCTAAATCAAGACGATTTAAAATTAGCAAGGAAATATGAAAAACTGCTCAAAAAAAAGGTATGTTTAATTAAGGCAATTCAGTTTAACACAATATGTATAAAAGAAGGTCTGCTCCCTATTTATACTAATATCAAAACTTATGACCCAGCAGTCCGCCATAATGAATTCCATCATGAATATAGAAGAAGCCTTCTTAAATATGAGAATGAGAAAAAAGGAGCAACAATTATCTAGCCTCATAAAAGAGATGGAAGCAAAAGAAAAACAACTGAAAGAACGTATTTGCAACAGTAAATTGAAAGAAGACTTTTTTAGCAGAATTAATGAAATACTAGATCAAGAAACACATATTGTTACAAAACGAACAACTGAAAACTATGTAAACTATATGGGGGAAACCTACGCATTCCATCCAAAAAACAAACCTTTACAAACCTCTCTAAACACGTATTAACACCAGCTGAAGAAGAGTATCTTTCCTTGGGATCCAAATGCCACATAAAAAAGAAGTTTGATAAGTTGGTTAAACAAACAGAACTAGAAATATTGTATGCATCTTTATTAAATCTAAAAGATAACAATATCAACAGCATGAAACCTTCCCTTCAAGACCAGTTAAGATCAGAAGCTAACAAACAAAGGGACTTCCAATCCAGCAAAGTACTTAATTAAACTCTCATAGAAGCAGCCAAGAGTCTGAAAAATAACAAGGATATTATCATCAGAAGAGCAGATAAGGCCAACACCTTGGTGATATTACACAGGAAAGAGTATAAACATAAATTAGACCTCATTCTAGAGGATACAACAAAATTCAAAAAGATTCAAAAAAACCCAACGGCCCAACTGAAACTTGAAATTAACAAACTCATCAAAGAAGCCAACAAAACAGGAAAAGTACTACAAACGGTCATAGGAGAATTCAGCCACGGATATTTATATGGAACTATAAAAACACATAAGCCAGGACATAAAATCAGACCTATTATTTCACATGTAACAACTCCAACCTACTCCACTGCAAAAGCCCTCAACTCCATTTTAGCGCCATACCTACCAGCCAAATATGTAATAAATTCTACTGATAACTTCTTGGATATTTTAAGGGTGAACAAACCTATAGGTTTATTAGCTTCACTTGACGTTGAATCATTATTCACTAATGTCCTGTTGAAGAAACTATCAAAATCATTTGCGATACAGTCTACAATCATCCATCCCTCCCTGTTCCTTCATTTGGTCGACCAATTATGGAAAAACTACTCAGAGCTTGCACAAGCAAAAGTCCTTTCACACATGTGGATGGTAGCAGGTACTGTCAAAATAGATGGAGTCGCCATGGAATCTCCCCTGGGTGTTTTATTCGCAAACTTCTACATGTGCCACCTGGAAAATACTATTTTCAGTCTTAAACCTGATCTCAAACCTCAACTGTATTGCCGATATATTGATGACTGTTTTTTAATGATAAAAAACAAACAACACGTTAATGATATAATAACCACCTTCGAGCAACATTCTGTTTTAAAATTTACAAGTGAAATTAGTAACAATCAGACGTTAAATTTTTTAGATGTCACAGTAAAAGAAGATAACGGCCTTTTTTCAACGTCTACTTATATGAAACCTTCCCATAACGGGGTCTATTTAAATACCATAAGTGACTGCCCTCAACGCTACAAAGACAACACCATTAAAGCACTCATCCACAGAACTTACAAAATATCGTCAGACTGGAATTCTTTCAACACAACCATCCAACAACTTAAACAGTCATTTATTAATAATGGTTACAGCAATAGGCACTTCGACAGAATTCTTCAAATTTATTTAATGAATCTAAATACAAGATCTAATGAAACCCACATTAACCAAAATACAGGCACTAACCACAGGATCTATTACAAAAATCAGTACTCCCAACTATACAAAGTAGATGAAAGAATTTTAAAAATAATCATAAAAAATAATACATCTTGTACTAACCCTCAGGATAAACTTAACATTATAATATATTACAAAAGCTCCACCACATGCAACCTCATCATGAAAAACCAAGAGACGACAATAGACCAATTAAAGAAAACCAATCTTGTTTACGAATACACTTGCCCTATTGGAAACTGTGAAGTCCAAAAGCATTCGTACATAGGAATGACGACCACTACATTATCCCGCCGTCTGACTATGCACCTTGGAGCTGGAACAATACGTGAACACACAACTATAATGCACAAACAACAACTCTCTAGAAAGATGCTCACGGATAACACCAAAATATTCAGACTTGAATAAGATCAAAAGAGATTGCAATTATTGGAAGCACTTCTGATTCTGGATAAAAAGCCTAAATTAAACCAGCAGCAGACAGGTAGCACACGTCAGCTCAAACTGCTAGGTTGAATGGCCCCCCATCCTAACTTAAATGTTCCTAGTGTTAGACTTAGGGATATTTATTTTTTAGTGACCAATTTTATTTAACTTAGTGTTATGTTTACATACTTGTTCCATGAAAATAGTTTTGTTTTGTGACGTTTTATAATAATTTCTGATGATGGTTGGAGACAACCGAAACATGTCATGTTATGTTATGTTATGTTACGTTAATCATTAAATATTGATGGCTTACCAGAGTTTTTCGCTCAAATAATCCACCAGCTAAATCAAAACGATTTAAAATTAGCAAGGAAATATGAAAAAACTGCTCAAAAAAAAAGGTACGTTTAATTAAGGCAATTCAGTTCAACACTATATATATAATATATATATATATACACTTTTTTTCGTTGGAAATACGATCCAAAACGGACAAATATAGTTCAATATAAACAAAGAAACATAGAGAAATCAGAAGAACACACTTACAGTCTCTAATTTTCGGTTTGAACCGTCTTCAGGAGAGATATGAGAGGGAAACCAAGCGCACTGGTTCAGACGGTTGAAACCAACCAACTACTGTAAGTGTGTTCTTTTGATTTCTCTATGTTTCTTTGTCTATATTGAACTACATTTGTCCGTTTTGGATCGTATTTCCAACAAAAAAGTATATATATATATTGCCGCTCTGCCTTCCTGCGGAACTCTTCGCCTCCTGATGACGAAGTGTGCCATCTTTTTTAATTGTAATATACATGTATATATTATATATATAAATATATTTATATATAATTATAATATATATATATATAATAATAAAAAGATGTCACATAAAACGTGAAACAACAATCAATGATTAAACCACAATAAGAATGGGAAAACAAGACTAAGATCTTTCAACCGTAACAAGCGGTCTTCGTCAGAGTCAAAAACCCAACTGTTTAATCATATATATACATATATATGATGTAATTTTTTTTGAGGTTTGAGATCCAGTGATTTTAAACTAGTCCTTTTGCCAACGTTTCGACATATATTTATGTCATCTTCAGGGCTACAACATGCTTTATTATTACAAAATTACATCATATAAATATTGGGTCAAGAAAACAAATCAGTTGAGGTTTGAAGAAAACTTACATCGTATATCATCAGCATTGGGATTGAGAGGAGGGCAGTTAGGCAAGTCCAGTTGAAGAAGAGGACATCGGGGGGGATGACGATGGACGGGGAGGGGCAGGAACAGTGGAAGCACTCTTCGCAGTGGTAGCAAACGACCAGCGGCCCTTCGTCCACCTGAAACAACCAGTTATATATATATATATATATATACACTTTTTTTCGTTGGAATTACGATCCAAAACGGACAAATATAGTTCAATATAAACAAAGAAACATAGAGAAATCAGAAGAACACACTTACAGTCTCTAATTTTCGGTTTGAACCGTCTTCAGGAGAGATAAGAGAGGGAAACCAAGCGCACTGGATCATTGGAGACCGGGTCTCCAACCGTCTCTGATCCAGTGCGCTTGGTTTCCCTCTCTTATCTCTCCTGAAACGGTTCAAACCGAAAATTAGAGACTGAAGTGTGTTCTTCTGATTTCTCTGTTTCTTTGTTTTATTGAATATATATATATATATATATATATTATTATATATATATATTATTAAAAGCCCAACCAGTCACCCGGCCTCTCTTGGCTACTCAGCCGATTGGTCATCACTATTCACAGGGCATCGAATTCGCTCATACGATTACTAATTTGTAGGAGCTATCAAAGTTTCTGCAGCTAGGTATAACATTCATATCACTTATTTGTGAATTTAGAACAGGATGTTTAGAATTTATCCTGTTCTAAATTCACAAATAAGTGATATGAATGTTATACCTAGCTGCAGAAACTTTGATAGCTCCTACAAATTAGTAATCGATATGAGCGAATTCGATGCCCCTGTGAATAGTGATGACCAATCGGCTGAGTAGCCAAGAGAGGCCGGGTGACTGGTTGGGCTGTCTAGTATAGTCAACCAATCGCATGCGGTGTTTAATGCTTCTTCAATCAATGTCTCCAAAGAAATCAAGAAGAACGTCTCCATGTAAAAATATATATATATATATATATATATATATATATATTTATTTATTTATTTACTCTTCTTTATATAATCTAGGAGGTGTCAGAGCTTATTTTTCTTCATTGTGATTCTTCCTACGACATTTTGTCTCATATACATATCTTAGGTGTTGCTGTTCTGAATACTGGGCCGTGACTGAGTGTCGGCTTGGCGAGTAGCTGGTGGTTGGTCACCTAGTAGCTGCAGTGTGCGTGAAACCCCCGTGTGTTGACGATTAATTAATGGGTTGTGCTTCATGATTTTCATGGCTTCATATATTTGCAGTCTGGCTGGATCATTAATTTTCTTTAAAATGATGGTGTTTTGAACAAGGTCCTGGCGGGTGAGTTTTCTTCCATGTTCCTCGGAGGTGTGTCTAGCGATGGCTCCTGCTTGCAAGTGCATTGTCAGTCGTCGTGAGAGTGTGGTCGATGTCATACCGATATATTTTGAATTGTCTAGGAGCTCACAATCTCCGATATTGCAGTTATATTCGTATATGACATTGGCCTTTTGTATCTCCGGGATGACTGCATCTGGGCTGTTTTTCATTATCAAGTTAGCGGTGGTTCTACTTTTATAGTAAATATGGACTTGAAGACGTTCATTTTCGTTATTACATTTAACATTCCTGCGGATAATTTGTTTCAACACTCTCTCGTCTTCTTTATACGCCTCTGTGTATTGATTCTTATAGTACACCTTATGGACTGTGCTACTTCGGTCGATTGTTTGATTAGCATTGTTGGACCGGGTTTTAAGGTAGGCGTTAACTACTTTATCAAAAGAGGTGTTGCTATAGCCGTTATTGATAAATGTTTGCCTTAATTGAGAGATTCTTTCATGAAACAACTGCCATGATGAAGAGGTCTTGTATGTCCTATGTACTAGAGCATGAATTGTTCCTAATTTGTAGCGTTCGGGGCACTCACTTTTTTCGTTAATATATATTCCTTGGTCCGTTGGCTTTTGATATACAGATGTGATATAACTTGATTTACGGCCATCGATGTGCACGTCCAGGAAGTTGATTTGACCTTCTTCACCTTCCTCATGAGTGAAGTTCAGTCCAGACAATTTTTGGAATGCAATTTTTAGTGCCAGCAGCTCTTCTGTAGAATTAATGACAACCAAGCAGTCGTCTACATAGCGGCAATACAACGTAGGTTTATTTATTTGTAGTACCTG
Organism: Hermatobates lingyangjiaoensis; assembly: GCA_026182355.1. Taxonomy (NCBI): domain Eukaryota; kingdom Metazoa; phylum Arthropoda; class Insecta; order Hemiptera; family Hermatobatidae; genus Hermatobates; species Hermatobates lingyangjiaoensis. The sequence continues at coordinate 251,730 of JAPFBL010000348.1, forward strand.
GTTTTCAGTATAGCACATAAAGAAGTTTGCGAACGTTACTCCCAGAGGTGAGCCCATTGCAACACCGTCTACTTGGTAATATAAGCTTCCATCAATGTGGCGAAATGGTGATTTTGTGGTGCATGCTCGTAGCAATTTCTTCATAGTGCCTTCAGGAATTGGTGGTGAGGGCATCGTGTTTTGATGGTACATTGCATCACAGATGATGTCTATTGTGCGTTCTACTGGGACATTTGTAAAAAGTGACTCGACATCGAGTGATGCAAATTTTCCTTTTGGTTTTGTGGTTCTTAGGATGTGCAGCAAGTCATCAGTGGAGGTTAGCATGTACTTCGCTGGCATATAGGGAGAAATAATTTTGTTTAGCTCCTTCGCCGTGTTGTATATTGGGGTTGTGACCTGAGAGATGATGGGGCGTAATGGGTTATTTACCTTATGCGTCTTTACAGTTCCATACAGGTAACCCGGGGAGTATTCACCAAAAATAGGTTTTAGGATCTTTTCTTTATGACCTCTGTTGGCGGCTGCTATTAGTTTATTTACTTCAGTTTTGAGTGTTTTGGTAGGGTCCCTTGTAATCTTTTTGAATTTTGATGCATCTGCTAGTATTGAATCAAGTTTTCCTTTATATTCTTCCTTGTCCATCACAACAAGAATGTTGGATTTATCGGCTTTCCGAACTGTAATATTTGGATGGTGTTTCAGTTCTTTGGCTGCTTGACGGAGTTCGGTGGTGAGTATTTTGGATTTTCCAACATTCCGCTTCTTCGTCTTCTCAGCGCGTAACTGGTCTCTGAGGTCAGGTGATAGCGTTACGAGGTTCTGTTCCTCTAGGTTCAGTAGTGAACAGTAGAGTTGTTCTAGTTCTATTGCCTTCGTCTCTTCATCAAATTTACTGGCAAAATGGCATTTTGGACCAAAGTTAAGGAGCGTTGTTTGGTCCTTTGTCAATTTATTTTGTTTTATGTTTTACCGTGTTGTAAACAACCTGTTTTGGAATGCTCCTAAAAGTTTGAATGTAAGTACGTTTTAACATTACTTTCAGGGGTTGCAATTGTGACCAGTAAAAATTCTGAGTCTTTTTTCCTACTGAGATTGTTGCTAGAGCTTTGCAGCAACTAGTATTAATTTGTCTCATCTCTCTTTTTCTTTTTTCTTGTTTACAACCGGCTATGAAAATTAATAAGTTTGGAATTGACTATTAACGACTCACCAAGACCAGAGTAGTTGCTGTAACTGATCGTAGTGATTGTGCGGATTGCCATTAGCAGCAACTGGCAACTACAGCTTCAAACATTGAAAGTGGTAATCAGATAATTTGTCACCACTGTCAAATTATTTGTTTACATTTGTCAAACAAAGAATCTACTAACTAGGTATACCTGACAATTGGCTCAAATTCTTCTTAAACATCAATAAAGTTCCCTAAGAAACTTTATCTCCTTCATGTCTTGGTAATGACTGCTATGGACAGTCGAAACGTGTCAACAATTCTAAACAATTGTTCTAACAACGAAAAATTGCTCTTTCGAAAGCTTGAGAAAATTGGAAAGAAGATTTTACAAAGAGAATACTCCATCGTGTTCAACCAGACCTGCATATCTGAAAGACTGCTACCTCAGTACATTAATGTTCGTCTTCATGATCCAAAAGCAAAGAATGAAGGTTTCACTAATGATTTTCAATGGAATTTGATAATGAGAGAAATAAAGAATGCTCGTTCTGCAATAGAGGGCTTGCGGATCCAGGACACTAACCTACGTAAAACTCTTAAAGAAAGATTGGAAGAGGAAAGATACAATGAATTGTCCTCAAACGCTAACACAAATCCTGTCCAACTACGAGCATAAAACATCGCTGCGTATAACCAACAAACTGAAGAAACTGAACGGAGGACATGTAAGCATACCAAAGAGGAATAATTTCTTCATCAATCTGTCCAAAACCGAATTGACAAAGGACCAAACAACGCTCCTTAACTTTGGTCCAAAATGCCATTTTGCCAGTAAATTTGATGAAGAGACGAAGGCAATAGAAACTAGAACAACTCTACTGTTCACTACTGAACCTAGAGGAACAGAACCTCGTAACGCTATCACCTGACCTCAGAGACCAGTTACGCGCTGAGAAGACGAAGAAGCGGAATGTTGGAAAATCCAAAATACTCACCACCGAACTCCGTCAAGCAGCCAAAGAACTGAAACACCATCCAAATATTACAGTTCGGAAAGCCGATAAATCCAACATTCTTGTTGTGATGGACAAGGAAGAATATAAAGGAAAACTTGATTCAATACTAGCAGATGCATCAAAATTCAAAAAGATTACAAGGGACCCTACCAAAACACTCAAAACTGAAGTAAATAAACTAATAGCAGCCGCCAACAGAGGTCATAAAGAAAAGATCCTAAAACCTATTTTTGGTGAATACTCCCCGGGTTACCTGTATGGAACTGTAAAGACGCATAAGGTAAATAACCCATTACGCCCCATCATCTCTCAGGTCACAACCCCAATATACAACACGGCGAAGGAGCTAAACAAAATTATTTCTCCCTATATGCCAGCGAAGTACATGCTAACCTCCACTGATGACTTGCTGCACATCCTAAGAACCACAAAACCAAAAGGAAAATTTGCATCACTCGATGTCGAGTCACTTTTTACAAATGTCCCAGTAGAACGCACAATAGACATCATCTGTGATGCAATGTACCATCAAAACACGATGCCCTCACCACCAATTCCTGAAGGCACTATGAAGAAATTGCTACGAGCATGCACCACAAAATCACCATTTCGCCACATTGATGGAAGCTTATATTACCAAGTAGACGGTGTTGCAATGGGCTCACCTCTGGGAGTAACGTTCGCAAACTTCTTTATGTGCTATACTGAAAACCAGGTACTACAAATAAATAAACCTACGTTGTATTGCCGCTATGTAGACGACTGCTTGGTTGTCATTAATTCTACAGAAGAGCTGCTGGCACTAAAAATTGCATTCCAAAAATTGTCTGGACTGAACTTCACTCATGAGGAAGGTGAAGAAGGTCAAATCAACTTCCTGGACGTGCACATCGATGGCCGTAAATCAAGTTATATCACATCTGTATATCAAAAGCCAACGGACCAAGGAATATATATTAACGAAAAAAGTGAGTGCCCCGAACGCTACAAATTAGGAACAATTCATGCTCTAGTACATAGGACATACAAGACCTCTTCATCATGGCAGTTGTTTCATGAAAGAATCTCTCAATTAAGGCAAACATTTATCAATAACGGCTATAGCAACACCTCTTTTGATAAAGTAGTTAACGCCTACCTTAAAACCCGGTCCAACAATGCTAATCAAACAATCGACCGAAGTAGCACAGTCCATAAGGTGTACTATAAGAATCAATACACAGAGGCGTATAAAGAAGACGAGAGAGTGTTGAAACAAATTATCCGCAGGAATGTTAAATGTAATAACGAAAATGAACGTCTTCAAGTCCATATTTACTATAAAAGTAGAACCACCGCTAACTTGATAATGAAAAACAGCCCAGATGCAGTCATCCCGGAGATACAAAAGGCCAATGTCATATATGAATATAACTGCAATATCGGAGATTGTGAGCTCCTAGACAATTCAAAATATATCGGTATGACATCGACCACACTCTCACGACGACTGACAATGCACTTGCAAGCAGGAGCCATCGCTAGACACACCTCCGAGGAACATGGAAGAAAACTCACCCGCCAGGACCTTGTTCAAAACACCATCATTTTAAAGAAAATTAATGATCCAGCCAGACTGCAAATATATGAAGCCATGAAAATCATGAAGCACAACCCATTAATTAATCGTCAACACACGGGGGTTTCACGCACACTGCAGCTACTAGGTGACCAACCACCAGCTACTCGCCAAGCCGACACTCAGTCACGGCCCAGTATTCAGAACAGCAACACCTAAGATATGTATATGAGACAAAATGTCGTAGGAAGAATCACAATGAAGAAAAATAAGCTCTGACACCTCCTAGATTATATATATATACAAAACACTTTTTCTTTTTCTCGGAGTTTGGTCAGGGTAAATATATGGAATCACCTTTTTGCCAACGTTTCGTCTTTATTTCAAGACATCCTCAGGGCTATAAACTAACAAAAAACAATAAACAATGGACATTTTTTCATTTCTACTTTAAAAACATCATAAACAAATTGAAAAAAGAACTTACTGAAGGCTTGGTTCTGTTACATTTACAAACAACCGTTAACTGTCATTACATGTGCTGTTCCAAGCGATAAATTATTGAACCACTGTTTTTTTAGTACAATCCATTATATATAAACATATAACTTATACACAATAATTATAATTATATCTATTATAATATGTATCACCATAATATATCTTGAAATAAAGACGAAACGTTGGCAAAAAGGTGATTCCATATATTTACCCTGACCAAACTCCGAGAAAAGAAAAAGTGTTTGTGAATATTTTGTGGTCAAGAAAACAGTACCGTAAATTATAATAAATATAAATATATATATATATAATATATATAAATAAAACGATTTCACATAAACACGTGAAACAACAATCAATGATCAAACCACAATAAGAAATGGGAAAACAAGACTAAGATCTTTCAACCGTAACAAGCGGTCTTCGTCAGAGTCAAAAACCCAACTGAAACTCAGTTGGGTTTTTGACTCTGACGAAGACCGCTTGTTACGGTTGAAAGATCTTAGTCTTGTTTTCCCATTTCTTATTGTGGTTTGATCATTGATATATATATATATATATATATATATATATATATATATATATATTTTTAAAAATCTGACCATATCTTGCTGAAACTTGCTTCTTATTAAGTTTTCTAAATAGAGTTCTTGTCACTAATAATCCACAGTATACAATATTCTTCCGATAGTCGACATGTTACATGAGTCCATGTTTCTGCTGTCCTCAGCCATTATCAAGACATAAATGAGTTTTGAAATAATTTGTTCCTTTATAATAAGAGAAGTAAAATTCGTTGAGAAGGTTGGGGGATTAAAGTTGTTTGTCTAAATTCATTGGGTTGAGTGACCTGGTTAGGGGTTTGTTGCCTCTACCTGGAGAGGTCCCACTTGACCTGGGGTTGATTTAAATAGTTTTAATATTTTCTCACTATTTTCCAACTGGATATTAATATATGGCTTCGTTTTCTGTATGAGTATGGCTTCTGTTATTTTGAGTCTATGTTGGTCCTGTTCTTTTTTTATTATTCTGGTTCCTTCGATAAGCGCTTCTCTAGTTAACTTTGTATGGTGGACTTGCTCTGTGTGTTTTTTGGGGGCTCCGGATATCAAGTGCATGGTCAGTCTTCTAGAGAGTGTAGTAGTAGTCATTCGAATGTATGAGCGTTTTTGGGTTTCACAGTCCCCATAGTTGCATTGGTACTCATACACTAGATTTGTTTCTTTCAGTGGAGAGTTTTTGCAGCGGCTGTTATTAGTCATAAAAAGGCTACTTATTGTAGGGCTCTTATAATAAGTAACCAGTGAGAGTCTATCATTTTCATTTTTGCACTTTGTGTTGTTTCTTATGATGTCCTTTAGTATCCTTTCGTCAATTTTATGCCTGTCAGAATATTGGTTCCTGTAGTATATTTTATGTATGGTTCCAGCTGTTTTCTCAATTCCTTTCCTGTTTTCCCTTGTGTGTAGATATTCTTTCAGAATTTTGTCAAATTTTCCATTTGAATAGCCGTTATTGACAAATGCCTGTTTGGTCCTGTTGATATTGGTGTGGAAAATCTCCCAGTTTGAAGCTATTTTGTAGGTCCTGTGTACTAGGGCTTTTATTGTTGAGTCTTTGTAGCGTTGCGGGCATTCACTATGGGCATTGAGGTAGTTGGAAGTATTAGATGATTTGATATGTACTGAAGTTTCCACCTTTCCATTTTGTATATTGATATTTACATCCAAGAAATTGATTTTCTTGTTTATGGATCTCTCTATTGTAAATTAGAGAGATCCATAAACAGTAACATGCATGTTATTACTTTAAAGTAACATAACAGTAAAGGACAGCAGTAACATGTCGACTATCGGAAGAATATTGTATACTGTGGATATAGTGACAAGAACTCTATTTAGAAAACTTGAAAAACTTAATAAGAAGCAAGTTTCAGCAAGATATGGTCAGATTTTTAACAATGCATGTTTACAGGAGGGACTGCTACCAAAATTTACTAATATATATATATATATTATATATATTAGTATACTTTGGTAGCAGTCCTTCTTTGACAAACACATTATTGAAAATGACACCAAATTTAGCTGATACCTGTTTCTTAACAAATTTCTCAATTTTTCTAAATAACACTCTCGTTATTTCATCTACACAATAAAGTAGATCTCTTATAGTCGACATGTTACGAATGATCAACATTCATCATCAGGACGTGAATATTATTTCACCTTAGATCTTATTCACGTCCTGATGATGAATGTTGATCATTCGAAACATGTCGACTATAGGAGATGTACTTTATTGTGTAGACGAAATAATGAGAGTGTTATTTAGAAAAATTGAGAAACTTGTTAAGAAACAGGTATCAGATAAATTTGGTGTCATTCAACAATTATAAATCTAAAGTTAAGGGAGTGGAAGTTAGCGGGTAGTTTGAGTTGATTCTCTATGGCCGGGTCAAATTTTATGACACGGACTATACATTCGCTAACGGCCAGTCCTTTCCCACTCCCCCCCCCCCCCCGCCACTCCATCCATCCATACCTTCAGTTGTCAATGGAACTTAGACCTATTAGTATTTGTAACTTTCTTTATTTAGTTTATTTAATTAGTTGATGTTTATTTTGTATTAACCTGAAGACGACATATGAATGTTGAAAGCTCGTTTATTAGTGTAAAGTGATTATAGATTTAGATCATGTTTTTAAATTTCTTTCTTGATTTGACCCTTTTACTTGGAAATGTCATTGGCGAACCTGATTTATAGTTTACCTACTACAACAAGGAGAATAGCCAGGAGGTTAGAATCAGTTAACAAAAAGGTCGTTAACGCAGAAACTGCGATCATATTCAATAATATATATATATATATATATATTGATGAAAGTATCGACCGTGGAATAGAAACAAACCTATAGTTTATCGGGACTCGGTCAGTTATTCAGGTTCAAATTAAACTCTCATTGCCAACGTTTCGGTCTTTATTTAAAACCTTTTTCATAGGCAGAAGTATACATTTTAAAACAGAATAACTAAGTATTACATTACAAATTATTTTACAAAGAAAAATAATTTGTAATGTAATACTTAGTTTTTCTGTTTCAAAATTTATACTTCTGCCTATGAAAAAAAAGGTTTGAAATAAAAACCGAAATGTTGGCAATGAGAGTTTAATTTGAACCTGAAGAACTGACGAGTCCCGATAAACTATAGTTTTTGTATATATATATATATATATATTATATATATATATATATATATATATTTCACACAGGAAAGAGAAAACAAAAATAAAGACACACACAAAAGACTCACAACGATATTTCGACAGTCGTCGTCATCGGGTAGAAGTAGTCCCTTTGAGTAGCTGAAGCTAACTTATATATATATATATATATGATTCGATGCGATGTTGACCAATGGGAGTAGAGTTACAGGACAACCCATAGAAAAATATATATATATATATATATAGGTGTGTTACCTAATCGGGATTCGGTCAAATTTTTTAGGTTCAAAAATCAAACTCTCATTACCGAAGTTTCGGTTTTATTTTAAAACCCTTTTCATAGGCAGAAGTAAGATTTTTTTTTTAAGAGTCTAGCTAGACAAAACCTCTATGAAAAAGGAAAATAGTGATTAATATATACAAGATACCACATAAACACATAAAATAACAATCAATGATCAAACCACAATATGAAATGAAAAAAAAAAGCAAGACTAAGATCTTTCAACCGTAACAAGCAGTCTACGTCAGAGTCAAAAACTCAACTGACCCTGCTGGGTTTTTGACTCTGACGAAGACCGCTTGTTACGGTTGAAAGGCCTTAGTCTTTTTTTACCCATTACATATTGTGGTTTGACTATATATATATATATCTGATAAATGAAAAACGGTCTGACAGGACAGATTTCACTTAAAATAAACTGTGACACATAGAAAGAAACACAACAAAGATTCTTTCTTTGTTATAAAGACCTTTTTAGCTCTTGCGATTGAAACTACTTCTTTCGTAGACGTTTCGACCTTATTAATATCTTTTTCAGGTCTCTGTTCTACCAGCTATATCAATGTTTGATGGAGGTTTCAGTTTTAGAAATAAAACCTCCAACAAACATTGACATTAGCCCGCCTTATGAATTCCTATTTATAAACCATTTAGTTTATAAAAGGTAGAGTGTTTTGATTTCTGAAGAAGATGTCAGGCTTGTCGAAACGTCGGCCAGAGAAATAGTTTCAATCATATAGCCTAAACTATCAAATTTTTTTATAATATATGTACTTATAATGATTGTAGGGTAAAAATCTAATGAAATGGTCTCCACATATAAAACTTTTAATGATATAAACAACGCGTTTCGAACACGTAGTGTTCTTCTTCAGGCATTAACTTAGGATGAGGGCCTCTGAATAAGACTGAGTCTTATTCAGAGGCCCTCACCCTAAGTTAATGCCTGAAGAAGAACACTACGTGTTCGAAACGCGTTGTTTATATCATTAAAAGTTTTACATGTGGAGACCATTTCATTAGATTTTTACCCTACAATGAGTAAATACCACATAATAACAGATTGCACTACATTAGACTTATAATGATATTTCAAATAATATTTAAGATACTACCAGGTATCATTTCAGAATTTTTGGTAAAATATTCGTTAAGTCAGGTTCGTCTTTACCTCAGTTGGACTTTTAAGACATATGGAGCATATGGAGGGACGTTTGGCCCTACACAAAAGACACCACCATTTGACGCAGGGATTAAACAGGCCTTCTTCTCGTATACAGCTCTCATGACCTGTAATGACCATTCATATTTTAAACATCTTTTATATAACCAAAGGAAATATATTTTACATATATCAAACCCTTAAATTGTTTAAACCGATCCACTAGAGCAGAGTTTCTCAAAGTGGTCCGTATTGCCCCCTTAGGGGCGTTAGAGAAGTTCAAGAGAGCGATAAGAAGTGCCACCTTTTATGGGGGCTTCGAATATACAGAAGGGAGTATTGAACATACAAGGAGGTGAATGTACAGTTATTATATAAATAGGTTGAAAGAATTCTATTTACTATTTGTTCTATGACTAGGAGGACTCACACTGCAGGCATTGTGTATGACACGCGGGAAAACCTGCGACTGTTCCTGTTTTCCATCTTGTTAGATGTAATCACAGAGTAAGCATAGTCAGTCAACAGGTAAGTTTTGTGGAGTGAAGAGGGTTATTTGCGTCTCACACAAAATTGTATTATTTCTGAAGAATGAATGAAAGACAGGTTTCTACATAGTCAAGTACACCTCTAGATATTACATGTTACCTATTAAGTACCAATGAGTTACTGCCATAAAGAGCTGTCCACACGACAAACAATTGACACTGAAAATTCCAGTTCGTTTTATAAACTTGTTTGTGTAAATTCAATTCCTGAGTTTATCTAATCTTTTTCTGCGCCTTAGAACTTATTTACATGTAATACATTTCGAAATTTAAAAAATATTGTACATTATACAATTAAATTATTTAGGGGGTGGTGGCAAATCAAATGGTGTCTTAAGGGGAGGAATACTTCAAAAAGTTTGAGAAACACTGCCCTGAGGGTGATAACGTCAGCCGTTTTCCGGCCTTTTGTTTGATCGTTGATTCTATATTGGGAGTCCTAAATTTTTGCCTAATTCAAGTGCATTTCGAATAGGGATCGACTAGGGATCTCTCTGAGAGACGACATAATCAGATTTATTCACCTCCCGCGTGAATATATCGAGGTCTGGACTACCAGCCAAGAGGCGAGTACATTAACTAATGAGCTAACCTGACCCCTTACAATCAAATCCTTTACTGGTTTAGTTTTGTAGAGACCGATCCCCTCACGGGTTAAAACGTCAGCCCTCATGGTCTTTTTGTTTGATGGAACATTTGGGTACAATCACTCAGATCAGTGTCTAGAACTGTTGCCAGAGTTGCGTCCCCTTCACCACTGTATTAAGGTATACAGTGGGGTCAACCCCGACTGTTCAGGTTGGGGATTAACTGTCTGGGGTCTTTCTACCGCAGTGCAGTCTCTATGTGGATTTCGATGTGCAGTTCCCCACATAGTCTACACTTAGACGATCCTCTTAGAAAACTGACCATTTTTTTAAGTGAACTTCTGAAGCACCCGTATCCTGTCAGTAGGCCTACTACTTACTAACCTCTTCTAACTCCTCCTAAGCTAACGTTTCGTCTATATTTGTAGACATCTTCAGGGCTACATCAATACAGAATTTTAATTACAATAACATGAAAAATAATTATATTACATTATATATATTAATTTAATAATGTAATATAATTATTTTTCATGTTATTGTAATCAAAATACTGTATTGATGTAGCCCTGAAGATGCCTACAAATATAGAGAAACGTCGGTTTAAAGGTGTTGTATTATTGAAGCTAGACCAAACTTCGATAAGAAAAGAAAAATAGTGTTAAATATATGTGGTCGAGATAAGGGAAACATTCAGTATATATATATTCTATGTTTTGTTATTGAGGGCTAGGTCAAATAAAAGAAAATAAACTCCTACCTATGCCGACGTTTCGATGTATTTGTACATCATCTTCAGGGCTTGGAAAGTGTGCTAATGGTTATTTAAGTTACATGAGAATTAATTGGTTATAAGTACGAAAAACACTACTTTGTTATATTCCTCTATCATTTCAACAAAACAGGGCGGGTGAACATATGAAGGTTACATGTAACCCTTTACATACTTTACATGTTACAGTTACATGTAACACCTTTGTAACCTTCATATGTTCACTCGCCCTGTTTTGTTGAAATGATAGAGGAATATAACAAAGTAGTGTTTTTCGTACTTATAACCAATTAATTCTCATGTAACTTAAATAACCATTAGCACACTTTCCAAGCCCTGAAGATGATGTACAAATACATCGAAACGTCGGCATAGGTCGGTTTATTTTCTTTTATTTGACCTAGCCCTCAATAACAAAACATAGAATAGAATAGAAGAGGTCAATAACAATTTTGGAGTTTATATACGAGTATATATATACCATGATAAACGAAAAACAGGACAGGCAGGACAAATAACAAAAAAAACATTAATTTCAAATTTTAACACAAACTAAAGGATTTTTTGGATGTTAAAAAACCAAGGATCAATAATTAATAGTCCTTCATTTAATTTGTTGATATAAAGTATTTGATTCTCTTTAAGAAAGGTCTTTCGGAGGCCCTTAAAATAAACTGTGACACATAGACCGAAACATAACAAACACTAAAATTGAAAAGTGAGTCTCTGTTATGTTTCAGTCTATGTGTCACAGTTTATTTTAAGTATATATATATATATATATATAACTAAAAAATGATAGATCGGGATGCGGTCAGTTTCTTCCACTTTCAATTCAAACTCTCATTGCCGACGTTTCGATTTTATTTAAAATCATTTTCCAAAGGCCTACAAACAGAGAAAAACAAGAATTTTCCAAAGGCCTACAAACAGAGGAAAACAAGAATTTATTATGGGTTTTTATGAGGAAATAAGAAGAAGAAACTGACCGCATCCCGATCTATCATTTTTTAGTTGTATATCTGTCACACGGTCGAGAATTTATTAGTGAAGAGTATATATATATATAATATATATATATAAACAATTTTTTCGTTGGAAATACGATCCAAAACGGACAAATATAGTTCAATATAAACAAAGAAACATAGAGAAATCAGAAGAACACACTTACAGTCTCTAATTTTCGGTTTGAACCGTCTTCAGGAGAGATAAGAAAGGGAAACCAAGCGCACTGGATCAGAGACGGTTGGAGACCAACAGTGTATCAATTTCTGTATCAATCTCTGTATCAATTTCCCTTATTTTTTCATTTTTTTCTTTTTTATATATTATTGTTTTCATATTCCATTATTTTATTTTATTTTATAAATTATAAATTAATTATAAATTGATTCCTGTCTACCTTATTTTCTGTGAACGGGCGCGCATGCGGCAACACTGTTGGTCTCCAACCGTCTCTGATCCAGTGCGCTTGGTTTCCCTCTCTTATCTCTCCTGAAGACGGTTCAAACCGAAAATTAGAGACTGTAAGTGTGTTCTTCTGATTTCTCTATGTTTCTTTGTTTATATTGAACTATATATATATATATATATATATATATATATATATATATATATATATGAAAATGATCGCAGTTTCTGCGTTAACGACCTTTTTGTTAACTGATTCTAACCTCCTGGCTATTCTCCTTATTGTAGTAGGTAAACTATAAATCAGGTTCGCCAATGACATTTCCAAGTAAAAGGGTCAAATTAAGAAAGAAATCTAAAAACATGATCTAAATCTATAATCACTTTACACTAATAAACGAGCTTTCAACATTCATATGTCATCTTCAGGTTAATATAACATAAACAACTAAATAAATAAACTAAATAAAGAAAGTTACAAATACTAATAGGTCTAAGTTCCATTGACCCTTTTACTTGGAAATGTCATTGGCGAACATGATATATAGTTTACCTACTACAATAAGGAGAATAGCCAGGAGGTTAGAATCAGTTAACAAAAAGGTCGTTAACGCAGAAACTGCGATCATTCAATGGAACTTAGAACTATTAGTATTTGTAACTTTCTTTATTTAGTTTATTTATTTAGTTGTTTATGTTATATTAACCTGAAGATGACATATGAATGTTGAAAGCTCGTTTATTAGTTTAAAGTGATTATAGATTTAGATCATGTTTTTAAATTTCTTTCTTAATTTGACCCTTTTACTTGGAAATGTCATTGGCGAACCTGATTTATAGTTTACCTACTACAATAAGGAGAATAGCCAGAAGGTTAGAATCAGTTAAGAAAAAGGTCGTTAACGCAGAAACTGCGATCATTTTCAATAAAATATGCTTGAGAGAGATCTGCTGCCAATTATATCCATATATTGATTATTCTTTATATATATATATATATATATATATATATATATATATATAAATATATATATACAATTAAAAGAAACGGTCCAGCGGACTTTTTTACAATAAAATAAAAAAACGAAGGAAACACAGAAAGACACAGACATAACTCACATCGATATTTCGACAATCGTCGTCATCAGGAGGTGCGAAGAGCGAAGAGTCCCGCAGGAAGACAGGGCGGTACTGAACAGGGCGGGAGATACTGTCTTCCTGCGGGACTCTTCGCTCTTCGCACCTCCTGATGACGACGATTGTCGAAATATCGATGTGAGTTATGTCTGTGTCTTTCTGTGTGTTTCCTTCGTTTTTTATTTTATTGTAAATATATATATATATAATATCTCCACTCCTGTCTTCCTTTTTCTTCTCTTATGAAGACGGCAAGACAGCCGAAATGATCGAGAACCGTGAGTGTTAATCTCTTTTTTCTGTGTTCTCTAGTTGGAACTTTAATTATATATAACCTTTAAAAACAAACTTCTTGTGAAATGAAGTTATGTTTTTCTATTTGTACGGCATACTTTATAATAGTGTGCATATGATTTAGCAGCATACTTACTGAATCTCATACAAGAGTCACAAGGTCTAATTGATGACTTTGTTATATCGACCAGTTGACTGCAAATAACACATTTATATTCAGGCTTTCCACCAAAGCCACCAGCAACCCCCTGATGATTTGACTCTGTTGGTGAAGCAGGTGCTGAAGATGATGAAGAAGCAACTGATGTTGGAGCACTTTCAACAACTGAAGTAGTAACTGTTACGGGAGTTGGAGAAGTGGTTGGAACTGTTGCTGAAGAAACTGGTCCATTTACTACAATAGGGACAACGGAAATAGGAACTTGTTTTTTTATTCCTTCATCGGGTTTAAACACTATTTTCTTTTTCAAAGGAGGTCTTCCTTTCCTTTTTGGTTCTTCTTTGCCCTGAAAAAAAAAAAGAAAAGAATCTTAGTGGCCTTTCCTTAATTAGGTTAGGTTAGGTTGCAGTGGGGGGGGGGGGGGGGGGGGGGGAGGCTAGCTCAGTGGTTTCGTGCTCACCTCTGAACTGATAGGACCGGGGGTTCAATCCTCACCTGGCCCTCGATTTATTCACGCGGGAGGTGAATAAATCTGAGCACGTCGTCCCTCGGAGAAGGACGTTAAACCGTCGGTCCTTAGCCTGTACGATGTCAGGTACTCGTTAAAGATCCCTACTCTAAATACACTTGAGTTAGGCAAAATTTAGGACTCCCACTGTAGAAACAATCTTCATTGTATGGTATCACAAAGGGCCAACGCTTGGCCTACGTGTGTTCCCTTGTGGGACTGCCACTGCAAACTAGGTTGCAGTGGTAGTTCGTGGTTTGGTCGAAAGGCATAAGTACACGGAAATAGATCAAAACAGGTTGCATTGGTAGTCCCACAATGCATTAGCCCTTTGTGATATCATACAATCAAGATTGATTCTACATTTTGGGAGTCCTAAATATTGCCTTAACTCAAATATATTTAGAGTAGGTATCTTTAACGAATACCTGACATCGTACAGGCTCGGGGACCGACGGTTTAACGTCCTTCTCCGAGGGATGACGCGCTCAGATTTATTCACCTCCCGCGTGAATAAATCGAGGGCCAGGTGAGGATTGAACCCAGGTCCTATCACTTCAGAGGCGAGTACTTTCCTTAATTAATAAATAAGATAAGAAAAATATGTTATAATATATATAATACACCAACTATATATTATGAATGTATATATAACAAAATTATACCACATCCAACGTGAGGAATACACATAGGCCAAACATAAGCATTTTTCTTATCCCATACAATAAAGATTGATACTATATTGGCCTTCAAAATGCCAAACAGTTTTTGGCGAAACGTCGACCTTAGGGAGCCCCTAAGCAGGGCAAAGGTTTTTCACAAGGCACTGTCAAGATTATTTTTTTAAATAAATAAAAAAAACAATTTCAAATTTTAACACAAACTAAAGGATTTTTTTAAATGTTAAATTTTATATGTTAAAAAACCAAGGATCAATAATTAAGAGTCCGTCATTTAATTTTTTGATATAAAGTATTTGATTCTCTTTAAGAAAGGTCTATCGGAGGCCCTTAGCCTCATTGACGGAGCCCCACCTTCCGAAAACTCTGGTATGGTCTTCCTCTGATATGGTCTTACATTCGACCATGGAATTTCCATACTAATAGAGATAGAGACAGGTCCAGAAACAGAAAAATCCGGAAATTGGTAACACTGATAAATAGTAGCCTTATAGTGGATAGGATATACCAGGGTTATCCAAACTTTATGGGGACGCGGGCCGCATTCGGTAAGGAAATTAGATCGCGGGCCGCAGTACCAGATGTAAAGTAAAACACGTACATGTCAATGAATCTTCATATTTATCATAAAAACATATATTATCATAAAAAAAATAATTGGTAAGTATGGATAAGAATCAACCCTTAAATATGTTCGTTAAAAATATTTAAGGAAGTACGTAAAACGGTACAGTTTACTTAAAATTCAGTGGGATGGTTGTGCATTTTGGAAGCCAGCTCCTTTGTGTGTTGGGCTGCAAGCGGCCCGCGGGCTAGACTTTGGACAACCCTGGGATAGACTAAGTGGACAACATTACGGTACTAAGACGTACCATATACATAACCTCACTAAAACTTTCTAGAAGGTTTAGACCAGGGATCTTTAACCTTTTTTTACATCGCGACCCATTTTTCGACGCCAAAATTTATTCGCAAACCTTTAGTGAGAACAAAAATAAAAAAGGGAAAATTAAAGTAAATTTGATCAATAATAACTATAATGAGATTGCTGTGCCGCATTAATAATAAATAAATTATTTATTTAATTTAGTTCTTTATTTTCTATTTAAAAATAAACAATTTCAAACATTTCGCGACCCACCGGTTGAAGACACTTGTGCTAGGATCTCTCAATTTCATTTAGTTTAACACACTACATATGTCATTTAAATAAACACTATTATTAATACCTAATAAACATTATAGTGAACAAAAAAAGCATAGCATAACTATTGACAGTAGGCTAGGTTAGGTTAGGTTGCAGTGGCAGTTCCACAAGGGAACACACGTAGGCCGAGCATTGGCCCTTCTGATACCACACAATGAAGATTGATTCTACAGTGGGAGTCCTAAATTTTGCCTAATTCAAATGTATTTAGAGTAGGGATCTTTAACGAGTACCTGACATCGTACAGGCTCGGGACCGACAGTTTAACGTCCTTCTCCGAGGGACGACGTGCTTAGATTTATTCACCTATCGCATGAATAAATCGAGGACCAGATGGGGATCGAACCCAGGTTCTATCAGTTCAGAGGCGAGCACGTAACCACTGAGCTAACCTGACCCTTCTGACAGTAGGCTAAGACGTACAATAGGATATATAGGCTAACTTCAAGACAGTTGAGTAGGGTTAGACAGGCTGAATACTGTAAAGACCGATAAGAATGAAATTGGAGTAGCGTAGGCATATGAGAAGGGAGGATAGCTAGGCATATGAGAAGGGGGGATAGCTAGGCATATGAGAAGGGAGGATAGCTAGGCATATGTGAAGGGAGGATAGCTAGGTATATGAGAAGGGAGGATAGCTAGGCATATGAGAAGGGAGGATAGCTAGGCATATGAAGGGGGGGATAGCTAGGC
This sequence comes from Hermatobates lingyangjiaoensis, assembly GCA_026182355.1. Lineage (NCBI taxonomy): Eukaryota > Metazoa > Arthropoda > Insecta > Hemiptera > Hermatobatidae > Hermatobates > Hermatobates lingyangjiaoensis. Next base: position 268,652 of record JAPFBL010000348.1, read on the forward strand.
ATATGAGATGGGAGGATAGCTAGGTATATGAGAAGGGATGATAGCTAGGCATATGAGAAGGGAGGATAGCTAGGCATATGAGAAGGGAGGATAGCTAGGCATATGAGAAGGGGGGGGATAGCTAAGCATATGAGAAGGGAGGATAGCTAGGCATATGTGAAGGGAGGATAGCTAGGCATATGAAAGGGAGGATAGCTAGGCATATGAGAAGGGGGGATAGCTAGGCATATCAGAAGGGAGGATAGCTAGGTATATGAGAAGGGAGGATAGCTAGGTATATGAGAAGGGGGGATAGCTAGGCATATGAGAAGGAAGGATAGCTAGGCATATGAGAAGGGAGGATAGCTAGGTATATGAGAAGGGAGGATAGCTAGGCATATGAGAAGGGGGGGATAGCTAGGTATATGAGAAGGGAGGATAGCTAGGTATATGAGAAGGGGGGATAGCTAGGTATATGAGAAGGGAGGATAGCTAGGCATATGTGAAGGGAGGATAGCTAGGCATATGAGAAGGGAGGATAGCTAGGCATATGTGAAGGGAGGATAGCTAGGTATATGAGAAGGGAGGATAGCTAGGTATATGAGAAGGGAGGATAGCTAGGCCTATGAGAAGGGAGGATAGGTAGGCATATGAGAAGGGAGGATAGCTAGGCTATTCTCTGCCTCACCTTGCTTTAAATCACAATCATCAAATACACGTGGATACAGTTAGTTTATATTTATTATACATTAAAATACTTAATAATAATATTGTTTATTCATAATACAGGTATACTGATATAACTTCACGCTGACTTTTTAAAGTTTAAACATGGATTTCTCGAAGATTTTTGGTCTAAAGAAATTACACTCCTGTTATACGCCGATGTTTCGCCAAAAATTGTTTCAACGTCAAAATTTGTTAAATAAAACAATTTATTAACGTAATTCTGAGGTAAAATGGATGAACAAACAAAAGTCTCCACACAAATGAAGTTTTATTCAACGCGTTTCGAACACTTTGTGTTCATCATCAGGAAGACATCAAGGATGGACACCAACATCCTTGGTATCTTCCTGATGATGAACACAAAGTGTTCGAAACGCATTGAATAAACCTTCATTTGTGTGGAGACTTTTGTTTGTTTATCCATTTTTACCTCAGAATAAGTAAATACCACACAATTACAAATTGCACAACTAATAATTTATTAACGACTTAACGAAACAATTTCACCATTTATGTCGTCAATAAATTGTTTTTAGCCATGAAAATGCCAAACAATTTTTGGCGAAACAGCCTATATACAGGAGTGTTATTTCTTTAGACCAAAAATCCTCAAGAAACCCATCTTTGAACTTTAATAAAGGTCTAGTTTAAATCATTAGTTGTGCAATCTGTAACTGTGTGGTATTTACTCATTCTGAGGTAAAATGGATAAAACAAACAAAAGTCTCCACACAAATGATGTTTATTCAACAACAACAACAACAACGCGTTTCGAACACTTCGTACCCTAAGCACAGAAGAAAAAAAAAAACCTTGCCTTGAGGTATAAGCTTTCATGCCATGACAGTATACGTACGTTCTGGTGGTGAAAAGGTTTAAGCTCTACGAAGCTCAAAAAGTCTCAAGAAAAAGAAGTTGATCTTAAATCATTAGTTGTGCAATCCGTAATTGTGTGGTATTTACTCATTCTGAGGTAAAATGGATAAAACAAATAAAAGTCCCAACACAAATGAAGTTTTATTCAACGCGTTTCGAACACTTTTGTGTTCATCACCAGGAAGACGCTTTAATACAAATTATATCTAATCAGTTACAAAATTAGAGTGAAATAATAAATTCAATTAAGAGAGAATTAATGACATATTCGAAGGATGTGACCAACCCTTCAGCACCACATCCTTGGGTATGTCTTTAATTGTCTTAATTAAAATTTTATTATTTCACTCTAATTTTGTAACTGATTAGATATAATTTGTATTGTTGTGTTTTCCTGATGATGAACACAAAGTATTCGAAACGAGTTGTTGTTGAATAAAACTTTATTTTGTGTGAAGACTTTTATTTGTTTATCCATTTTACCTCAGAAAGGTATGGTTTACTTAAGATAACCGAAACTGGAGTAGCCTATGCTACTCGGTCTCACTCTGCCCTCATTGTGAATTACCAATACCTAGAGGATAATTTATGCTATTAGGAAGAAAAAAAAAAAGGTACAGAAACTGTGGAGGGTCGAGTGTACATATTTTTATATTTTATTTCACAGTAAAATTTCAAATTAAAGCAAGACACAAAAATATTAATATAAAACTAAATTCTACTTACAGTTGGCTGTTCAGATTTCTTTGCTCGTCCAATAAGTGGCGGAAAAAAGAACTCGGAAGGGTCGTATTTACTTCTCTAAAAAAAAAATTTAAAAAAACGCTACATTTTAGAATTATTGGTAACTTACTTATTCTTTGTTTTTTTTTTTGGATACATTTATTTAGGCATAAAATCTTTACAAATAATTATTGTGGTCACATTTAACGTAACAGACTATTGAACATTAGGATTACAATTGGCTGCTACTACAATATGCGTACTACCTTGACCCTGTATAAATATTGATAAAATTATTGATTGTGAAGTAAAAACAAAATAAAAAATTTTTTTTAGGACTCATTCAGTTTTTCAAGTTCAAATTACCGACGTTCTTATTTAAAACTTTTTTCACAGGCCTTCTCCAAACAAAGGAAATACAATCAATCAAATTCTGTAAGTTCTCTCACTAAACTGTCAAATTCCTATTTGTATTTTCTTGTTTGTAACTTTTTTTCCGGTTTTATGTATGTTTGATTTTTGAATGATTGTAATATTTCCTCTGATTATAAGCCAATGAAAAAGGTTTTAAATAAAATTGTAAACGTCGATAATGAGAGTTTAATTTGATCCTGAAGAACTGACCGAGTCTTGATAAACATTTTATTTTGCCTAAACTATACATCTATATAGAATTTGTTAAATTGAAATATGCAGCAGCCTCTCCATTTACGACTTTTTTACTAACTGTCTCTAATTTTCTGATTATTCTTCTTTCATTTTGGGGGTAATTCCTAAATTAACTTAGATACATTTGAACTTTGCCAGTTGGAATAACATATCATGACTAGTTAAACGAATAAGTAACTAATTTATTTACTCACAAGCTTTCGACTAAACAGTAGTCATCGTCAGGTATAATCATTAGTCAGTAAAAAAGTCGTAAATGCAGAGGCTGTATCCAGTTAGGATCAAATTTTCGTGTATACATATTTTCACTATAAAACTGGTAAAAGTATCCAAACTGGACTTATAGAAGTTCAAAATTAAAGAAGAGTAATACATACAGAGTAAAGAAATACACTTACTAACTTAAATTTTCGGAAAATCCGTCTTCTCAGGAGAAAAGAAAATGGGAGACCAAACACGTTGTAAACGCAACAGCAGGTAACCCAGACTTCAAAAATAGTTCGTAGCAAACACTTACGAGCAAGAATATTTACTAGAATTAAACATTTTGGACAGCAGTTCATCATATTTAGAAGACGTAATAGAGAGAAGTTCTCAGCTTGGTGAAATAAAAGAGAGTATCCACCTAACTAAGAAAATCCATCCCATGTCATCTCCTTTTTGATGATAATGGTCTTTTGAACGATCATAATAACTGTTTTGATCTGTCCTGATTCCTAACTTATTTTGAGTTTAAAAAGACGGAGCACCATTCTTTCGATTTCAATTTTACAATAGCACAAACAGAATTATTTTATATTCCATTTATATGTTTAATAAATCAGTTAAAATGAGATCTAAATTCATAATATCCTTATTTTTGCAACTTTATTATATGATTAAAATATAAAAAAAAAAAGAAATCGCATATTAACCTTCTTATGTTCATTCCACTAATTTAAATGAAAACTGACTTGCGATATGTTTTAATTTTTAATTAATTACAATTTAAAAATTATCTAAATGAAAATATTGTACTAAATTTGTTGGAACAATCACATTTTCTTTACTCACAGACCGGTTTCGGAATTCAAAAAAAACACTTTTTTTTCTTGACTGTGGACAAGTTTCAAAAATACTGGAGATGTGACGATTTTTATTCTTTATTTTAAATAATAATAAGACTAAAAACCGTTGACTGAAATAGCCATTTTATAAAAAGCAAATAAAACCTTTTATACAAAAAAAAAACTTACAATAAATCCTTTCCTTGTGAAACGTAATATCTGAAGTAATGAACATTACTTAATACCATAACTACTGTATAAATGCACAGATTTTAAATTAAATAGATTAAAATTTCATATCACGGATACTATTGTTAATTTTCTTGTAAACTTATTATCAAAAATATTCAGTTAATAACTAACACTACAAACAGAAATAACCGTTCTCTATTTGGTAAAAGTACAATACACTCATTTTCTTACATTCAGTAAAACCCAAGCCAACATTAACACAGGGAAGGTTATCTTAGGTTAGCATTTTTAGGCAAATTTATTTAATTTCTAAGGAACTTTCAAAGAATTATTAATAATATCATTAATTTGATGAATTAATTATCATATAGAAAAATCGATTTATTTCTAAGAGAAATCATAGGCAATGAATGAAGTAGTCAAGGTACCATTTTGAGGGGAATGCTAAACAGAAACATTATTAAGTGGAATTGGGCTTTCCTTGAACTAAAATAGATAAATGTAGAAAGATTTAGATACCTAGTCCTTTATTAGACTACAAAAATAATAGTGCGATATTTACCTTACGAACTATTCTATCTCCCTTTCTTCTTGTAATTGTTTTTTCTTCCTTTTTCTCAGGTGTTTGTTCTTTCACTGGAGTTGAAACTTCTGATCCTGATTCACCTTTTTGTTCTACAATATCTTGAGTGGTACTTAAAGAATCATCGGCATCTTTCGTAGATTCTAATTTGCTTTCTTCTACACAATTAACTTCTGTAGTATCACCTTCTGAACTATCTAAGTCGACAACATTTGAAGTATCATCATCCCAACTAGGTCCAACAACATAATTCCCTAAATGATTCACACCTATCATTTCAAGTTCTAACTCGCTTTTTATCATCTTTAATATCTCTTTTGTAGAAAGAGATTCGTCAAATTTTTCATATAATGCTCTTTCAAGTTGTCCTTCAGTAACTCCTAACTCAGAAAGTCCAACATTCATAGAATTAAGTTGAATTAACGTTTTAACTACAATGGAATTATCCTCTTCCGATTTCGATTCTAACGGTGATTTTCTCCACTTTAAAGGATTTCGGTAACTAATACTACCTTTGTACATAACATCTTTAACCCTCTTCTGAGATAATAATAATTCTAAAAGTTTTATTGTCTTTTCAGAACTAAAATCATGAACACGATATAAATACCTCGCAATACGTGGAAGGTTTGGGCGATTCTTGTGAGCAGTTATTTTATCAATAGCTTCTAAAACTAAACGCAAATCTCTTTCTGTGTATTCCATCACTTTATAAGTACTTGCATAACTTGTATAATCCATAAAACTAAGAGCGACTTTGGAAGAACAACACACTCTCTGCCTCACAGCGTCTTAATCGCTACAACCAGGGAGCGCCCTCTACACCAACATATCAAAAATTAGCGCTCCGAACGTACGTCGCCTATAAAAGAATATATATAAAACAACTTAAAAACCAAATAATTTTTAAAATTATAACTATCGCATTAATTTATTAACTTAGGCTTTAATTAACGCATTATTTCCTTCATAAAATTAGTTCATTTTATTGATGAATATGATTTGAAAAGTTCAAACAAATGACCTTCAACTTATAGCAATTCAAGTATATCTTCTTAATTTATTCGTTTGAAGGAAATAAATGACTAGAATTTAATATCATCTTTAAAATATTAATTACATAATAAATCGTATATAGCACAGAATGGAGTATTTTGTATTTATTTCTAAAGAATTATTAAACATTTAATATATATTAAAACTAAAAAAAAAATTAAATTAGATATGATAATTTTTTGTGAGTATACTTCCAAATTGTAAGAGAAGAAATGTAGAAGTACAAACAAATTTAAACTGTGATAATAGCTGTGAGGTTAGAAACGTCATAACAGCTATAGACAAATTTATCAATATATATTATGGGAAATAAGCTATTTTATTTTAATTTTTTCATAGTTGGTTAATTGTTTATATTAGGAAATTATTGAGCTATAAAGCATAAACCAAAAACAGTGTTGATCAGTTTTTTTTTACGAAATCAGATAAAGAGATGATATTAAATGCTGTAATACGTAATGAGCTAAAAATAATCATTTATTATACAAATTCGTCTTAAATCTTAAAAATATACATGTATTTACAAAATAATAAAAGCAACATAGTATTTATGTCTGCTTATTTCATTTTTAAAATGAAGGCCCTCTGTAATAATTGATATGCGTGTATAATAGATTTATCATTAAAAATTAATTAGTGCATAAAAATTGTAGTCATTTTGACTAGATTGATATTGAAATGTAGTATTACCATTTAGTAGCACTACACAAATTTAATTAGGTAACAACTAACAGTTTTAAAGGTTAATTTTAAATGAGTCGGTTCAGCTTTTCATTTCCCATCAAATTGCACTTATTAATTGCAATAATCATGTAAACTGCATGATAAAAAGTAGTTTACTGTAATAAATCTCATGACTGTTAAATCGTTACTGTTTACTGCAATAAATGTAATTGCAGTATGTTGCAATTTGCTTAGTTAATGTTGATTCGATATCATTTACTAATTTGCACGTTGTTATTTGGTATTATTGGTTGTATAAGTTCATTAGATATTAATTATTCTATTATCCATCAATATAACAAAGTAACCTTATCTTGTAAAGGGATTTTGATAAGTTTGTAAGTAACCAAACTAATAACATGATTACTGCTGACTTTTTCTGTTAATACTTTTAGTCACAAAATTGCAAAATATAAATATACAACAAGATAAATTTGTAACAAAAGACTATAGTATTGTAAAATACAAAAGAAAAAAAATTATCTTGCGACTATACTTCGAAACATGGAACTTACTTACAATAACACCATAAAAAAAATGAGAAATAAATTGTCAACATCGAGTAATGAAAGAGTTAAAAAAGTAGTTCATTAAATAAATCTTTTGACTTTATCGTCTCTCCAGATATCTTTGGAGATTTCTCCGAAATGTTAGGAAGGAATTAGAACTGTTCAAAAAAGTTCTTAATGGAGAATTTATAACAACACATTGTAATTTGATAAAGTGTTATGTTTTTGAAGTCTGTATTACTTGTTTGATTCGGTCTGTAGAAGACAATGAAAAATGATTCTAAAGATTTTAGATTGAAGGGATTTTATCATCAGGTATTGCTTCTTATTACTCTATGCTGTAAGTACACTCTGTTATAGTCATTGAAACGTATTACATGACATTTGAATAGTAATATTGTCGATCACTTGATTCTTTATTAAGCCTTGTCTATCAGGCTTAACAGCTTGTAGATCTTTTACTTATTTCTCCCTCAACACTTTTGTTTCCCCTGACTTGCCTTTCTCAGACCTTTAAAATACCTTCCTTGCCTCTCTCTTATCAATATCTTCTCTCTCTCTTATCAATAACTCTCCTAATGTCAGATTTTACTTATTTTAACTTCGAGTTTGAAACAGATGGAGATCAGTTACTTTCATCTCATTTTGTAATTTTCTTATTGTGATTTAGACTTTCATATAAATATAAGGATATTCACAATAATCAACGTCCAAACAACAGTAAGAAATCAAAAGAAAAGACCAAGATCCCCAACTGAAACAAGAGCTTTTCGTCAGAGTGAAACTGATACAGTATCAGTATTAAGGCTGGGATATTCAAGTTATCAGAGTTGTTTGTTATCAGTCACGATTCAATAACAATACCTTATTCAATACGTTAGCTTTTCCCAGTTCATAGAATGTTCTAGTTTAGTAGTGTGCAGAAACAAAGTAGTTGATGTTTCACTGTTTTTAATACTATAGTCATGCAGTTTAATATGTGTATCCAGTCCTTTTCCTTTACCCATAATGCTCTACTCTTTACCCATATGCAGTCATGGCACGGAATAGGATACACATTGTTCATTCCTACTCATTGAATAAGTTCAGGGAGAGGGAGTTTAAGAGCCCCAGAGTTGACAAATCAACAAATAGCCAAAATGTTTATAAAACTAATTTGTTTTAATAATTTCAAAATGTAAACATGGATGGATTTTGTAGTAATTGATAATTTCAGGTAAATAATGTCTATTTATTAAATTATTAGTTGTGTAATCCGTACTTGTATGATATTTACTCTTTCTAAGGGAAAAAGAATAAACAAACAAAAGTCTCCACACAAATGAAGTTTTATTCAACAACAACAATGCGTTTCGAACACTTTGTGTTCATCATCAGGAAGACACCAAGGATGTGGTGCTGAAGGGAAAACCAGTGAAAACAACTCCTTGTAAAATGTAATTTCCAGAGTTGTTTTCACTGGACCAACCCTTCAGCACCACATCCTTGGTGTCTTCCTGATGATGAACACAAAGTGTTCGAAACGCGTTGCTGTTGTTGAATAAAACTTCATTTGTGTGGAGACTTTTGTTTGTTTAACCATTTTACCTCAGAATGGTTATTTATTAGACTCAAAGAAGTGTTTAGTCTTCTCCCAAACCAGGAATACAGCAAGAACTAATTAAACTTACATTGAAATAAACATTACTGCAATATAAGTATGAGTTGCCATTTAAGAAAAAGAAATGACTCTAAAATCCCTACTGGAGAGTAGGGAAACCCTTATAACCTCTGTGTAAAGGTCCTTCTCTGTAAACGCTGGGGCTTCTAAAGTACACTCTAGCCGAGTTCAGTATATTTCCATCGTGGTTGAACACAGTAGTAACACCGAAGTGCTTTAACAAGGAAGGAATGTCAACCAGTGCACAGCTAAAACGGAGCACCGTACTTTGCAAGGTTGAAAAGTTCTTTCTCTTCTGTTTCATTAATAAGTTCCTTTCAACCTGTTAATTATTATCTCTGAAGGCTTCAGGGTACTTTCATTCAGCAGCAGTTAAGTAGAACTTATTTTCTAGTAAAAAACTCCTCAGGCACACACACATATTAATTCTAACTTTATAAATAGTATTGACTTTGACTCTTTTTAATCATTTATCTGTTGTATCAATCAACCTTATTAATTTACTATTATTACATTATATTAAGGCAATTTAAATTTAAGTGCATACAGTTATTGTTTATAAATTGTATTGAATACATTTTATTAATAAGTTAATTTAATAGATTTACATGTTATGGAATTTCATATAGTTGTATTTAAATAGTGATAATGTCATTTTGGTAGCTTAAATAATTAAGTAGCGACTTGTAAATATTATTAATTATATTTTTTGTAATATTATAAATCTTATTTCTGCATGCAGTATGTAAAATACTGCATGCAGAAATAAACGTTTTGTATGAAAAAAAAAATATATATATATACATATGACTTTACAGAATGGGTTCTTGAAGATTTTGGTCATAAAAATTCAACTCCTGATTATATGCCGACGTTCGCAAAAAAATGTTTGGCATTTAAAAAAAAATAATTTTTTTTTATTGTTTTGTAATTTTTTGGCGTACTGTATTTGTTACTGTCTGCTTGAATGCTCTGTATAGAGGTATCCTCACAGAATTATTTTTTTAATATTCTGTTTATCTCTTTATTGTCTTAATAATTAATAATAAGTAATTAGGTTTAAACAACAAATGTTTGTTCTTAAATAATGAATAATAACACTGGGTATTTTATGATCCTTTTGTAGTTTTCTTGTTACTGAATTTATGTTTGTTTTTTTTATTTCTGTTGGTTGGTATTTCGTGATGTATTTTGTCTTGCTCTACTTATGTCGTTAATAATTTTTTTTTAGCCTTGAAAATGCCAAACAACTTTTGGTGAAACGTCGGTATATAATCAGGAGTTGAATTTTTATGACCAAAATCCTCTATATATTGATAAAAGTATCAACCGTGAAATAGAAACAAATTAAAATTTATCAGGACTCGGTCAGTTCTTCAGGTTCAAATTAAACTCTCATTGCCAACGTTTCGGTTTATATTTAAAACCATTTACATAGGCCTACAAAAACAGAGGAAATATAAGAAATAATACAATAATTCAAAAATCAAACATGCAGAAAAGAGCAATTAGTTACAATTAAGAAATTACAATCGAAAATTAAACAATAGGTTAGTGAGAGAACTTACAAAAGTATACAATTTTGGAACAGAAAAACTAAGTATTACATTAGAGATTATTGTAAAATAATTTTCAATAGTGTTAGAAATCCACAGACTATTTTTCTTTGTAAAATAATCTCTAATACTTAGTTCTTCTGTTTCAAAATTTTATACTTCTGTAAGATCTCTCACTAACTTATTTTAAAATTTCTATTGTAATGTTTTAATTGTAAATAATTGCACCTTTTATGTATGTTTTATTTTTGTATGATTGAATTATTTCTTATATTTCCTCCGTTTTGTAAGCCTATGAAAAAGGTTTTAAATAAAAACCGAACCGTTGGCAATAAGAGTTTAATTTGAACTGAAGAACTGACTAGAGTCCTGCTAATTTTAATTTTGTTTCTATTTCACGGTCGATACTTTTATCAATTTGTATATAATATATATTTTAATATAGCTTCTTGACCACTGATATTTCAAATTCACCGAAAGGGGTTCTTGAGGATTTTGGTAATAAAAATACAACTACTGATTATAAGCCGACGTTTCGCCAAAAGTTGTTTGGCATTTTCAAGGCTTGTTTTCGAGGACACACTATTTACCGGTCCATAAACGTCGGCTTATAATCAGAAGTTGTATGTTTATGACAAAAATCCTCAAGAACCCCTTCGGTGAATTTATATATATATATAAAATATGTTATTGTGGTTTGATCTGTATCAAGCTATATCAAACCTTATATAAATTGTGGTTTTAACATGTATATATATATATTTCATGCAGTGGCATTTCTGCCACTGCAGCATGTCCTTGCTATAACACATCATCACAAACTGTGGAACATCTCCTGTGGGACTGTTCAGCTCTAATACCTGAAAGAACAACGTTCATGAAGCCTGTGATTACACAAGGACTGAGCTGGCCACTCCCCAAAAACCAAGTACTACAACCTGACTGCTACAACCACTTCAAAGAGGTTATCAACGACTGTTTTAAAAATTGTAACTTATTATAAATTTATTTAGCAGATACAAAGTCATATTAAGTCCATATATATATATATATATATATATATATATATATATATATATATATATTATTGTAAAAAAAATTACAACTTGTAATACCTTGTGTGGAGGATGTTTCAATAAAGAATTAAAAAAAAACACTCCCTCAGGAAATCAAAGTGGTTTCATGTGATATCAGCTTCTCCATATGTAGATCTCTTGGTCTGTTCTTGATTAGTGTCGTAGTCCTGTTGGGACTTTGTCATGCCATGAAGGGTTAAGAAGATAATATTACATGGCACTACTTGAATTGGAGTCCAGGTTAGCATAATGGTTAATGTACTCGTCTCTGAACTCGTAGGTCCGGAGGTTCGATACCCACCCTGGCACTCGATTTATTCACGCGGGAGGTAAATAAATCTGACCAAATCGTCCCACGGAGATGACGTTAAGCCCATGGTCTCGAGCCTGTACGATGTCAGGTACTCGTTAAAACACTTGTTGGCTATCGTATTCTAGCCACTCAACATCCTTTCCTTAAGACTATCGTTGAAAGGGTCGAAATATTGAATGTGAGTCCTAATTTCTGTTTTTCATTCGTGTTTCTCAAAGTTTTTAAAGCGTATAGTGCCATCGGGTTCTGTTTTCATTTGATTGTATGTAAAAAGATTTCACATAAACACGTGAAATAACAATCAATGATCAAACCACAATAAGAAAATGGGAAAACAAGACTAAGATTGATTATCTTAGTCTTGTTTTCCCATTTTCTTATTGTGGTTTGATCATTGAATGTATGTCTACAGGAATTCAAAATCGAAATGAACATTCTCTATAACCCATGTTTAAAAGACATACCATACTTTATGAAGAAGTGAGATATCTCAGTTATATTTAGTAGTGGTAATAATTTGTTAAATAGACTTGTCCATAACTCTAAGAAAATACGGGAAAACTTTTGTATATACAGAATTCCTTGCAAGTATTGCGAGTTAGCTTACATTGGACAGACATGAAAAGGAATTGACTCAATGATTAAGCAACATCAGTATTCTATCAGAAGACAAGGTGATAAAAGTGCCTTGTTCCTACATATTAGAGATAAAAATCACTTAATTGATTGGGAAGAAGCAAAGGAGTTGGTATTTATGTCATGTGAAAGAAGAAGAAACATTGTTGAAAGCGCACTCATAAAAGGCTTTTCTAAGAGCTTAGTCAACATTAGTCCAGGCCTTTTTAAATTAGATGAATTTCTAATTGAAGGAATCGTTAAACAAATCAAGACTATTTCAACTGCAATAGGGAAAAATACTGTCATTGATGCCAATCTTAATCCAACTTTAAATCAAAATTCATAACCTGCCTACAACTTGTATTCACTTACTCTCTGACGACGTGATAAACGAAAGAGCCACAGAGCGATTATCTTCAATCATTTGTGGTGAGTTATCTATATATATATATTCTTGGTAACAAATTACTTATTTAGCTGGTAATACCAAAACAAAAGTTAGCCATATTAAACCTAACTTTTTAAGGAGTCTATTTTAAAATATTGCAAAAAAATTGTAATATTTAAAAATTTATTTACAAATAAAAAAAAATAGTATTTACAATTATTTAAAATAATCAATTTATGAAAGATTCTTAAGTTTCTGTAAACTGTCGGAACATTTCTTTTTTAATACGTTTATGGCTTCGATGAACAACTCAGATCCTTGAAGTCCTGTTGTGGATTCAATGCTCACTGCAACACAGAATATTAAAAAATAAAACACCTAGAAATATATCTGGAATGATATCAACTCAAATATACAAGAAACAAACTTATTATTAATCATATAAGGAAATTTAGAAGTCTAAATTTAGACTCTAAAGACTCTAACAATTTTTAATTACCCTGAAGATGACTGGAAGCCAATCGAAACATGTCGGTTCCCATTTAATTAACATTCTCCAACGTTTAGATGAAGGAAAGAAGAAGGTATTCAGAAACCTTGAAAAACTGGTGAAGAAAATGACATCAGTGAAATACGGTCAGTTATTCAATGAAATATATATATATATATATATATTTCATATAATCACGTGAAAAAACAATCAATGATCAAACCACAATATAAAATTGTTGAGTTTTTGAGTCTGACGAAGACCGCTTGTTACGGTTGAAAGATTTTAGCCTTGTTTTTCCATTTCATATTGTGGTTTGATCACTGATATATATATACTCAAAAAATTGTTCTTGACCTCTCCTATTCTATTGCATGTTTTGTTATTGAAGGCTAGGCCATATAAAATAAAATAAACTCCTTCCTAGGCCAACGTTTCGATGTATTTGTACATCATCTTCAGGGCTAAAATTAGAGTAAGAACTATAATACATTTACTAAAACAACCTATAACCCACATAGAGAACTAAATTATTGAGACCAATAGATACATACAAAAGGTTATTTTACAATCAGAGTTGTTAAGTACACATCTATTTCAAAATATGTTTGAGGGTGTTAAGAGGAAAAAATATGTATATATTCAATAATCTAATTAAATTGTTAAAATACTATAGTGGAATAAGACAGGTAGGGTACTTACTTATGTAATGGTTGGTAATCCTGCCTAGGACTACCTTGTCTTTCAGATCGTCGTACCGGTATACATTCCTGCTGCACATGTCCACTCTGGCATTCTTAACGTACGCCTTCTGCACACCTAGAGGGCACCACGTAGTCGTTAACATGAGGCAACTATACATACTAGGTGACTAGACGAACTTCGTCAACAGTCAATGAATGTCGTGTTACCTTTAGGTAAGCTTAATTTGGCATTTAGTTATCATAATAAACGACGCTACTTACTACTGTACAGACTTCTCGGAAAACATTCAAAATTGACACTCCACAACAAAGTGCTGTTATATAAAACATTACTACGACCGATCTGGACTTACAGACTTGAACTATGGGATTGTGCAAAACCTTTCCACATTTATAAAATACAATCATTACAATCAAAAATTATCCTCCGTACTATCACAAATGCTCATTATTACGTCTAAAACTACACCCTTCTTAAAGACCTAAAAATTCCATTCATCCAAAACCTAGCCTCTGATCGTTATAAGTCATTTCACAACAACCTATCCTCTCACCCAAATCCATTTGTACGAATCCTTGCTTCCTTCTCACGTTTCCAAAATTCCCCAAGACGACTCAAGAGAAAAAGAGAAAATGGCCCAGGGATCTCCTATTACAATAATATACTTAAAAAAAAAAAAAAGTGAAAAGTTGAACCAGTGGGTTCCATTTTTTGCTCATGTACATCGATGTTATTATGTAATCTATTACTACATATGCCTGTTACGCAGAATATGTGTAGTTGTATATTTGCTAATAAAGATGTTAAAAAAAAAAACATTATCATAATAGCAAACCAGACAGACGCTGTCCTGCCTTACCTATAATATATTCAAATCCAAAAGGAATAACAAATAAGATAAAAAGATCTGGAGTGGCCTACACTCAATCAAATTTACTATAAGTAAACACAATATCAAACTCGTTAACAACCAACTTATGTTTTGTTTGCTTAGTCAAACACTTCTGACGCAACCGTCCATCGCACCATGGAATGCATCCGAAAATATATGTATGATTGGGAATAATTTTTTACATTTAACAATTTATTCTTCTAACATATTATCTTAACTCATTAGAACATCTAAAAATTTTTTTATAAACCCTAAATAACAATTGTATTTCAGTTAAATATTTTTATTAAGTAAATATAAATAAATGCAAACAAATCCGACCAGTAGGGCGGCAGGTGATTCATTTTTCCAAAACAAAATTTAATTTTTATTTTTACTTTACTATAAAAAGTATAGTGATCGTGAAAAAATTCAATCTCGAGATTTTGACGGAATTATATGTTTTGAGGTCCATGTTTATATTCACATAATTCAAAATTGAAATCTTTTGTTGCTAGATTAATAAATGTAATATTAGAATTAGTAATAACGCATTCCGTCATACCTCGTAAAGTCTCTGAAAAGCTCGACCGGTTTCGGGTCCGTCTGGATCCCATCTTCAAGAGCACCTAACTGACTGTGAATGTTGTTTTCCTATAACCTACCTATATATAGCATCTACATTGTGTAATCAGTGTTGTGTGTGTGTTAGTTAATTATTTTTTTTCCTATTTCTTTAATTGCTATGTTTTTTTCCTTTTATTTCTTATTTCATTATCTGTTTCCAGTTCCTTGTATCGTCTTTTAAATGTTATTAGTGGTTTTGTTAAAATGTCGATTTGGTGGTTTGTTTGTTCATTGTCCATTAACTATAATAAATGTAATGTTCTCTTGTAGTAGATTATTTCGTATCAAGGAATTTTCACAAACTGGAAAGTAAACAATGACTCCCGTTATTTTAGACTTTAATGAAAAGGAAAACAAAACAAAAACAAAAACATTAACATTTCTCATTCGTATGTAAATCTATGTAACTTCAAATTCAGCGCTGATTAAGAGTAATAACATGGTAATATAAGTTAAAAGTCCTAGTTACCATTTTCTTCTTTAATGCCAATGACTCCAGGGGAGAAGCAGGCTTGCAGTTTTAAGGCCAGAGGTCCGCAGATCTCTTCCTTCAATTCAATACAGGGATGTAGACGATAAAACGCCGTTGCTGAAAGAAATTTATAAATAAATATATTCACAAACTCCAAACACCTGCAACTCTTGAACTAATATAGAAAAGTTCATTCAAAATTACACCTAATATTTTTATTTGCAATTCCATACATAAAAACATTAATTACATCAAAAGTTTATAAATAACCTTACCGTATTCTGTAACCTCCCGAACCCTACACATCGCCCGTCAAAATAATTGGTGATAAAAAAACAAGTAGTTATAACATACAACAACGAAGATGTGAATTAAATCTATATTCACTACACGGTAATCCTAAACAGTTGGTATAAATTAAAGAATAGCTAAATGAAAGCTGTATAACCATTTTATTATATAAACAAGTATTTTAAAGTTTTTATTGTTAGCATAGTAATTTATATATTTTATATAGTTGTTGAAAATACTGAAGCCTTAACTTATGTATATATAAAAAGATTTCACAAAAACACGTGAAATAACAATCAATAATCAAACCACAATAAGAAAATGGGAAAACAAGACTAAGATCTTGTATACATTATTACAATTATTGCAAGGAATAGAATATATTATATTGCTTTTAATTAGTTTGTTGATAGGTGATTTGGTGTTCATAAAAGTGCATGTATTTAATTTTTTCTTTACTTTATATGTTATTTTAAAGTTAGCTTCCTTAAGTATTTTTCCAATCTGTTCTGTCAGTCCTTTCACATATGTCACTGATCTATACTGTGGTGAGTTGGTGAGGCCATTATTACTGGAGTGCTGATTTATTTCATTACCTTCTTCAGTGTTTAAATCCGGTGTTATATTTTTATTAGCGTCTACCTGTGGAGTTATTTCATTATGGTTACTAACTGTTGATAGCATTATTTTATTTATTAAATGGTGCGGGTAATTGTTTTGTTTCAATATATTTTTTACTATATTTAAATTTTTCTGTATAAATTGATTATCACATAAATGTATGGCTCTATGTTTCAAAGCTAATGCAGTGTTAATTTTGTGTTTTAGAGGGTGGTGGGATAAAAAATTTAGGTATCTATCAGATTTTTGTGGTTTATGCCACCAATCGACAACTAGGCTACCCTCCGGATTTCTGTATACTATTATTGTATATAGAAATGGGAGGCTACGATCTTTTTCTAATTCTATTACAAACTTTAATTTTGAATGGAACGAATTGAAATGGTCCAGTACTGTATCAACCGACTCTTGGGGAATTGTTAAAAACAGGTCATCTACATATTTATAAATGAAAGGCATTGGAAAAGGTATTACATTAATTACTGTATCAAGAAGGTAATCCATCACTAAATCTGCCAAAATGGGGGCACATGGACTACCCATTGCTACTCCATCTATAATTCTGTAATGTTCATTATCTTGATACAGTAATTAATACATGCATTTTTACGAACACCAAATCACATATCAACAAACTAATTAAAAGCAATATAATATATTCTATTCCTTGCAATAATTGTAATAATGTATACATAGGTCAAACCAAACAATATCTAAAAGATAGATTAGCTTTACACAAATCAAATTTTAAAAATAATAAAACGTTTTGTGCCCTAGCCTCCCATGCAATTAAAAATCAACACACAATTTCAATTTGAGAATGCATCAATTTTAGATTATGAAACTTCATACAATAAAAGATTGATAAAAGAAATGATACATATCAAAAATACTAATAATACTTGCAATAGAAAAACAGATACAGACAATTTAAGTAGGATTTATAGTTCCATCATAAATAGTTAAAGATGCAATGTTATCTAGTTTATATTTTTATGGGTTTTTCCTTCAATTAGAAATTCATCTAATTTAAAAAGGCCTGGACTAGTGTTGACCAAGTTCTTAGAAAAGTCTTTTATGAGGGCGCTTTCAACAATGTTTCTTCTTCTTTCACATGACATAAAAACCAACTCCTTTGCTTCTTTCCAGTTAATTATGTGATTTTTGTCTCTAATGTGTAGGAACAAGGCACTTTTATCATCTTGTCTTCTAACTGAATACTGATGTTGCTTAATCCTTGTATCCATTCCTTTTCCCGTCTGTCCAATATAAGCCAACTCGCAATCCTTGCAAGGAATTCTGTATACACAACAGTTTTTTCGGCTTCTTTTAGAGTTATGGACAATTCTATTTGAATTATCAAACAAATCAAGACTATTTCAACAGTTATAGGGAAAAATACTGTCAATGATGCCAATCTTACTCCTTCTTTAAATCAAAATTCATAACCTGCTTACAACTTGTATTCACTTGCTCTCTGACGACGTGAAAACGAAAGGCCTTAGAGCGACTATCTTCTCTAATTTGTGGTGAGTTACCTGAATATATATATATATATATATATATATATATATATAAAATGATAAACGAAAAACGGTCCGGCAGGACAGATAACACTTGAAATAAACAGTGACACATAGACTGAAACATAACAAAAGACTCACTTTTCAATATTTCGACCGCCATTATATATATATAACACTATATTTCTTTTTTATAGAGATTTGGTCTAGCTTCAATAATAGAACACCTTTAAGCCGACGTTTCATCTATATTTGTAGACATCTTCAGGGCTACATCAATACAGAATTTAATTACAAGAATATAAGCCATTAGTAAAAATTATTACTAAATAAACAATTACTAAAACTCACTTCAATATATCGGTATCTGAAAATTGGTCATGCCTTCCCTACATACATTATAAATGATTATTATTATTATTATGAACTTAGATAAGATAAGGCCTTAAGTTATCTCAATAATCAGAAGGGACTTACCGACAGGAGAGAACTTAGCATGGTCCTTTCCTATCCCTTTAACGGCAATCAAGTTGCAATGGATTTCCTGTCCTGGCCTTAGCTTGGCAATCAAAATGTCCTTGAATACAGGCCCCAACTGTCCTTTCTTAAAGATGTACTCTTGATTGCCGACAGGGGTCCATTTAATGTTGTCCGAGTAAACTGTGGATATGAAAAACAAATCAGAAATATCATTGTTTTTATACTTTGATAAGAATAGCTTATCAAAAAGTCACCATCTTTTCACAAAGATATTCCATGTTACGAACCAGTTCTAATATTAGTGTAGATGAGTGCTTCTCAAACGGTGCACCCGGGCGTATTGGTGCGCCCCAAGATAATGGAAGATTAAGTTTATATAAACAGATTTATATTTTAATTTTTGCATCATTTTATTAATTTATTTGAGAAAACACCAACTATGTGGTTTTCAAGTCTGAGTCAAGTCTCGGCCACTTCATATTTTGAACTGGAAGGTAAATTTCTTTAATCTTTAAACATCAATGGATAATACTTCCTCTTTGCCATTACTCGGGGATTTAAATCATTTTTACAGCCCTCCCTCTCTCTCTCTCTTTCTTTTTCTTGAAAAAAAAACTATACATTTTAATTTCCAATCATTTTCCTGTTATCAAATTTCAGGACTAAATTTTCTATAACGAAATAGTGATGCGCGCCAAAGTTTTGGTTTGGTTTCACAGATGCGCCCTGAAGTAAAAAAGTTTAAGAAACACTGGTGTAGATAGGTAGCAGGACTTCTCTGAGATATGTGTCATTAAAGTGAACCGCAGTCTCGGTTTTCACGATCTTCTGACATAGATTCCGGTGGTTTGACGGGCTGTCCCCCCCCCCCCTCCCCCGATGTGCCTTCACCTTGTCGTGGTGGGGGGGCTTAACATGCCTTAATAATGGCATGAACTAAGAAAGGCACAACCTGGGCGGTGTGCTTGCCTGGTCTGGCGTCCGGGAGTAGCTAGCCTGCCTGTCTGCTCGCTGGTCATGGGGCTGTCCGCCCTTGTAGGTAACAGGAACTATTCACTGTGGGCACAACAGAGGCTTCAGCTGCTACCTTGGGGTCCCTGTCTGGGCAGGTGATTTGTAATATGTATGTAATATATGATTTGTATATATTTGTAATATATGACTCTGCATTCACGTCCACTGGTGGATTATTTGAAATCACCTCTTTGCCAACGTTTCGTCTTTATTTGAAGACATCCTCAGGACTAGAACCCAAAAAAATGGACATTATCTTCTACATCACATTCTTCATAAAGATTCAAAAATCTTACTTACTCAAAGCTATCTTCTACCACCGAACCAACAAAACACACAAACAAACCCACACAGTCGCGCACTGGTCTCCTGGCGGGGTTCTAAGTCATCTTTTCTTCTTCCTGCTTTGTGCTTGTCTTTTTTAAGATTTTTTTCTACCCTGCGCAACTACCAGTCTCTAAGAGGCTCCTAGTCATATGTATTTGGGCGGAGCTGTTGTGGCTGGTTTTTGGTAAGCATTATAGGTCTGACCGACCTGTTGCGGCGTGTTCCCGTCAGAATGTTTCTACTTCCTTCTCTGTATCTCTTCTCTTGTAATCTCCGACTCCTTCCCTTACTTACCTATTCTTTGCTATCTCTCACTCTTTATTAACTGTTACCCTGGTGTTTTTTCCTATTTAATTTTTGCCCTGTAATCCCTGATGATCCCTTTCATCAAGTAACCATCAGTCTCTCTAGAGATTAGCAGGCTTATGATTTATTCGGACGTGGCCGAATAACATGAGCTACGTGGTATTCCAAAATATGGTATTGTCAGAAATTATGGAATAGTATACAATATCATTATTAGCACAGTGGTAAGTAAGTGACTGCATATACTACATTAGCTGTCCCTCCTTCAGGTGCATGGAAGAACAGAGAGTTGGAACCTCTGACTCTTCAGCAAGCAACATTCAGTTGACCTTGTGAGAAACACTTGGGTCTTAGTCACTCATTCCGAACTGACCACATCCTCATAAACTTTTATTTTGTTTCTCTTGATAAACGGAAAGACGATCCAAACTGGACACAATAACCGTTCAAAATTGAAGATAGGTAGCACACAAAGTAAAGAAACACACTTACAAACTCAAATTTTCGGCCAATCTGTCTTCAGGAGAAAAGAGAAAGGGAGACCAAGCATGTTGTAGACGCAACGTGCCGCAACTGGGTTACTAGCCGTTGCATTTACAACATGCTTGGACTCCCTTTCTATTTTCTCCTGAAGACGGATTGCCCGAAAATTTGAGTTTCTAAGTGTGTTTCTTTACTTTTTTGTGCTACCTATCTTCAATTTTGAACTGTTTATTTTGTTTCTACTTCTCGGAATTAGTTCAGGGTTAATTATTTGAAATCACCTCTTTGCCAACGTTTCGTCTTTATTTGAAGACATCCTCAGGACCAGAACCCAAAAAAAAAATGGACTATTATCTTAACTACATTACATTCATTATAAAGATTCAAAAATCTTACTCAACTCAAGGCTATCTTCTACCACCGAACCAACAAAACAATTATCATTACATGTGCTGCTAGCCAGCGACATTATTTAAAAGCTATTGTTTTTGTTGGTTTTTAGCCCTGTTGGCAAAGAAGTGATTTCAAATAATTAACCCTGAACGAATTCCGAGTAATAGAAAAGTATATATATATAAAATGATTTATGCAGATTCTCAATAGATGATTAATAAATGTACTTTTCTATAAAGCATATGTTTTTCAAACCTGCTTCAGGGTCTGAAAATAAGCATACAGTAGAACCTCAGTTTTCGAACGTCTCGGACATCGTACCAATTCGGAATTCGAACCAAAAATTTGATTCATTTTTCCATCGGAATTGGAACCAAAAATTTGATTCATTTTTGCATTGGAATTCGAACCAAAAATTTGATTCATTTTTCCATCGGAATTGGAACCAAAAATTTGATTCATTTTTGCATTGGAATTCGAACCAAAAATTTGATTCATTTTTGCATCGGATTTGGAACCAAAAATTTGATTCATTTTTGCATTGGAATTCGAACCAAAAATTTGATTCATTTTTGCATCGGAATTGGAACCAAGAATTTGATTCATTTTTGCATCGGAATTCGAACCAAAAATTTGATTCATTTTTGCATCGGAATTCGAACCAAAAATTTGATTCATTTTTGCATCGGAATTCGAACCAAAAATTTGATTCTTTTGCATCGGAATTCGAATAAAATTCAGAATTCGAACAGGACACAGAATTCGAAACGTAAATGGGGATTTGAAAATTAAACTTCTTATCTACCACTGAAAATCCAAGTGTTTTCAAGATAAAGAGTGTTATGAAGAGTATGTTTCCAGTTATTAAGGATATCGAATGGATAAGCATGGTTAATTAGAGAATTTTTTACTCAGTGAATACTCGAGGTGTTTACCCCAGCTGTGAAAATGGATTCAAAGGAAAAGCAACATGTCATTATATCTTTTAGATAAAACTAGCAAACGTACCCGTCTTTGACGGAATCAAAAATTCTATTATACTTGGTATTCCAAAATATCAATTATAGTATTGTACTAATACTATAATTAGAAATTATAGAATAGTAGAAAATACCATTATTAGTACAGTGTTAAACAAATGCCTCTGTATACACCACATTAGCTGTCTGTCCTTCAGGTTCACGGAAGAACAAACAGTTGGAACCTTTGACTCTTGAGCAAGTAAACTATAGTTGACCATGTGAGAAAAACTTGGTTTCGCTAACATGAATTCCTGCGTTAAAGTCTCCCTTTGCTACTTAGTTAACGTCATTGCGAAATAGACTCTGACAGGACTTTGTAATCATTTCAACGGAAACAGACAGTGGCTCGGAATCAATGGTATGCGTGGTATACACACAGACTCCCCAATACCTCATCCAGTCATTATGTCTGCCTCTATGGCATATCTGTGTAGAGCACGAACTCAGAGTCGTGTCCCGTTGCACAGTTTTGGGGCACTCATGTTTCGTAGCATGAAAATTGTTACTGCTACTAAATTGCAGCATGATTGGTGCTCCTACTTTAAGTTTTTACTCATGAGCAGGCAGTCCAGGAGAAATAAATTTAGAGTCAAGAAATTCAATCGGAATTCGAACGAATCAGTTTTCGAACTAGGTTTCGAAACGGATTACAATCGAGAACCAAGGTACCACTGTAATTCATTGCAGTTATGGGAATTGAAAATTGAAAGCGGTATGGGAATCTTTAAAAAGTTTAGTATTATCCTGTCACTGGTATATGCTAACTAATGTAGGATATATCCCTTATTGTACCAATTCCTTCAGGAAACCATCAAAGAATAATAGTTTTAATACAAGTAAGGTTAATTTACCGTTATGGTTGATATACTTGTCTTCAGGTCTGTGGTGACCTACTCTTGCTTCAGGATTCTTCGTACAAGTAGCTTTTAGTTCAAACTGTACTGAGTCCTTACCACTGTACTTGAGAGTACCTGAAACAGATCCATATATATATATATATATATATATATATATATACGAGTTCGAGATTAACAAAGAGCAACACACAAAGTAGGGAAACACACTTACAGACTCAAATTTTCGGGTAATCCGTCTTCAGGAGAAAAGAGAATGGGAGACCAAGCACGTTGTAGGCGCAACGGCAAGTAACCAACCCGGCAACCGCCAGTGCTGTCAACCGTACCCGGTCTTAAAGTATAAAATTAGGAGAAGATATAAACAGAAGCTCAGATAAGCAGTACTGGTTGGGTAAAACTATAAGTAGGTGAAAAATAATAAACAATATAAGATAAAAACAATAAGAAACAAAAATAATGATAGAGAAAAGAAGAAAAAATAAATAAATAAAAATAAATACAATACAAAAAACTTGCATTGGTTGTTTTAGTAAATAAAAGATAGAGACTGAATAAAAGGGTAAGTATGGGAAACTAGTTAAGAATAAGAATTTAGAAAAATAAAATAGGATAAAACAAACTAGTAGTAAGTGAAGAAGACAAAATAGATATACACAAAATATACGAAAGAGGAAAAAAGAAATAAGTACTAGAGAAAGAATACTGGAAAAAAAGTACAAAAAAAAAATGTACAAAAAAATTATCTTTTAAGGTTAAGTCCAGGTGCACTGCGCGCCCCGAGCAACCAGATGTGAGCCTCCTCAGAGGCTCTAAGGGTCACGGTATTATCACCAGGGGGAATCTGACGCAGAATCTGCACACTGAAGCAGTCGTTAAAAGACAGACCGTGGGATTTGGCGTGTATGGCGACAGGTAAATTGGAGTTGTTGTTAACGGATGCTCTATGACCGTTCATACGGAGGCTGAGCTTGTTAGAGGACAGTCCTACGTAGAACGCATCACAACGAGTACAGTCCAATTTGTAAACACAATTTTTGGATGTACATGAGCAGTCCTTAGCAACAGGGAAGGACTGGTTATGGGAAGATGGAGTGAAGTGTGAAAGGGGGTTGAGAAGCGGACAGGTCAGGCACCCCCGCCTTTCGCAACTCTTAGCGCCCACAGACGGGTGGTTGACGCGCCTGGACGTCAAGTCTCTGTGGGAAAAGAGGTTGCCAAGGTTGGGGGAACGTCTATATGAGAGGCGGGGTTGGCTGGGGAAAATAGTCGACGTGGAAGGAGAAGAGGATAGGATGGGGAACTTTGTGTCCAGTTTGGATCGTATTTCGTTTTATCAGTGAATATATATATATATATATATATATATATATATATATAAAATAAAATAAATTCAAAACGAAGGAAACACACAGAAAGACACAGACATAACTCACATCGATATTTCGACCATCGTCGTCATCAGGAGGTGCGAAGAGCGAAGAATCCCGCAGGAAGACAGGGCGGTACTCTGATGACGACGATGGTCGAAATATCGATGTGAGTTATGTATGTGTCTTTCTGTGTGTTTCCTTCGTTTTAAATTTATTTTATTTTAAAAAAGTCCGCTGGACCGTTTCTTTTAATTGGTATAAATATATACATATATATATATATATTACATATAAACCTGAAGAAGAACACTAAGTGTTCGAAACGCTTTGTTAGTTTTCATATTAAAGTTTTTTTTTTATGGAGACGTATGCAATATCCCAATATGAGTCAATACCACAGTATAATAAATTGAACAAGTAATGAATTAATGGAATGTAAGTTAAACATACCTTCATTATGGTAATCAAACAATCTGGCGTCTGCCTTTAGAGGAATGAGGCCTAACCTGTGGGCCAACACTTCGTCAGGGATCATGGACGTGTTGTTGTACATCTGAACTTTCTCTATCGCCATTGTAGGTACCTGAAAATAAAATAATATTATTGGTTTTTATAGAAAAATAGTTTTCACATGAAAATAAACACGTTTTAAATATGAACTGTACGCCTTAAGGTTTAGAAAGCATATAGGGAGAAAGTAGGAAAAGGACTAAACCTGCTAAGGACTCCGCTACATGAATCGTTTAGATGATTTACAGCAGGGTTTCCCAAACTTTTTCAGGCTGGCGCCCCCTTGTCTTCTAGAATAGAGTGCCAGCGCCCCCTTGTCTTCTAGAATAGCCTGCCAGCACCCCCTACCCCATAAAAATGGAAAGATATGCCAAAAAGCCTATCAGAACTAACCTATCCTATTCAGGTTAATGAATATAAGAATGGTATTTTAAAAGGGTGAAAGCGCAGGAAAGGACTAATGTCCAGAAAGGGATGTTTGGGGAAAGAAAGAAGTACAGTAAGAAATAGTAAAAAACCATCCTCTAGCTGTCATGCAATCTACAGCCACAATCTATCTTTACAGAATTGAGATTGCAGTCTACTATTTATATAGGTAACGATCATTTTATTCTTCTTATCTCGACCGAAAACTCATTTACTTCCGATCAAGGCTGACCTCTTAATCCATAGGACATACGTGAAAGAGCAGCTTATCTTTTTATTCCCTTTATTTTAACCGAAAACTCTCTTTTACTTTCGACCGGGGCTGACCCCTTAATCCTCAGGTAAAAGAGCGGCATATCTTTTGAAATTCTTATTTCTAATTTTTATTACTTGTATGGTTTTTGATGGTTACCGCCAACAGTTTGTGACGACGATGTAAGTATTGTAGCAGCGCGCTGCTACATTAGCTACACTGTCGCCACCAACCATCTATTTTTTAGTTACCGCCCCCCAAACCGCCTATTTTTGCGTTACCGCCCCCCAATATCAAACCACCGCCCCCAGGGGGGCGGTACCGCCCACTTTGGGAAACGCTGATTTACAGTAATAGAGGTCAGGTTAGCTCAGTGGTTAGCGTACTCGTCTCTGAACTGATAGGTCCTCGGTTCGATACCCACTCTGGCCCTCGATTTATTCACATGGTATGTGAATAAATCTGAGCATGTCGTCTCTCAGAGAGGATGTTAAACCGTCGGTCCCGAGCCTTTAACATGTTAGATATTCTTTAAAGATAGAATGGGGGATCTTTAAC
This sequence comes from Hermatobates lingyangjiaoensis, assembly GCA_026182355.1. NCBI lineage: Eukaryota > Metazoa > Arthropoda > Insecta > Hemiptera > Hermatobatidae > Hermatobates > Hermatobates lingyangjiaoensis. The sequence goes on from JAPFBL010000348.1 coordinate 294,947, forward strand.
GGTCCAGTTTAGCATTTGCGATACCACACAATAAAGACTTGATTCTACATTGCAAGTTATGAATTTCCCTCGATTTATTCACATGGTATGTGAATAAATCTGAGCATGTCTTCTCTCGGAGAGGATGTTAAACCGTCGGTCCCGAGCCTTTAACTTGTTAGATATTCCTTAAAGATAGAATGGGGGATCTTTAACAAGTACCTAACATCGTTCAGACTAACAGACTAACGATTTACCATCCTCTCCGACAGACAACGTGTTCCATACTTCCAACATTTCATACTTCTGCATACTACCAAGATTTTAAATCAAAACGTTTTGGCTTAAGTTTGATTTGAAGCTTGAAAGCTGAGCAATTCCTGGTAAATATAATTTGTATGTATGTAACAAGACATTCCTCTGAAAAAAAAATCGTCTAAACCACAATAAAGAATTCAAAAAATGAGACAAAAATCTTTGGTAAAAAATAACTGGTTAGGTTTATTTTATATATCAGGAATAAATATTATTAATTTTCCTTACTTGTTAAATTTCTTTTGCATTATTGTTTTTAATGTGATTTTATTTGCAAAGTAAAACAAAAATCACTGTTTTCTTTGATATTTATCTGAATAATTTGGCAAAAACTGTAATTAACACGTAAACATAAACAAAGACCTCTTTACTTGTATTATGGTGCTATCTTCTTTGTTATATGGAACAAATATAGGAAACTCACCAGCATCCAAGCAGTTTTTTAATATAAATAATGTACTTTTACATACAACCTAGATATGTAATCTGTATAAATTAAACATTTCGTAGAATTAATTATCCAATAAAGTTCTTTTATATGTTTTTAATCGAGGGCCAGAGTGGGTATTGAACCCTGGGCCTACCAGTCCAGATTCGAGCATGTTGCCACTGGGCTAACCTTGCACCCCATGGGGATAATACCTTTGGTAGATGCTTTAATATTTTTTGCAATTTCCTCCGATAGCAATTAAAAAAATCTACACTGCTAAACAATGTGGAATGAAGAAATAATTATTTTTTATGAGAGCACCTTACCCAGAGGTGGGTTTTTGACTCTGACGAAGACTGCTTGTGACGGGTGAAAGATCTTAGTCTTTTTTCCCCATTTCATATTGTGGTTTGATCATATATATATATATATATATAAAATAAAATAAAAACTGTAATTAACACGTAAACATAAACAAAGACCTCTTTACTTATTTTATTTTATAAATGTCCGCTGGACCGTTTCTTTTAATTGTATATATATAATATTATATATATATATATATATATATATATTATATATACATAGTTCAATATAGACAAAGAAACATAGAGAAATCAAAAGAACACACTTACAGTCTCTAATTTTCGGTTTGAACCGTCTTCAGGAGAGATAAGAGAGGGAAACCAAGCGCACTGGTTCAGAGACGGTTGGAGACCCAACCGTATATATATACATATATATATGTATATATATATATACATATATATATGTATATATATATAGTATATATAGGGTCTCCAGGGTCTCCAACCGTCTCTGATCCAGTGCGCTTGGTTTCCCTCTCTTATCTCTCCTGAAGACGGTTCAAACCGAAAATTAGAGACTGTAAGTGTGTTCTTCTGATTTCTCTATGTTTCTTTGTTTATATTGAACTATATTTGTCCGTTTTGGATCGTATTTCCAACGAAAAAAAGTGTATACATATATATATATATATATATGTATATACGTATGTATAATATGTATGTATATATATACATATATATGAGTTGTAGATTGTTTTGGAAAATGTATTATAGTTCTCACTCTAATAGTAGCCCTGAAGATGATGTACAAATACATCGAAACGTTGGCCTAGGAAGGAGTTTATTTTCTTTTATATGACCTAGCCCTCAATAACAAAACATACAATATATATATATTATATATATATATATATATATATATATATATATATCAATGATCAAACAATTACAAACAATTACCTATGAAAAATCAATGTTGTTAAGAAATATTATTGAATCGTCTCTAATTAAATTTAATAGATCTAATATTATAAACATTAGTAACGGACTCTTCAAACTTGATACTTTCGTCACGAGGGCAATAGCCTCTTCAAAGAGGGTTGACAGCTAGCGGATAGTTTTTTACTTTTTCTTGCTGTGCTCCTTTGTTTCCCCAGGCATCCCTTTCTGGACATTAGCCCTTCCATTGCTTTCACCCTTTTAAAATACCACTCTTCCCTCCCACTCTTCTCAACTCCTCACCAGATGTTTTTTGCATCTAGTGTTCAATTGGGTTTTTGACTCTGACGAAGACCGCTTGTTACGGTTGAAAGATCTTAGTCTTGTTTTCCCATTTCTTATTGTGGTTTGATCATTGATTGTTGTTTCACGTGTTTATGTGAAATCTTTTTCTTCGTTTTGAATTTATTTTATATATATATATGAATTAAATACTACAATAAACAATATATATTAATTAAAATGCTCTAAGGCCTTTCGTCACAACATCGTCAGAGAGCTAAATGAAACAATAAAAAAAAAACAATAACTTTATTTTTTTTTTTTTGGTTGTTGCATTTAGCTCTCTGATGATGTTGTGACGAAAGACCTTAGAGCATTTTAATTAATATATACTGTTTATTGTGGTATTTCGTTCATATATTATATCAAGAGTAATTGTTGATTATTAATTTATATATATATATTTCGTTGAACAGCTGACCGTATTTCGCTGATGTCATTTTCTTCACTAGTTTTTCAAGGTTTCTGAATACCTTCTTCTTTCCTTCATCCAAACGTTGGAGAATGTTAATTAAGTTGGAACCGACATGTTTCGACTGGCTTCCAGTCATCTTCAGGGTGATTAATTAAACAAAGAAGAAAATTATTAGTCTTTGGAGTTGGTCTTCTTTGTTTAATTAATCACCCTGAAGATGACTGGAAGCCAGTCGAAACATGTCGGTTCCAACTTAATTAACATTCTCCAACGTTTGGATGAAGGAAAGAAGAAGGTATTCAGAAACCTTGAAAAACTAGTGAAGAAAATGACATCAGCGAAATACGGTCAGCTGTTCAATGAAATATGCTTAAAAGAAGGACTGCTTCCAAATTTTACAAATATATATATATATATATATTTTTCTATGGGTTGTCCGGGGAAAGGAATATGATTTGTTGCGATGTTGACCAATGGGAGTAGAGTTACAGGTCCATGCGTGTGGTCCCAGTTACCCGCTGCATAGCGAAGCCTTCGTTATCCGCCAATGGGTATAGAGGTTGCACAGTCCCTCTGTGAAATATAATGGGACCGCACGCATGGACCTACAAACTCTACTCTCCTATTGGTCACCATTTTAACGAATCATATCTCTTTCCCCGGACAACTCATAGAAAACAATATATATATATATAATATATATATATATATCAGTGGCGATTTCTCAGGGAATGCAACACATGCATTGCATGCATAGAATTCATCTTTAAAGAAACCAAAATGTTTGAGACTCGAAATATTTAAAAGAACTCCTTTTTTTTATTCCACTACACGCTAAGGAACCATTTTCTATGATTGCGTTAAGCTTCCCAATGCAGGGGTTTACTCTTATCATTTCTGGTTAATGAAAATGGTCTTAATTGCCAAGAGAAACAAGAACGAAGTTTGCATACACTGCAACTCAGGCTTGCTGAGCTCCTCAAATACATACTGGAAAGTGATTTGCACACAGGTCTTCCGGAAATTTATAAACTCATGAATTTGGTTATTCATTTGGGTATTCCCATAACAACAGCAAGTGTTGAGAGATCGTTTTCTGCCTTCAAAAGAATTAAAAGTTATTTACGAAGCTCCCAAAGTGAAGAGCGATTGTCTAATTTATCCCAAATTTCAATTGAAAGACATTTACTTAAACATCTCATGGCAGATAGAGAGAAGTTTTATGGTTTTGTTATCGAAGAATTTTGCAAGAAGTTTTTATTCAAATGATGTATTGTGTGAAATGATCTCTTTCTTTAATAAAAACATTTTTTGCCTATTTTTATTGTATTGGTTAATAAAAGTTAATGTTAAAAGTATTTCCAAATAAAACCTGATTCAAATCCCCATAAAATGTTTTTAATACATCATTATCCTTTTGTGCAACATGAAAAGACTGAACATGAGAATTAGAAGGGTATTTCTCTGTATTTCTTTTATTCTTTGAAAATTGCATGCCTAAAGAAAAAGGTCAGGAGTCGCCACTGATATATATTATTTGTAAATTTTGGTAGCTGTCCTTCCTGTAACCATAATTTGCAAAAACTTGCTTCTTGTTAAGTTTCTCTGAACAACTCATTTCTATAGCCATCTTCGGGACGGGAATGATTCTCAAATGTTTTTCAATTTATGTAGGCCAGGGGTGGCGAGTTTTGATCAAATAAATACTTCTCAATAAAAGACCTTCAAAGCAATGTCTCTATTTGTAGAAATCTTTAGGGCTACATCAATACAGAATTAATTTAATTAATTTACTACCTGGTATTTTTCTATTTAAAAAAAAAAAAGTTTACAAACATACTGACCATTATAATCAAGTATAATGTACTTTGCAGTTTCCTGTTTGATATAGTTTTCATGTGTTTTTTTAAAATATTTCTGCATTCAATATTCTGCACCACTAAGAGGAGTATTGTAGTTGATTAGAATACAAACTAACAATGCAAACTTTTTTTTTGCAAAAAAAAATACCAAGGTGGTAATGCATATGCATATGAATAGTAACTTATTTCGTTTATATTATTCTTATTAAATATGCATTGATTTAACCTTAAAGTCAACAAATATAAAAGAAACGTTAATGTAAAGGTGTTTTACTATTTGACTCTAGACCAAACTTCGATAAGAAAACAATTCTGTTGAATACATGTGGTCGAGATAAGAAAACATGGATATACATTATTATTTAAAACAACCCAAAATAACTAATTCGTTGTGGGATTCTTGAACATACAAACACGATATTGATAATATTTGTCGATTATATCTATTCATTTTATTAGCTCCGATAATATAAAACTGATTATCAAACTCATACAATAATACTTCTGGTAAAGTTCAATAAATTTTATAGTTAACTACAAATTTATTATATGTTCAAAATTCAATTATTATTTACTCATTATTTCATTTGTAGACAATTTCAAAAAGAATAAAAGATTTTCGAAGACAAGCGGTCTTCGTCAGAGTCAAAAACCCAACTGAACACTAGATGCAGAGAACATCTGGTGAGACGTTGAGAAGAATGGGAGGGAAGAGTGGTATTTTAAAAGGGTGAAAGCGCAGGCAAGGACTAATGTCCAGAAAGGGATGTTTGGGGAAACAAAGGAGTACAGTAAGAAAGAGTAAAAAACTATCCGCTAGCTGTCAACCCTCTTTGAAGAGACTATTGCCCTCGTAACGAAAGTATCCAGTTTGAAGAGACCGTTACTAATGTTTATAATATTTGATCTATTAAATTTAATTAGAGACGATTCAATAATATTTCTTAACAACATTGATTTTACATAGGTAATAAATTTAGCTCCTGTCCAATCAATATGATGATTTTCATTTTTTATATGCAAGAATAAGGCACTACTTTTTTCCTGCCTACTTACGTTGTATTGGTGTTGTTTTACACGTGTCTTTAATGATTTACCAGTTTGACCAATATAAATTTTATGGAAATTTATGCACGGAATTTTATAAATACCACCGGACTCCAATTCGCTGGGAGAGTTTTTTATTAACATATTACCCAAATTATTACGATTAGAAAACACTATATTAAAATCAAGTTGTTTGGCTACTCCTTTGTTTCCCCAAACATCCCTTTCTGGACATTAGTCCCTTCCTGCGCTTTCACCCTTTTAAAATACCACTCTTCCCTCCCACTCTTCTCAACTCCTCACCAGATGTTCTCTGCATCTAGTGTTTCAGTTGGGTTTTTGACTCTGACGAAGACCGCTTGTTACGGTTGAAAGATCTTAGTCTTGCTTTCCCATTTTCTTATTGTGGTTTGATCATATATATATATATATATATATATATATATATATATATATATATATATATATATATATATATATATACATACGAGGGTCGTCCAGAAAATAAGTTCCGTTTTGGTCTGTAGGGCGGTAGGAGTGGTTTTTGCCAAATCCGGCAACACCGCTCGAAAGAGGAGAGGTGGGGGAATAGAATGAGAGGTGGGGGACCTCAGTCGGTCAATTACCAACGTCAGGGCAGGTAGTTGAAATGGAGCCCTCCATGTCACGTCCCGCCACCTCGATCCCCGTTCCCTCTCGAGTTGTTTTGCGCGGAGTGATTCAATTTCTTTATGCACAGGGTTTCAAATCAGTTCAAATTCACGAACAGCTCATTTCTGTTTATGGAGAAGGTGTAATGAGTGAATCAATGGTGAGGAGATGGGTACGTGAATTTAAGGCGGGAAGACATTCACTTGAGGATGAAAGTGGGAGAGGCAGACCCTCAGTTGTGACGGAGGAAATTGTCGCAGAAATCGACAATGCAATTCGCAAAGATCGTCGTTCAACCCTGGATGAAATCCACCTGAGTTTCCCAGACATCTCACGATCCCTCATCCATGAGATCGTCTCGGAAAAACTTGACTTTCGGAAAGTTTCCGCCCGGTGGGTCCCTAGAGAGCTGAATGTCTTCCCGCCTTAAATTCACATACCCATCTCCTCACCATTGATTCACTCATTACACCTTCTCCATAAACAGAAATGAGCTGTTCGTGAATTTGAACTGATTTGAAACCCTGTGCATAAAGAAATTGAATCACTCCGCGCAAAACAACTCGAGAGGGAACGGGGATCGAGGTGGCGGGACGTGACATGGAGGGCTCCATTACAACTACCTGCCCTGACGTTGGTAATTGACCGACTGAGGTCCCCCACCTCTCATTCTATTCCCCCACCTCTCCTCTTTCGAGCGGTGTTGCCGGATTTGGCAAAAACCACTCCTACCGCCCTACAGACCAAAACGGAACTTATTTTCTGGACGACCCTCGTATATATAAAGATTTCACATAAACACGTGAAACAACAATCAATGATCAAACCACAATAAGAAATGGGAAAACAAGACTAAGATCAATGCCCTTTCTGGACATTAGTCCTTTCCTGCGCTTTCACCCTTTTAAAATACCACTCTTCCCTCCCACTCTTCTCAACCCCTCACCAGATGTTCTCTGCATCTAGTGTTTCAGTTGGGTTTTTGACTCTGAAGAAGACCGCTTGTTACGGTTGAAAGATCTTAGTCTTGCTTTCCCATTTTCTTATTGTGGTTTGATCATATATATATATATATATATATATTATATATATATATAATACAACTGAGAGTTTTCATAGGGTTTATCTTCTTAACTTCCTACTGATTCTTCTTATAGGAAACCTATCCAATTGTCTATTACAGGATTAAAGATTCAGTTTCTTTTGTTATCTACTTTATGTTAAATACATTTACCTCAATACTATTTACTTATCTCTAAATAATGAAAAAAATAAAGAAGTTGTAAAAACAAATATGTAATTACCAAATAGCAAGAATCATTAAGGAATTAATAAGTTAGAATAACCCACTAAAAGCTCTTAGTTTTACTTTGCAATATGTTCAAGATACGAAACCGGTTCAGGATGAAAATTTACAAGGTAAGCTAGCATATTCTTCCCTAATTGTTATTAACTATTACTGAGTCACTAAAAATAATATGCTTAAAAAGATGGAATATCACAATTACATGCTGAGGTAAAATGGATAAACCAACAAAAGTCTCCACACAAATGAAGTTTTATTCAACGCGTTTCGAACACTTTGTGTTCATCATCAGGAAGGCACTATAATACAAATTATAGCTAATTAGATATAATTTGTATTATAGTGTCTTCCTGATGATGAACACAAAGTGTTTGAAACGCGTTGAATAAAACTTCATTTGTGTGGAGACTTTTTTTGGTTTATCCATGTTACCTCAGAATGAGTAAATACCACACAATTACGGATTGCACAACTAATGATTTAACAATTACATGCATAATACAAAGCATTGTTACATAATACAAATGCATACATATATAGTAAATATTGAATATACTTTAACTATAAAAAATCATTAAATATAAAATTTGAATATGTTAAAATTATTATCAACTGATAATTGAAAATAATTATGCAACTTTACATCTTTCTCTAAGCTCAATATCTAAACGTTTAAAATATATTAAATCATTAGTTGTGCAATCCGTAATTGTGTGGTATTTATTCATTCTGAGGTAAAATTGATAAACTAAAGTCTCCACACAAATGAAGTTTTATTCAACAAAAAAAACAACTAGTTGTTTTCACTGCACCAACCCTTCATCACAACATCCTTTGGTGTCTTCCTAATGATGAATATAAGAGTGTTCGAAACGCGTTGTTGTATAAAACTTCATTTGTGTGGAGACTTTTGTTTGTTTATCCATTTTACCTCAGAAATATATTAAACACTCAACAAAGTGATATTATCCATGTCATTTTGACTAATTCTAATATTCATAGCCATACAAGAATAATTTTCTGTAAAAATAATTATTTTAATATTCCAAATCACGAAAACGAAAGTTATATGGAAAGTCTGACATTAACTTCAACATTTAACTTTATTACCTCCAGTTTCACAAGATACTGTTGATCATAATGACTGAATTAATCTTTATGGCTGGTTTCATCAGTTAATTAATTTCTATTCGTAGAACTATTGAAGGTAAGGAATAATATCATGGAAGACAACAAGAAATATCTGAAGTTTAATTCCTATAGGCTTATTGCACTAAATCTTTTTCGAAAATTTCATTGGAGACAACTACTTTTTTGTAATTATTACTGCATTGGACAAAACTATTATAAAATCTAAATATAAATCTCCTAGCTTAATATACGTTTGTTTTCAAACAAATGAATGATTTTAGCTACAAAATTGTTGATTTAAATGATCAGACAGAAAGAAATTCAACAGTATTTCACTGATATATCATGACAGATATTTCGAACGAAATCGAGTTATCATGTCACAAAAATAGGGACACTAAAATGGGCACCCATACTGCATTTTAACCGTTGATTTTATTAGTTGCACTAATTATTTAAATAAATTGGGGTGGTTTAATATAGAATATTCAGCAACTGGGTTCAACTAAAATATAACTATACATCTAATAAGGTGTTCCTCCAAATAAATATTAATACCATTACTTCAAACAATAAACCATGTAAATTATCAGTTTTATTATATTTAAACTGCCCTTCTTAGATGTTTGCATAAAAATACTACTTATAAAATACCAACAAGAAAACTTTAAAGGATATTCCTTTTACATACCTCTGATATTAAAATCCTCCGAAAAGCATTTATTAAGCCAGGGTATATACCTTTAATATCAAACTCCAATCCATTTACATCGTTATTTATAATTACTATATGAACATTCTAGAAAAAACAAATGAATATTACATTCCTCATAAATAATTTTAACTGTCAATTAAAATCAACATACCTCTTTAAAATTACTTGAATTTAATGAAATACTATCCTCTGGTGCAGCCTATAAACAATTTTGTTATAAATGTATTCATGTTTAAGATAATAATAAGTGAAAACTATATAATATATATACTGGTTTCAGTTGATAAGGTCCCATTACTGTGAAGTGTTCCATTTTAAATAAATATTACCGGTCAAGAACCATGTGAAATAACGGATACTGTTATCACTTCCTAGTATCACTAAATACAGTTTATGAAATAATATTAAAAACAAAAAAATATCTACTTCACAAAATGATAAAGTTGACATACTTTTATTTAAGACAAATAAAACAATAAGAAAAATCTCAGTTAATTACTATTTTAATTTGAACAAAGTTAAATAGTATATTAATCGTTATAATTGTATATGCATATTTTAAATAAATAGTTATTTAAATAGAGGATACAAAGTATTTATTGTAATACTACCCTATGAGAAATAAGAATTCTTTAAACTTTGTGAATCTATCATGATTTTTCTATTGGTATATTTGAATCTTTTCAGTAAGTTATAGAGTTGTATTGATAGGTAGTCTTGTTTTATAAAAACTATAAGACGTGCCTATCTTTGACGGGTATTTTACGAAAATTCTGGGATGATCTCCAAAATATTCTTAGAAATTATAGAATAAGAGAAAACATCATTATTAGTACAGTCCATAACTGTCATTATATTTGGAGTTTCTTTTACGTTTTGCAGCTTTAGATACTGATCTGAAATTAGATTTTATTCTATGCATACTTCTTAATTAGTACGCGGGTAGAATGGATTCAATTTTTTAATATATAATATATAACTATTACATTAGAGGTTAAATGAATAATTTGAGAAACAAACTAGAACACAACTATCAGATAAAATACGAATGTTCTAAGGTGATATTATATTGACACATTCCTTTTATTAATGTTATTTTGTGTTGGGTAAATAAATTAAATATTTCAATTTACAAGTTTTGTTTTCTCAGAATTTTCCATTAAAGGTCCTCAAATGATTATTAGCAGGAATGCTGTTGAGGTAACTCCATCCTTTATCTTTTTTAGTATGCAAATCTTTACATCCAGCAAAACAAATAGTTCATCAGTAAATGTTGAATTTTCATAAAATCAAATACATTTAAAGGATTTTGATTTATCAATTTCTCTGTAGCATAACATTGTGTATGAATTTTGCGTTGCATTATATGAAATATGTTAGTGGTAGATAACGACATCTAAGGTATTTAGCATACTATATATAAACAAAAAGGATAACAAAAACGAGGGCAAAAATTTGTCTGATTGTAGAAGAGTGTCTAAGAGGTTTAAAGACGTCGGTGGAAATGTAGAAAAAGCTTTAAGAGACGTATGAAGATTAAGGGTTAACTCGCAGGTTATGTTTGTAAGGGAAACTATTAAAGTTAGTTTAACAGAGAATTGGATGCCTTCAGTGCTGGGTTGGAAGACGATTTCATAGGAGTAATATTACTCAATATGCTAACAGTATATTGAACCCATGATGATGGCCATGGGAAACTCGTTACTAGTGATTTACTTACGACCGGCTCTACTAAAAAAAGGATTACAAACCTTTATATTTATCATCGAGACCTATTGGTCAAATATGAATTTAGAGTGGCGAATGAAGAGTGTTTATAAATCCTATCAATCATCCTGAGGTAATATAGAAAATGGAACTCAAATTTAGTGATAAAGGACATGAAAAGGATGAAAAATTCTTAGCATCTACTTCCATATTGTCTCTTTACATATCATTCAGAATGGATCATTGACAGTGGTGCTTTGTTCTATAACTCTATGAGAAAGGACTAGATGATAATTTCATCCATCTCGAACTTCAAGAAGTCACTAGCTGATAACATAGATGTAAACATTGGTGATGACATTTGGAATAAACAGATACACTACCTAAATACGATTCCTCAGTTTCAACTAATTCTTATTATCTATTTGTGAGGTAAAATAACTAGATAATCAATTTCTAGTTGTGGTTTTCATAGAAATTCAAGTTTATAAGGAAAGTTGTAGAGTTTAAAGTAGAACATTAATACAATTAGAACCTGGAATATTTTAACGCAATGTCATAATCTTGATTTAAAAAAACAAATTATAACAAAAGTGTGTCAATCTAGCTATATGAAGGTGACTTGGCATTTAAGACTTATCCACGCTTGTTGGAAAGCAATAGATTAACTTTTAGAACAAAAGGCATGGCTGAAAGGGAAATTATCTGTAATCTGAAGGAAGCCAATGTTTCTAAGGTAAAGCCATCGTGAAAAGAAAGAACAATGTGAGTCATGTGTCAAAGGTAAGCAAGCAAGAGCAGCATTTAAAGGAATTAGTTCTAGAGCTAACAATAAATTGGAAATCGTTCATTTCAATTTGTGGAGAACCATAGTACAAAGGAACTGGTTTTGAGGAATGTATGGCTGAAATTTACTGACGATTACAGTCGAAAAAGTTTATAGTATATAATAAATAGTAAATCGGAAGTTAAAGGAAAATTTAGTTGAGAATCAGTCAGGATCCAAAATAAAAATACTCTGCAGTGATAATGGGAAAGAATATGTTAATAATGACTTCAAAACATGTTTATCCAGTAATGGTATTTTACAGCTAACATCAATACCGCATAGTTCTCAACAAAATGGATTGGCTGAGTGCCTGAACAAAGCTTTAGTTGAAAAGTCTCGAAATATGTTAGAGGAAGCTAGTTTATACAAAGGATAATAGTGGGCATTGAAGCACGCACACAACTCAGTCAAATTTATATTAGAAATAGAACACCTAGAAATAGCTGTGTCCCTACATGACCCCCGGAAGAAGCTTGATCACACAAAAGTGTAAATTTATGTACATTATAAAGAGTGATTTTAGGTCCCATGATCAAAAGAAAACTAAATGGGATGCTAAAAGTAAAGAACATATTTTTGTCGGTTGATTGTAGATATCATTTGAAAGGTTAACTGTTTAATCAGCATCCCAATAATCCAGTGATTTGCTGATAGCTAGCAGATGTTTCATTGAGAAAAGGATAATAATTTTAGTGAATATAAATCTGATGATTAAAGAAGGCCAGCAAGCCAGTCAGTTAAGGAGATAGTAAGCACTTTTATTGAAAGTTATTAATGAAACATATAAAAGAACTGTTTAGATTGGAAAATTTAGTTCTACAAAAATGTTTTGTTTATACAGATTACATATCGATTAAGGAAATTCTATGTAAAAGTACATTATTTATAATAAAAAACTGCTTGATGTAATGTGAGATATTGTTATATTTGCCACTGATAGCACCATAATACAAGTAAGAGGTTTTTGTTTATGTTATACGTGTTAATTACAAATGTTGTTGCCAAATTATTCAGATAAATATTAAAGAGTACAGTGAGTTTTATTTTACTTTCAAGTAATTGGCAAATCAAACATAAGCCAATATTTTGATTTAAATTCTTGAAATGATCATGCCCGAGAAGTATGAAATGTGGAAGTTATGTACATTGCAATGAGCTATTTGTCCATTACCAAAAAACTAGAGGTTGAAAATGAATAACTTTTCGTTATGGAATATAAAGTTTTTAACACCAACATCGTCATTGCTTAAACAAAGCGTTGCATTTGAGAACTGTGTTCAGTGTTTTATGTATTATATGTGTAATAGAAGCTACACTACAGTGTGGTTGTTCACTGTAGCTATTTTGAGTTAAAACTTGACAGATTGTGTGAAGTGTCTATTCCTGAAGTTATAAATTATTTAGTTTATTAGGTACTTATAGGTGAAACGAGACTATTATTATGTCGATAAAGGAAAGCACTTTAGTACAAAATAAAACTCCTGAATCTCATAAATAACGAAAGTATTACTTTTTATTTTATGTTCTTATGTTTGTTAAATCCTCTGTTAACCGATAAAGTACCGTTTTTGTTTTTTAAAATTCTGAACAATTAGCAATACTTTTGCTTCTAGATCTAGATTTTCAAATAAAACATGAAACTTCTGAAGAAATTTATACCAATGTCAAAGTGATACTTGATAAAATGTTACTTACTTGTAAAAAATTATTTGTCAATATAGTATGTTCTAACGTAATATTATAAAGAAAAATGATGGTTCATAAAATGACTGGATATATTTCATGTTTAAATATATTGTGTATTTATTAAATGTACTTACTGATGTATATATCTTGATTCAGTCTTAAGAATACTGAGATACTAGCATGGGCCTTATAAGACTTCACTTTTCAAATCAACTCTAAGAACAAAATAACACAGTAACTTTTAGTTTATTTCTTGTTTGTCATATCTCAGTACGAATCTTTATTTTTTTTAAAATTCTGATTGATATATTTTTTAACATTGGTTTTCAAAAACAGAACTAGCTAAGCAATAAATATAAATTCTTTAAATGTATTGATGACAAAAATAAGCCGTCATTGTTGTAACTAATTTATATATCAAATTGAACAATTCGATATTTCAGATTAAGAAAATATTTGAAGTTATTCAATCAGTATACAGATAAGCCTGATCTTTAAAACATTGTCATAAGGCTTTAAGCTCATTTTATTAACAAATCAAACAGAATATTACTTATTCATATTTACAAATTTATTTCAAGTAATTTAATCATTTTTTAAATATGGTTAAGTTCTAAAACATAATTTCATTATTTTAACCAACTTTTTTACAACTTAAATGAATCAATTAACTTATTGAGATTTGCAACTTTAAAGTTATTTTATCCGACAATTACATGAAGTTCGTAACACGGTTATCATTTTAACTAATGTACTCAAATCAAACAAATATTACTTATTCATATTTACAAATTATTTGAAGCAATATCTCTTCAAAACAAAGAGTTCTAAACATTATCATCATTTATTAATTTCTTTTAATTATAGGAGCATAACTTATCTACAATTGAATTTATTTAAAGTTCTTTTTCAAATAATCAGTTTCTAAGCATTGTCATTATTTTAACTGATTTATTGAAATGGAACTAACATAACCTCCTCAGATTTACAAATTATTTGAAATTATTTCTTGAATAGATAGATATTTCAACGGATCACTTTAACTTTATTAGAATGAAGCGAATATTTTATTCGGATTTTTAAAATACTTAAGTTTATTTCTTCAATAATTTTAAATAACTTCAAGTAATAATTAATTAATGTAGACTTGTTTGAATTATTTAAGATAATTTCTAAATGAACGCATTAATCTCCAATTAACAGGTATACTTTTTAACCAATTGAAAAGATGACACTGACGATTTAAATTATAAAAAGTAAATCAGGTAATAAATAATATTCATATATAATTAAATAATATTAATTAATTTTGTATTAAATTATAAAAGACTAAATTCAGATAATAAGTAACATTTATGATAAAAAATTAAACCATGAATTGGCACACTTGTTAGTGGGTCATATAAGCCCACGGCCCTTGGACCATGGCCTTTCCAGTCGGAGTGCTCTGAGTGTGAACATGGCTGTGCGGCGCTTACACCTATGACTCTGAAGGTATGTCAGGTTTTCATATTGTGATAGTTCATAACCAGTAATTATTCATATTTATTGGCACATAATAGTGTTTTAAAAATACTAATAATTGAAAGAATTGTTTCAATAGAATGTGTATGACTAAATTACACAAATTTATTATTCACAGCTTGTGAAGTTTGAGATATGTCGGCCATATTAACTTATTGAGATTGAACGTGCATCTAATAAATTAGATTTATTAAATAGATTTCAACGTTATATTATTGATGAAATGCTTATTATTGTAACTTCTTTATTCAATTAAACGTACATGATAATTAATGTTTATTAATTATTCAAAATTATGTATTCAATGAAGTTGAGGTTTGAGACGCTGGTCACATTAATACTATATTTTGATGGAATGTGTTTGACTAAATTATACGAACTTATCATTCATATCTGTTTTAACAATCAAATTATGTTTTAAATATCATGGTCATCTGAACTAATTTACTGGAATTAAACCAACATTACTGATGATTCTGGATTAGTAATTCAGATGTACTTCTCAGTATGATAGACTTAGAAACATGGCGGCCATTTGAAATAAGTTATAAAATCAACTAATTATTTGTATAATAGGAAACACGAGTTACATATGCTTAGCATTTTATCTTATTTATAAAGATTGAAGGTACATGCTAGTTAATGTTTATTAATTAATGAATATTACGTATTAATAAAGTTGAGGTTTGAGACGCTGGTCACATTAATATTATATTTTGATGGAATGTGTTTGACTAAATTATACGAACTTATCATTCATGTCTATTTGAACAATCGGATTGTGTTTTCAATATCATGATCATGTGAACTAATTTATTCCAATTAAAACAACATTATTGATGATTCTGGAATCGTGATGTACTTTTCTGTATGATAGAGTTACAAACATGGCGGCCATTTGAAATAAGTTATCAAGTCAAATAATTATTCATAGTTTAGTGATCAATAAAACAGACTTTTAAAGATAAAATGGGTTTCAAGAATACATTTCTAATATTTATTAAGATAGAATGTGTGTTATTAATACATAGTTACTGAATATGCATACTTATTTGTATAATGGGAAACACCAGTGATATATTCTTATCATTTTAACTAATTTATTCAATTTAAATACATATTACTATTATCCAAGTATTAATAGTTGTTCATTTCAAATTAATTGTGTTTGAGTTAGTTATCATTTCTGATTATTCACAGCTATAATACAATGAAATAACGTTGAAACCTTTATAGACTCATGAAACCTTTTTTAATAATTTATTCAAATAAATGTGTATGAAAATTCACTTCCACTATCAATATGACAAATACCACTAGTTGATCATTTTGGTGATATTTATGGAATTTAAATGTACATGGCTAATTCATAATTACTAGGTAAGCACAGTTCTTTCTTCAATCGAAATATGTTTTAAAGATCCTGATAAACATAATTCTTTTATACGTAATTTTTATCAGTATAACTACAATTAATTTATGCTTATTGCTCAATTGAATAATGGATTTCAAGTGTTGATAATTTTAAATAATTTATTGAATTTAACGTAGATAACTAATTCATAATTAGAAATTCTTCAACTATATTTGTCAATAAATAGAGTTTTTATAATTTCTACTAATTTACTCAAGTAATATGGTTATGATATTTCATATTGAATAATAATTAATAGTGATTTTGTATAACATGCTGATATCTTGAATAATTTTTTAGAATGGATTTTTATGACTAATTCTTAATTACCAATTAGTCAAAGTTATTTGCTCAAAAAAAATGTTCGTAATGTGATTATAATTTTAACTTATTATTATAATTATCTGTGTATGACCAATTAATTCATTATTAATTATTATTCATAGTTATTTGCACAATCGAATTACTTTTCTGCACAACGATCATTATAACTAATTTTAACTTTTTGAAATTATATGAACAAGTAGAATTAAATATTTCTAGTTATTCAAAGTTATGTGTTCAATGAAACAAGTTTTAAACATGGTGATCATTTCAACTATTATTCAAATTAAACTTACATAAATAATTAATAATCACTAGTAATCAAATTTATGTGTTCAATGAAACAAGTTTGTTGATCATTTTAGCTAACTTATTCAAATTAAATGAACATTACTTTTCCAGATATACTATAGTTTCTTCATTAAATAAGACTTTTAAACATGGTCATCATTTTAATTGGTTTATTCAAATCGATTGTATGTCTAGTTCACTATCATAAATTAATTAATGAAATTTATATAATTTCATTAATAATATAAAGATTAATAAATCTTTTTGATAATTTATTAGAATGAAATGTGCATATCTACTTAGTTCTTAATTACTAAATATTTATAGTCATTTGCAGAATGAAATAACCTTTTAAATATGCTGATTATTTCATCTAAATTAGTGGAATTTGACAGACATATCTAAGTCATATTTATGAATATTTCAGAGTTCTTTGAACAACAAAATAGAACAGTAAACTTGCTGATCATAAAACTTATTAATTAAAAAAAACGGAACTAATTTATGAATACTAACTGTTCATTTTATATGATTCTACCCTAATCTATACTATTATAAAAGAAGCCTTGTCAGTCTATCCTTCATAAATGTAAACAAATTCGACGAGTATAGCAAGTGAACCATTGTTCCAAGATGGATTATTATTTTTTTTATAGATATTTTGTCCTTTGTTATAATCGAAATTTTACGAAATGTTTTTGTTGATTGCTAATTTTATGTTTAGCTTATCGACAAAGTATCATTATTCGGTTGTAGCACTGTACCATGCTAAACTTTTTTAATAAATTTTTTTTTAAACATAAAAAAAATTACCTCATTTCGCCTTCTAAATAATGCTTTATTTTTTGGTGTAATTTCATTCAGATCCGTCAAACAGTATAGCTTATATTTATCGTATAACCTTTCAGGTTGAATTATAAGTCCATATTTTACATTTTATGTGAAAAAAAGAATTTTTGATTTACACAACACAGAACTGATCTGTATTCATTAATTATGCTTATATATTTGCTGTATATATGTAGATATTTAAACAAGCAAAATAGGCATGATATAAAGACAAGTATTATTTTACGGTTATATATATTAGCATAGTACAAATGATAAATACATCTATTGTGATAAAACCTAAATGTGCTATTCGCAAGTAGAAAAAAATATAATTCACTAGAATGTTGTTACCGGAAATATATTTATTCGGTTTTTTAAAGAATCATGGAAGTATATCCTTCCTTGAATAAATCATTTTCAAGACTAGGCAAATTGTTTAGGTTGTCCATTTTCAATTTGTAAATAAGATTCATTATTTTAGTTTCTTCTAAAACGTACATTTCTTTATATAACATACTTTTTTCTTTGTGATTTTAAGATATTATATTTATGTGTTTGTCAAAAAGTTGTTATATCTTTGGCGAAGCGATAGGTGATCAACTAGAATATTAAAATGTACTATATATGACTTTTAAACATAGATTACTAATTCATAATAATTATTTATAGTTATTTCCAAAATAGTATCATGTTTATTACAGCATATTTGCCATTTTAAGTACTTTCTTCTAATAAAAAGTATGTTACTAATTCTAAATTACTAATAATTCAAAGTCAGGTTTGGAACTAAATCAAATAGAGTTTCAAACCTGATCATTTTAACTAATTCATTGTAATTATAGACATATGTGCCTCTATTCTTTACAAATTATTTAAAGTTATTTGTGGCATGAAATAAGAGTTTTGAACGTCCAAATTATTCTGTGTGGTACTCCATAAAAACAATTATTTGTTTCATTCACCACTGTCTCCTATGATGACATAAGGTCCTATATTATGCATTAGTTTAATTAAACAAACTAATTATTTGTTTTTAACTGTACAACAGATTCCCACAAGACTGTTCATTTTACCTACTTATTCTGAAATACGTATATTCATTTCATAATTACTGATTTTTCAAAATTGTTCTCTTAATAGAACAGAGGCTTATACATACTGATAATAGTTTATATCAAAACTTTACTAATTTATTAAAGAGAAATGTGTATGGCTACTTCATAACTTTTGATTATTCTGGTCAACAAATTTTTTGGTGTCCTCGGTTTCTAAGCTGATTTAGATTAATTTAAGGGTGCTGATTCTGAAAATCATATTAATTTTTCCTTTTCGGGTCAAGTTATTGAGATGTTTGCTGTGTCGGTATTACCTTAAAATTATGAGTATTTTTAAAAACATTCTAGCGTCATAATTACAATTGTAGGTTGTTATTGCGATCTGTGTTAAATAATTACGACATGGCAAACTTAAAAGTAAAAGGTCAATATTTTACTTATGCTGCAGATTATTGGAGTAAAAATTAAATATGGTTACATCCTCTCCAAGGCAACGTTGCTTATACAAAATAAATGTGTTTTGCTATATTTACGGGGAATATACATTGAAATCCAAATGTATTGCATAAATATTGGAAATATTTTGGTCTGATTAATGAATATATGTCTTTTAAGATAAATAGAAATATTTTTTCTTCGATTTGTAATAATTTGTTTTTTTTATTGTACCCATCCCCTTCTTAAAGAGAGTGGTATACATTGCAGAAAAACTAAACCTGGTAGAGAAAAAGCTGTAGAATTTCTGAAATCAGCGCCCTTAAATTACGTAAAAGCAGTTATAACATGTTAGGCACCATGTGAAACAATTTTTTTTTTTTTGGTCAGTGTTCTTTATTGTTTCTGACACAATAAAATCGTTGTTGAAACTATTGAAAATCATATGTAAATTTAGTTTATTGCTAATAGGAATGTGTAGTCCCCCCCGATCAATCATAAAAACATCATTCATACTTAGTTGATCAATCCATTCAAAATCTTTTAGTAAAAGTGCATGTATGGGAGAGGACACCCTTGATACTGCAATAACCAACTGTCAATAATTCCTGTACCATAATTGTATCTATTATTACAATGGCCTCTTAGAAGGTTAATGATGTTGATTAACTTACTATAGTTATAAAATATATTTCTAATCCTTAATTTAAATTGATACTTTGACATTATATTTTTATACTTTTGTATTTTTCATGTATAAATAAGAACTTTATACTTTTTTATAATTTAAATATTATAAAGAAAAGGTAATATTAAACGGCATTTAATTATTTATTCCAATCAAAATGTTTTGATTTTAAATGGAGTCATGCGAGCCCTATACCATTACTTATGTTGAGAGAATTCTTCTTATGATTATTTTATGCTCTTATTTAATGTAATTATTTGTAAAGTAATTCACTTCTCACTGTTTTCTTTAACCTGTATGTAAATAATTTGATATAATCTGATATTTCAGTTAACTAGACCAGTCATGCCTTAGTTATAGTGCTGCCACCTGTTGACAGATAATGTAACTAATTCAGCTATAAGCAAGGAAGCATAACATTGTATAACATAGAAAGTAAATTGTGAGAAATACTCATATTCATTTCATTTCAACTAATTAGTTAAAATGATCATTGTATTTATGAATCAATTTTTTTTTTGAACAAATAACTTTAAATAATTTGTTACAATGAATTAGTAATATTAATCATTTCTAACGTAGTGCAATCACTTATTATGTGGTATTTACTCATTATAGGGTAAAATAGCTAATGAAATGGATCTCCACGTATAAAAATTTAATGGTAAAAACAATGCGTTTCGATACACGTAGTGTTCTAAATCCTCAGGCATTTAACTAATAAAATACAAATGACACCAGTACAAAATTTTGTACTATATTTACTGTATACTATAGATATACTCACTGGTGTCATATGTATTTTTTAGTTAATGCCTGAGGGAAGAACACTACGTGTTCGAAACGCGTTCGTTTATACTATTAAATTTATGTATAAATGTTGGAAATAATTTCATCTAGCTTATAAAAAATATACCCTACAAAATACTATTCAATTTCGATGGTTAAAATTGGTTAAAATATCAGAATATTCATAAGACAGTTAAAAATACAGTGTTGAGCCCTCTGTTTATCATAAGCCCATTTTAGTAGTGAAATCTATATTTTTCGTGACATTATGATATTAATTTCATGGACCGTTTGAGTCTACCATGACATGTTTTCACAATAACACGTGAAACAACTTAGACCCTCAATGTATCAAAGCCACAATAAGTATATTTTGGTGAATAATTCGACTTAGACTACAGATCTTTCAAACCGTAAACAAGCGGTCTTCAATCAGAGTCTAAGACCCAACTCAGATTGGGTTTTTGACTCTGACGAAGACTTCGCTTGTATACGGTTGAAAGATCTTAGCCATCTTGGTTTTTCCAACCCTTTCGTTAAATTGTGGTTTCGATTCTATTGTTACATGTTTCAGTGAAATACTGTTGAATTAGTTCCGATCTGATGATTTACATCAGGAATGTAACAATTTTCAGTTTAAATCATTCATTTGTTTAAAAACAAACTTATATTAAACAAAGAGATTTATATTTAAACTAGATATTATAATAGTTTTGTCCAATACAATATTAAATAGAAAAAAATAAATTGTTCCAATAAAATTTTCTAAAAAGGTGAGTGCAATAAGCCAGAAGTGAATTAACCTTCAAATATTTCCTTTTTTTTGTCTTCCATGATACTATTTCTCATTTAACTTATCTCCAATAGTTTTACGAATAGAAATTAAATTAACTTACTCATTAATGCAATCAAAACTAAATATTAAATCAATCATTAATATGGCTAAATCATGATCAACAGTATCTTGTATAACTGGAGGTATTAAAGTCAAATGTTGAAGTTAATGTTAGACGTTCCGTTTTGTAACTTTCGTTGTTTGATTTAGAATATTAAAGTAATTATTTTTATAGAAAATTATTAATGTATGGATAAAAATACTAGAGTTTTTTTTAAATGAAATGGATATTAACTCTTTTTCGAACCTTAAATATATTTTAAACACATTAAGATATTAAACTTAGTGCCGATTTAAAAATCAAAACATTTTATTGGAGTAAATAATTAAATGCTGGGTTTAATATTACCTTTTCTTTTTTTTTAAATTATAAAAAAGTATGAAGGTTTACTTATTTATACCGATAAGTGCAAAAGTATAAAATAAATATAAAGTATCAAAAATAAAAGAAATATATTTTATAATATATAAAAAATCAACATATTAACTTCAAGAGCGCATTTAATAATCGATATATTATGGTACAGGAATTATCGACAGTTGGTTATTGCAGTATCAAGGGGCCCCCCATACTGCATTTTAACCATAAAGATGAATGGATTGATCAACTAAGTATGAATAATGTGTTTTTATGATTGAGTCATACACATTCTATTAGAATAAATAATTTAATATGATCAATAGTTCAACAACGATTTTATAGTGTTCTAACAATAAAGAACACTGAGCCACAAAAAAAATGTTTGACATGGTGCCTAACATGTTATAACTGCATTTCTCGCCTCTGAACTGATAGGACCGGGGTTCGATTCCCACCAGCCCCTCGATTTATTCATGCGGGAGGTGAATAAATCTGAGCATGTCGTCCCTCGGAGAAGGATGTTAAACTGTCGGACCGGAGCCTATACAATGTCAGGTACTCGTTAAAGATCCCTACTCTAAATACACATGAGTTAGGCAAAATTTAGACTCCCACTGTAGAATCAATCTTCATTGTGTTGCTATCACAAAGGGCCAATGCTCGGCCTAAGTGTGTCCCCTTGTAGGACTGCCACTGCAACCTAACCTAACCTAACCTAACCTATAACTGCTTTTAGCTAATTTAAGAGCGCTGATTTCAGAAATTCTACAGCTTTTTCTCTACCAGGTCTAGTTTTTCTGCAATGTATACCCTCTCTCTAAGAAGGGGATGGCTACAATAAAAATCTTGAGTGGCCTACACTCAACTTTACTATAAATAAACATAATATACTTCTTGGGTATATAATAAATAATGTTTCATTTAGATATAATATAAATGTCTAAATGGGAAATGTTTATTAGTCTTTCATTCCTCGAGGTAGTATAGATATGATTGATTCACATATCAATATATATGTTTATTTTTGTATCACACCACTGTTGCATATAATATCATCAGAATAATCTGAAGTCCTTTTACAGTGAATATTTAAGACAAATTTTCCCATTTAAAATTTGGAAATATTCCTATTTTGTCTGACAAATGCCAGAAACATCTAAGAAAAAAAGGTGTTTTATGATAATTCTTAATTTAAGATGTCGGATAATTTCATTTATTTTTCTTCAAAGATGTTTTCAATTTTGAATGGTATTTTATATTTTTGGTCTTTTATAGAATTATTATAATGGGAGTTTCATGAGTTTCTAGTCTATATATATAAAAATGAATGTATGTCTGTTTGTTTGTACTCGATAGATTCAAAAACCATACATTCAATCGCCGTGAAAATTTAGGAAATTATTAGGTATATCCCCGGGAAGGTTTATGTAAAGTTTTTTTAAAAATCAGAGTTGTGGTTCACAACTCACAACTTTTCATAAAAATATTATAATAGACTAGCAAACATACCCGTCTTTTAAGGAATCCAAAATTCTATTATACCTGGTATTCCAAATTATAGTATTATACTAATACTATAATTAGAAATTATAGAATAGTAGAAAAGACCTTTATTAGTACAGTGTTAAACAAATGCCTCTGTGTATACCACATTAGCTGTCTGTCCTTCAGGTTCACGGAAGAACAAACAGTTGGAACCTCTGACTCTTGAGCAAGTAAACTACAGTTGTTCATGAAAGAAAAACTGGGTCTCGCTAACTTTAATTCCTACGTTAGATGAAGTTTCCCCTCACGATTTAGTTAATGTCATTGCGAAATAGACTCTGACGGGACTTTGCAATCGTTTCAACGGAAACAGACAGTGGCTCGGAATCAATGCTATGCGTGGTATACACACAGACTCCCCATTCGACACCCAGTCATGATGGCCGCCTCTACGGCACATCTGTGCAGAGCACGAACTACGAGTCGTGTCCCGTTGCACATTTCCTGGAGCATTCAAGTTGCGTAACATGAAACATGATACTAAATCGCAGCATGATGGTGCTCCTACTTGAAGTTTTTACTCATGAGCAGGCAGTCCAAGAGCAGTCACGGAGTCAAGAAATCAGTTAGATAATAAACTTCTTCCTCATTACTAATCACTCTCTTTACTGACTTTTAAGTTCTATCTTCGGGTTGAAATAGCGTGAGAACATGTTTGTTGATTTTTCCTCCCTGTTTATTAGTAAGGCTTGAGCATTGCTCGTTCACAAAGCTATATATTCTGAATAGCTAGTACATCTTGAACTGTAGGAAACACCTTATCAATAAGCTCAAATAAGCAATATATTCATGTACGTAAATGAAATTAAAATCAACTAACAATACCTAATTGCTACACCTGTATATTTTCAAAATAAACATGTGTATGTAGTTAGCCAAACACGGCTTAGAAGTTCATAACTTCGCTTCATCATTGAATATTCCATCCATCCAAAGCTTAGATTTTAAGTTAGACATATACAAATCTACAATCAAAGTTTCAGCTTATTATGTCTTATGGTGGTAATTAATATTTTGTGGACCAACCGACAGACAGAAATTATTCTAAGGGTACACGTCGGCTTCTCTAAAGTATGAAACGTAAAGAAAACTTGAAATGAGTCAGTTCTAAGCAATGTACAGACAAAACCTTTCTTTTATTTATGTATATATACTTGTGCTACTGTCAACAGCGAGCAAGCAAGCCACTGGGCTACTCTGGTTCGATGCCTTACTTTATTACCAGTGTTTTTATTAAGCAAATATTAAATTAAAAAAAAGTTTACGGTTATATATAATACATAGCAAACGTACCCGTCTTTGACGGAATCAAAAGTTGTATTATACTTTATATTCCAAAATGCCATTAGAAATTATAGAACAGTAGAAAATACCATTATTAGTACAGTGTTAAACAAATGCCTCTGTATACACCACATTAGCTGTCTGTCCTTCTACATTAGCTCGCACTCAGGTTTCGTAACATGAAATTTGTTACTGCTACTAAATTGCAGCATGATTGGTGCTTCTACTTTAAGTTTTTACTCATGAGCAGGCAGTCCAGGAGAAAGAAATTCAGAGTCAAGAAATTTAGTTAGATAATGAACTACTTCCTCATTACTAATCACTCTCTTTACTGACTTGTAAGTTCTTTTCTCGGTATGATATAGCGTAAGAACTTGTTTGTTGATTTTTCCTGCCTGTTCATATTAAGAGTTGAGAATTGCTCGTTTACAAAACTATTTATTCGTAATAGATAGTACATCCTCAACTCTGGGAAACACCTTTTCAATGATTTCAAATACGCAATATATTCATATGCTCCAATGAAATTAAAATCAACTAACAATACCTACTTGCCACACCTGTATATTTTCAAAACAAACTTGTCTGTGAAGTTAGAAAAATACAGCTTAAAGCCCCATAACTTCGCTTCTGTACTGAATTATCAATCTATTTAGAGCCCGTATTTTAAGTTAGACATACACAAATCTACTGTCAAAGTTTCAGCTTGATATGTGTTATGTTGGCTGAGTTTACTTGTGACGAAAATTTGCGGACAAACTGACAAACCGACAAACTGACAAACCGTCAAACCGACAAACTGACAAACCGACAGAAATTTTTCTAAGGGTGGATTTGGTTTCTCCAATGTATGAAACGTAATGAAAACTTGAAATGAGTCAGTTCGAAGCAATGTACAGACAAAATCATTATTTTATTTATATAGATAAGGTTTGCTGTATAACCTGTTTGTTTACATTTTGACTTTGATTGGTATTGGCGGCCGCAGGTAGGTTATTCTTTATGATAATATTTCCACATGCTTTGTTCAATTGGAAATAACCAGGTACCAGAAATTGTATTATTGTTTTCAGATTGATATTAAAGACAATTATTGTAATTTTATATGGGTTTCTTATTAACTTTAACAAAGCTTTAGTTATTATCAATAGTTTACAATTAACTTTTCATATCTAATTGGTTTAACTTGCTTTAAGCATTAAAGAAAGTTGTACGTTAAATAATAACTTGTTAACTTTAAGTATGCATGATAGTATTACGAATAATAATGATAGTGTTTGAACCATTAATTCTAATCTTAAAAGAATAGTTAAAGTATTTTGTTTAAGTTTAATAATTGTAAGGCTTCTTTATTTATTCCCGATTGATTAATTCGTTTGTTTAAAATATTTAATTATTAGTAATTAGTATCCGGCCCTACTCCATATAGACAAAATGATAAGGTATTATATATATCGATGATATCTAACTAGAAGACGTTTATGAATGTCTAAATCAGTAAAACTTATAGGAGAAAATATACAGAATAAAAAATTGATGAAGAAATATTCAAATCAAAATGTACATATATAAAACTTAATCACTGTATGTATTGTGTGTGTAAATACAGTTCTTAACATAATAACTCTTATCATTACATAATGGAAAATATATTTAGAATTTAACATTTAGAACTCAATTGACACTTTTCGATACAGTGCTTCTTCATAAACAAATAATATTTCATCAAAATGTTGTTATTCAAACTTTTAAGAGACAATTTTGTTTACTGATATAATTTTAATTAAACATTTAAAATTGTTTATTCAAATTGAAATTATTGAATGAAATGTAATGTGATATGGTTTAGCCTCTTCAACTAACTGGTTCCTAATTGAAATGATTTAGGGGATTAAAATTCGTATCATTATATGACATAACACATTTAATGAGCTTAGACTTCTTTCAACATTTCTTGATGTATTGTTTGGCAAAAAATATTCTTTTTATTTGTTTAATCTAATCTATTAACTACCAATTGTATTAGACAATGTGTGCAATTTAATCAGTGTTAGGTTATATCTTTTTTGCGTAATCTATAATTTTAATTCTGTATTAATTTCGTTTATCTCAAAAAAGTTAAGCGTAACGGAACTATAGACAATTTAAATTGTTTTCGTTATATGTAATTTATTATTAGAGTTGGAATTAAATTGTTTCCCGAGTAAAGCCGGGTAGATCAGCTAGTATTTAATAAAAACCACTTTTCTTTCCATTTGCCAAAAATCATATATACCAATTCATTCTGAGTGAATGTTGTTTTTTCCCTGCCTATTGTACTCTGTCATATGGTTGCTGTGAATATATATTGAGAAAAAATACATTAGCAATTAGTCAATTTTGCGTACTCAAATCAAAGTTGATGCCAGCTATTCAGTATTATTTAAAACTTTTATATCTGGAAGTTTGAAATTTTTAAAACTCTTTTAAAAATCTCTTTATTTATATTTTATATGTTAATACATATATATATATAATTTTAGCAAATATAGTTTATATGTATATATATACCGTTGACCTTTCAACTCTTTTATTCCAATATTATATATATATATATATATTATATATATTATATTATATATATATATAGGTGTGTTCTCTAATCGGGGTTCGGTCAATTTTCCAGGATAAAAAATCAAACTCTCGTTGCCAACGTTTCGGTTTTATTTAAAACCTTTTTCATAGGCACCTTCTCCATACACTCTTCTTATATCCTCATAAAAACCCATATTTCTTCTTATACAGGGTGTCCATAAAGTCCGTGTGCGTTTTAAAAAAAATATACCCTTATTTGTCTTCTTTCTAGCTGGGATAGAAATGATCTGTAAAAAGGATTAGAAAGAAGTAAATCTATATTTTTTAAAGTTTTATTGAAATTTTATCCACTTAACCTCCATCATATGGTAACCTCTTCTAAATCACGAATTTCCTAACAGATGAATCGGGAGAGGCGGACAATTTCATTCATCTCCACGTTCGCCAGACTTGACTCCATTAGATTTTTCTTATGGAGGGCATGTGAAAGCAACTGTGTGTGCATCTAAATCTTGTTCATTTGAAGATTTGAAAGCTAAAATAACTAATAAGATTTTACGGATGATTGTAAATCAGTTGGCGCATGTTTTCTGTAAACTGCAAAAGCGTATTACCCTCTATATTGCTAATAATGGAGGACTGTGGAAACTAAAAATTATTTTTAGAATAAAACCTTAAAAAATGTAGGTTTACTTCCTTCTAATCTTTTTTTACAGATTATTTCTATCGTAAATACGAATAAAGTTATAATTTTTTTAACCTGCACATGGACTTTATGGACACCCTGTATAAACCCAAATATATATATAACAGATTCAATAATATGAAACGTTGGCAACAAGAGTTTGATTTTTTATCCTAGAAAATTGACCGAACCCCGATTAGAGAACACACCTATTCTATCTAACGGTTTATATATTATTGAATCTGATATATATATATATATATATATATATATATATATATATATATATATATGATCAAACCACAATAAGAAAAGGAAAACAAGACCAAGATCTTTCAACCGTAACAAGCGGTCTTCGTCAGAGTCAAAAACCCAACTCAGTTGGGTTTTTGACTCTGACGAAGACCGCTTGTTACGGTTGAAAGATCTTGGTCTTGTTTTCCCTTTTCTTATTGTGGTTTGATCATTGATTGTTGTTTCACGTGTTTATGTGAAGTCTTTTTTTACTATATATATATATATAATATATATATATATATATATATATAAATAACCAATGGAATGAAACGATTCCACGAACTGGATTCACAGAAGGAACTCATATAAAAAAAAATCACAAAAATTCACTGAATTCAAGTATATCGATTGCCTTGTCATCGGGAAGGTAGATGTGTGTCGTTACATCTATCTTGCTCATGACGAGGAATTTGAAATATTGTTGTGAGCTACTCTTATTTCTTTTATATCTATTCTTTTTGTGTATCTAGGTTATATATACATAAAGTTTAATGTAGATTAAAAAAAATCATAGAGAAATTAAAAACACACACTTTTACAGTCTTTAATGTTTGGTTTGAACCATCTTCAGAAATGATAAGAGAGGGAGATCAAGAGTACATGTACAGAGACGATTGTGGGGGAACGTCTTACCTCTTCTGAAGACGGTTCAAACAGAAAATTAGAGCCTCTAAGTGTGTGTTTTTAATTTCTCTACGTTTCATAATCTACATTGAACTTTATTTGTCCTTTCCGGATCGTATTTTTACCCAAAAAGTATATATATATATATATATTAGTAAATTTTGGTAGCAGTCCCTCCTGTAAACATACATTGTTAAAAATCTGACCATATCTTGCTGAAACTTGCTTCTTATTAAGTTTTTCAAGTTTTCTAAATAGAGTTCTTGTCACTATATCCACAGTATACAATATTCTTCCGATAGTCGACATGTTACATGAGTCCATGTTTCTGCTGTCCTCAGTCCCCTAACCAGGTCACTCAACCCAATGAATTTAGACAAACAACTTTAATCCCCCAACCTTCTCAACGAATTTTACTTCTCTTATATAAAGGAACAAATTATTTCAAAACTCATTTATGTCTTGATAATGGCTGAGGACAGCAGAAACATGGACTCATGTAACATGTCGACTATCGGAAGAATATTGTATACTGTTGTATTGTAACAAGAACTCTATTCAGAAAACTTGAAAAACTTAATAAGAAGCAAGTTTCAGCAAGATATGGTCAGATTTTTAACAAAATATATATATATATATATATATATATATATATATATATATAAAAAGATTTCACATAAACACGTGAAATAACAATCAATGATCACCAGATGTTTTCTGCATCTAGTGTTCAGTTGGGTTTTTGACTTTGACGAAGACCGCTTGTTACGGTTGAAAGATCTTAGTCTTGTTTTCCCATTTCTTATTGTGGTTTGATCATTTATATATATATATCAATGATCAAAACACAATAAGAAAATGGGAAAGCAAGACTAAGATCTTTCCCATTTTCTTATTGTGGTTTGATCATTGATTGTTATTTCACGTGTTTATGTGAAATCTTTATATATATATATATATATTATTTATTATATACTTTATATATATATATATATAAAGATTTCACATAAACACGTGAAACAACAATCAATGATCAAACCACAATAACCACCAATGTTATTTGGTGTCATCTCTTATTGTGGTTTGATCATTGATATATATATATATATATATATATATATATATATACATATTGGCATTATCTTTGAGGTTATAGATGAAATAAACGAAAAATATACTCATAACTTTGAAACAACGGGAAATATTTTTTTTTTAATAAAATGTAAAAATTTTGACTTATAATTCAATTTCAAAGCTTGGGAGAGCGATACAAGCCATACTGTTTGATGGATCAAAATGAAACTATACCTTAGAATAGAACATTATATGGAAAATAAGATGAGATATTTTGTTTTAAAATTACATTGACCAAAGAGGCGTGAAAGAACAATTTCTGTTTTCAGATAATGTTATTTTGACGCTAAATGGCTCATTAAAAAAATCATGAAAATTTGACCGAAAATGGAAAACAAAATTAGCAATTGTTAAAAAAAAAATTCATGAAGTTTCAATTACGGGAAAGAGCAATTAAGCTCTAAAACTGTTCGTTTATCCTAGCTAAGGGATCACCTGCTATACTTGTCGATTTTTTGATATTTTTTTTACAGTGTTTACATTGACTTAGTTTTTTTAAGCAAATCTACTGAGATAAAATAAGACTATTCTAGCCTAAGAGTTCATATTTATTATTTTCAAAAATTAGAAGGTCTCAACTATAAATGATTTAAATTATACTGAATAGCTGGCTTTAACTTTGATTTGAGTATGTAAACTGGTTAATTACTAATACAATGTTTCTTAATATACATTCATAGCAACTTTATAAGAGAGTACAGCAGGCAGGAAAAAGATAACACTCGCTCAGAAAAAATTTGTATGTATGATTTTGATAAAGGAGAAGGAAAATTATTTTATTAAATACTAAGAAGCCATAAAATTCCCAGTATAATAATTCTATAAAGGACCAAAAATGTAAAACAGAATTCAGAATTGAAATCTTTAAGATTAATAACGAGATTATTTCATATCAAGAAATGTTGACTTTGGATTTTCAAAAATGTTATTACTGCTGTAGTTATACTAATGAGATTATTTGCATCAGCTGTGTGATGTACAAAAATATTTTATAATTGATATGTCCTTCAATCACTACTGTACTACCTCAGGAATGAAAAACTAATAAACATCTCCCATTTAAATGTTTACATTATGCTTAAATGGACATTATTATTAGTTGTGCAATCCGTAATTGTGTGGTATTTACTCATTCTGAGGTAAAATGGATAAACCAACAAAAAGTTGTTTTCATGGACCAACCCACAGTACCACATCCTTTGTGTCTTCCTGATGATGAACATAAAGTGTTCGAAACGCGTTGAATAAAACTTCATTTGTGTGGAGACTTTTGTTGGTTTATCCATTTTACCTCAGAATGAGACATTTATATTATATATAGGAAGACTGAATTAATTTACTTATAGTAAAGTTGAGTGTAGGCCACTCCAGATTTTTTTTTATCCGTCACTTTTTTTATAGTAATAATTTAAAAAAAAAGTCAAAAATGAGTTAGAAGAAGTTACCTTCTTTTCCATCTGTCAATCAAACCATTTTGACTCCTTTTTATGAGTTTTCAACGATCAGTGAACAAGATTTGAGCTAGGAGTTAGCAAAGAAGTTTTAGTAATTTTGAGTAGATACTAAAGGAGACAACAAATGTGTATAAAATGGTCAAAAAAAGCTGTATATAAGCCATTACAGAGATTTTATTATAAATATTATATATATATATATATATATATATATATATATATATATATATATATATCTGTAAAACTAATTTTTATATTAAAAGAAACATTAAGAACTAAAAAGTGAGTTAAATTAGAACAAAAAAAAGAATAAAAAAACGCGTCAGAACTAAATTCAAATTTTCAAAATTGAAAAAGATATTGCAACAGTCTAAATTTAGCTCGTTTCGGCCTAAATCGGCAACACTGGGCATATATCAAATAATTTCAAGCAATTGCATGTTCTGAAATCATACTTTACAAAATCATTAAAATAAAACAATGAGTTCATTTGACTAAATATTATTTTTTATGACACTTTAAGTTAAATGTATACCAGATAAAATTATATATACGCCATTAAAAATAAGCACCTTTTATTTCCTAATGCCTATATAATGGTGATATTATGTAATTAATTTCTTTATAATTGTTAGATGAAGAAAAAAAAACCCAGTTGTTTTAACATTGTGTAAAAATTGAATACCTCTGTCATTGTTTACTTTTGCCTTAAAGCTGTGTAGTTTCTATAAAGAACCATAACTATTTATTTGTCAAACTTCACAATTTTCTGTCTGGCAATAACCGTGTCGTGGTCACATTGTTGAATATATTCCTCCTACATATACTTCGATATGAAACAATTATGAAAAATCCATTTAGGGAACTACAAAAACGATAAAAAATACATAAAATTTCTAATAAAAATTTATCCTGACTACTATATTTTATAATAGTTAAGTTTTGACATATTTAATTTTATAACCGATATAAATCGAAGAAATAAATCATTTCTAAAATTAATGTAAAAAGAGTTTAATATTTTAAAATTAAATTATAACTGTTATAAAGAAGAGTTTTTTTTCAAAAAAAGAAGCAAAATAACAGCGCATTCTATTATTTCAGAACTCCACGCTGGTGGGATTTGTAACTACAGTCGAAAGGATACCTGTACACAGGTTAGTGAGTTCACTATTCTAATGATATCATTGGACAGTTGTAACATAAAGCCATAGTACAAATATTCTTTACACATTTTAAAAATGTTAACTACACTACTCTTTTTTTAAATTGAAAGCACAATCAACTAGACATTATAGCACGCGTGCTGACACATATAACATTAGTTTATATCTCTAAACATCTATACACAATGTAGGAATGTATATATGTATGTATGTATCTCAATTTCAGTACTCTACGCTGCTGGGATTTTTAAGTACAGTCGAAAGGATACCTGTACACAGGTTAGTGAGTTTACTATTATAATAATATGATTGGATAGTTGTAACACAATCCCAAACTTGTACAACAATTGTCAAGGTTTTTTAATAATCTTATCTACTCTACACTCCGTTTAAGTTGAAAACAGGGTCCACTAGGGGTTATAGCACACATATAACATAAGCTTATATCTCTAAAAATCTATACAAAATGTAGGAATGTATATATGTATGTATGTATCTCTATTTCAGTACTCTACGCTGCTGGGATTTTTAAGTACAGTCGAAAGGATACCTGTACACAAGTTAGTGAGTTTACTATTATAATGATATTATTGGACAGTTGTAACACAATGCCACAGTACAAATATTCTTGACACTTTTTACAAATCTTAGCTACACTACACTTGGTTTAAATTGAAAGCACAGTCCACTAGACATTATAGCACGTGTGCTGACACATATAACATTAACTTATAACTCTTAACATCTATACACAATGTAGGAATGTATATATGTATGTATGCATGTATCTCAATTTCAGTACTGTATGCTGCGGGGATTTGAAAGTACAGACGAAAGGATGGTTTAAACCCCTTCTATCTGTTTAATCCGGGTAGGTCTGTTGCAAAACAAATTTAATATTCTACAACAATTACGAAGCTGAATGTTTAGGGCTGTGTTTTTCTTCAAATATTATTCCATCTTTAATTGTTGTTTGATATTTATCAATATTAATTTTCGAGGACATGACCATCATCTCTCCTGTGAGAGTCTCATATGAATGATAACATTATTCCGGAAAAAAGGAGGGAAGAGAATCCAGCCAGACAAAGAAGAAGTAGCGACACATATATATGAGCTTCTCCAGACTTCCGAGAATTCTAGTTCAGTTGTCATTTCAAATGCAAAAAAAACTGTCAAGGGAAAAAATCAAGTATGTATTATGTTCAAATAATCCAGGAGCGCAAGACAGGTAGGGAGGTGTAATGTGTCATAGTTTCTTGTTTTAACTAATATAATAATACATGTTCAAGGTGCGCGAGACAACAATGTCAGTGTATTGTGTCATAGTTTCTTGTTTTAACTAAATATTTAAATACATGTTCAAGGTGCGCGAGACAACAATGTCAGTGTATTGTTTCATAGTTTCTTGTTTTAACTAAATATTTATAATAGATGTTCAAGGTGCGCGAGCCAACAATGTCAGTGTATTGTGTCATTTTCTTGTTTTAACTAAATATTTTAATAATGTTCAAGGTGCGCGAGACAACAATGTCAGTGTTTGTGTCATAGTTTCTTGTTTTAACTAAATATTTATATTAGATGTTCAAGGTGCGCGAGACAACAATGTCAGTGTATTGTGTCATAGTTTCTTGTTTTATCTAAATATATAGTACATGTTCAAGGTGCGCGAGACAACAATGTCAGTGTATTGTGTCATAGATTCTTGTTTTAAATAAATATTTATAATAGATGTCAAGGCGGGCGAGAAAAAAAAGTCAGTGTATTGTGTCAAAGTTTCTTGTTTTATCTAAATATATATAATACATGTTCAAGGTGCGCGAGACAACAATGTCAGTGTA
Organism: Hermatobates lingyangjiaoensis; assembly: GCA_026182355.1. NCBI lineage: Eukaryota > Metazoa > Arthropoda > Insecta > Hemiptera > Hermatobatidae > Hermatobates > Hermatobates lingyangjiaoensis. The sequence goes on from JAPFBL010000348.1 coordinate 329,820, forward strand.
TTGTGTCATAGTTTCTTTTTTAACTAAATATTTTATTAGATGTTCAAGGTGCGCGAGACAACAATGTCAGTGTATTGTGTCATAGTTTTTGTTTTATCTAAATATATATAGTACATGTTCAAGGTGCGCGAGAAAACAATGTCAGTGTATTGTGTCATAGATTTTGTTTTAACTAAATATTTATAATAGATGTTCAAGGCGGGCGAGACAAAAAAGTCAGTGTATTGTGTCATAGTTTCTTGTTTTATCTAAATATATATAATACATGTTCAAGGTGCGCGAGACAACAATGTCAGTGTATTGTGTCATAGTTTCTTGATTTAACTAAATATATATAATAGATGTTCAAGGTGTGTGAGACAACAATGTCAGTGTATTGTGTCATAGGTTCTTGTTTTAACTAAATATTTATAATACATGTTCAAGGTGCGCGAGACAACAATGTGAGTGTTCTGTGTCATAGTTTTTGTTTTAACTAAATATTTATATTAGATGTTCAAGGTGCGCGAGAGAACAATGTCAGTGTTCTGTGTCATAGTTTTTGTTTTAACTAAATATTTATAATAGATGTTGAAGGTGCGCGAGACAACAAAGTCAGTGTATTGTGTCATAGATTCTTGTTTTAACTAAATATTTATATTAGATGTTCAAGGTGCGCGAGACAACAATGTCAGTGTATTGTGTCATAGTTTCTTGTTTTAACTAAATATTTATAATACATGTTCAAGGTGCGCGAGACAACAATGTCAGTGTATTGTGTCATAGTTTTTGTTTTAACTAAATATTTATAATAGAGGTTGAATGTGCGCGAGACAACAATGTCAGTGTATTGTGTCTTTTTTTTTTTTAACTAATATTTATAATAGATGTTCAAGGTGCGCGAGACAACAATGTCAGTGTCTTGTGTCATATTTCTTGTTTTAACGAAAATATATAATAGATGTTCAAGGTGCGCGAGACAACAATGTCAGTGTATTTGTCATAGTTTTTTTTTTAACTAAATATTTAAATAGATGTTCAAGGTGCGCGAGACAACAATGTCAGTGTATTGTGTCATAGTTTCTTGTTTTAACTAAATATTTATAATAGATGTTCAAGGTGCGCGAGACAACTATGTCAGTGTAATTTGTCATAGTTTCTTGTTTTAACTAAATATATAAAATTGATGTTCAAGGTGCGCAAGACAACAATGTCAGTGTATTGTGTCATAGTTTATTGTTTTAACTAAATATTTATATTAGATGTTCAAGGTGCGCGAGACAACAATGTCAGTGTATTGTGTCATAGTTTCTTGTTTTATCTAAATATATATAGTACATGTTCAAGGTGCGCGAGACAACAATGTCAGTGTATTGTGCCATAGATTCTTGTTTTAACTAAATATTTATAATAGATGTTCAAGGCGGGCGAGGCAAAAAAGTCAGTGTATTGTGTCATAGTTTCTTGATTTAACTAAATATATATAATAAATGTTCAAGGTGCGCGAGACAACAATGTCAGTTATTGTGTCATAGTTTCTTGTTTTATCTAAATATATATAATACATGTTCAAGCTGCGCGAGACAACGATGTCAGTGTATTGTGTCATAGTTTCTTGTTTTATCTAAATATATATAATACATGTACAAGGTGCGCGAGACAACAATGTCAGTGTATTGTGTCATAGTTTCTTGTTTTATTAAATATTATAATACAGTTCAAGGTGCGCGAGACAACAATGTCAGTGTATTGTGTAATAGTTTCTTGTTTTATCTAAATAGATATAATACATGTTCAAAGTGCGCGAGACAACAATGTCAGTGTATTGTGTCATAGTTTCTTGTTTTACTAAATATTTATAATAAATGTTTAAGGTGCGCGAGACAACAATGTCAGTTATTGTGTCATAGTTTCTTGTTTTATCTAAATATATATAATACATGTTCAAGCTGCGCGAGACAACAATGTCAGTGTATTGTCTCATAGTTTCTTGTTTTATTAAATATATATAAAATGTTCAAGGTGGCGAGACAACAATGTCAGTGTATTGTTCATAGTTTCTTGTTTTATCTAAATAATATAATAATGTTCAAAGTGCGCGAGACAAAATGTCAGTGTATTGTGTCATAGTTTCTTGTTTTAACTAAATATTTATAATAAATGTTCAAGGTGCGCGAGACAACAATGTCAGTGTATTGTGTCATAGTTTCTTGATTTAACTAAATATTTTAATAGATGTTCAAGGTGCGTTAGACAACAATGTCAGTGTATTGTGTATAGTTTCTTGTTTTAACTAAATATATATAATAATGTTCAAGGTGCGCGAGACAACAATGTCAGTGTATTGTGTCATAGTTTCTTGTTTTAACTAAATATTATAATAATGTTCAAGGTGCGCGAGAAACAATGTCAGTGTATTGTGTCATAGTTTCTTGTTTTACTAAATATTTATAATAATGTTCAAGGTGCGCGAGACAACAATGTCAGTGTATTGTGTCATAGTTTTTGTTTTAACTAAATATTTATAATAGATGTTAAGGTGGCGAGACAACAATGTCAGTGTATTGTGTCATAGTTTTTTGTTTTAACTAAATATTTATAATAGAGGTTAAGGCGCGAGACAACAATGTCAGTGTATTGTGTTAGTTTTTTTGTTTTAACTAAATATTTATAATAGTGTTCAAGGGCGCGAGACAACAATGTCAGTGTATTGTGTCATAGGTTTTTTTTTTTGTTTTAAAACTTAAATATTTTTTTTTTAAAATTGATGTTCAAGGTGCGAAGACAACAATGTCAGTGTATTTGTCATAGTTTATTGTTTTAACTAAATATTTATATTAGATGTTCAAGGTGCGCGAGACAACAATGTCAGTGTATTGTGTCATAGTTTCTTGTTTTATCTAAATATTATATAATGTTCAAGGTGCGCGAGACAACAATGTCAGTGTATTGTGCCATGTTCTTGTTTTAACTAATATTTATAATAGATGTTCAAGGGGCGAGGCAAAAAAAGTCAGTGTATTGTGTCATAGTTTCTTGTTTAACTAAATATTATAATAAATGTTCAAGGTGCGCGAGACAACAATGTCAGTTATTGTGTCATAGTTTCTTGTTTTATCTAAATATTATAATAATGTTCAAGTGCGCGAGACAACATGTCAGTGTATTTGTATAGTTTCTTGTTTTACTAAATATTATAATACATGTACAAGGTGCGCGAGACAACAATGTCAGTGTATTGTGTCATAGTTTCTTGTTTTTCTAAAAATTAATAATACATGTTCAAGGTGCGCGAGACAACAATGTCAGTGTATTGTGTAATAGTTTCTTTTTTTCTAAATATTTATAATAATGTTCAAAGTGCGCGAGACAACAATGTCAGTGTATTGTGTCATAGTTTCTTGTTTTACTAAATATTTATAATAAATGTTTAAGGTGCGCGGAACAACAATGTCAGTTATTGTGTCTAGTTTCTTGTTTTACTAAATATATATAATAATGTTCAAGCTGCGCGAGACAACAATGTCAGTGTATTGTTCATAGTTTCTTGTTTTATCTAAATATATATAATAATGTTCAAGGTGCGCGAGACAACAATGTCAGTTATTGTGTCATAGTTTCTTGTTTTAACTAAATAGATATAAAATGTTCAAAGTGCGCGAGACAAAATGTCAGTGTATTGTGTCATAGTTTCTTGTTTTAACTAAATATTTATTAATGTTCAAGGTGGCGGCCAATGTCAGTGTATTGTGTCATAGTTTTTGTTTTAACTAAATATTTATAATAGATGTTCAAGGGCGTTAGACAACAATGTCAGTGTATTGTGTCATAGTTTCTTGTTTTAACTAAATATTTTAATAATGTTCAAGGTGCGCGAGACAACAATGTCAGTGTATTGTGTCATAGTTTTTGTTTTAACTAAATATTTATAATAGATGTTCAAGGTGCGCGAGACAACAATGTCAGTGTATTGTGTCATAGTTTCTTGTTTTACTAAATATTATAATACATGTTCAAGGGCGCGAGACAACAATGTCAGTGTATTGTGTCATAGTTTCTTGTTTTAACTAAATATTTATAATAGATGTTCAAGGTGCGCGAGACAACAATGTCAGTTATTGTGTCATAGTTTTTTTTTAAAAATTTTATAATAGAGTTCAAGTCGCGAGACAACAATGTCAGTGTATTGTGTCATAGTTTTTTTTTAAACTAAATATTTATAATAGATGTTCAAGGGCGCGAGACAACAATGTCAGTGTATTGTGTCATAGTTTCTTGTTTTAACTAAATTTTAAATAGATGTTCAAGGTGGCGAGACAACATGTCAGTGTATTGTGTCATAGTTTCTTGTTTTAACTAAATATTAAAATTGATGTTCAAGGTGCGCGAGACAACAATGTCAGTGTATTGTGTCATAGTTTTTGTTTTAACTAAATATTTATAATAGATGTTCAAGGTGCGCGAGACAACAATGTCAGTGTATTGTGTCATAGTTTCTTGTTTTACTAAATATTTTATAGATGTTCAAGGTGCGCGAGACAAAATGTCAGTGTATTGTGTTAGTTTCTTGTTTTAACTAAATATTTATAATAGATGTTCAAGGCGCGAGGCAAAAATGTCAGTGTATTGTGTCATAGTTTCTTGTTTAACTAAATATATAATAAAGTTCAAGGGCGCGAGACAACAATGTCAGTTATTGTGTCATAGTTTCTTGTTTTAATAAATATATATAATAATGTTCAAGGTGCGCGAGACAACAATGTCAGTGTATTGTGTCATAGTTTCTTGTTTTAACTAAATATATATAATAATGTTCAAGGTGCGCGAGACAACAATGTCAGTGTATTGTGTCATAGTTTCTTGTTTTATCTAAATATTATAATAATGTTCAAGGTGCGCGAGACAACAATGTCAGTGTATTGTGTAATAGTTTCTTGTTTTAACTAAATATTTATAATAATGTTCAAGGTGCGCGAGACAACAATGTCAGTGTATTGTGTCATAGTTTCTTGTTTTAAAAATATTTAAAAATGTTAAGGTGCGCGAGACAACAATGTCAGTGTATTGTGTCATAGTTTCTTGTTTTAACTAAATATTTATAATAGATGTTCAAGGTGCGCGAGACAACAATGTCAGTGTATTGTGTCATAGTTTCTTGTTTTAACTAAATATTTATAATAGATGTTCAAGGTGCGTGAGACAACAATGTCAGTGTATTGTGTCATAGTTTCTTGTTTTAACTAAATATTATAATAGATGTTCAAGGTGCGCGGGACAACAATGTCTGTGTATTGTGTCATAGTTTCTTGTTTTAACTAAATATTTATAATAGATTTCAAGGTGCGCGAGACAACAATGTCAGTGTATTGTGTCATAGTTTCTTGTTTTAACTAAATATTTATAAATGATGTTCAAGGTGCGCGAGACAACAATGTCAGTGTATTGTGTCATAGTTTCTTGTTTTAAATAAATATTTATAATAGATGTTCAAGGTGCGCGAGACAACAATGTCAGTGTATTGTGTCATAGTTTCTTGTTTTAAATAAATATTTATAATTGATGTCATGGCGCGCGAGACAACAATGTCAGTGTATTGTGTCATAGTTTCTTGTTTTAACTAAATATTTATAATTGATGTTCAAGGTGCGCGAGACAACAATGTCAGTGTATTGTGTCATAGTTTCTTGTTTTAACTAAATATTTATAATAGATGTTCAAGGTGCGCGAGACAACAATGTCAGTGTATTGTGTCATAGTTTCTTGTTTTAACTAAATATTTATAATAATGTTCAAGGTGCGCGAGACAACAATGTCGTGTATTGTGTCATAGTTTCTTGTTTTAACTAAAATTTATAATAATGTTCAAGGTGCGCGAGACAACAATGTCAGTGTATTGTGTCATAGTTTCTTGTTTTAACTAAATATTTATAATAATGTTCAAGGTGCGCGAGACAACAATGTCAGTGTATTGTGTCATAGTTTCTTGTTTTAACTAAATATTTATATAGATGTTCAAGGTGCGCGAGACAACAATGTCAGTGTATTTGTCATTTTTTGTTTTAACTAAATATTTATAATAATGTTCAAGGTGCGCGAGACAACAATGTCAGTGTATTGTGTCATAGTTTCTTGTTTTAACTAAATATTTATAATAGATGTTCAAGGTGCGCGAGACAACAATGTCAGTGTATTGTGTCATAGTTTCTTGTTTTAACTAAATATTTATAATAGATGTTCAAGTGCGCGAGACAACCAGTGTATTTGTCATAGTTTCTTGTTTTAACTAAATTTTATAATAATGTTCAAGTGCGCGAGACAACAATGTCAGTGTATTGTGTCATAGTTTTTGTTTTAAAAATATTTAATAGATGTTCAAGGTGCGCGAGACAACAATGTCAGTGTTTGTTATAGTTTCTTGTTTTAACAAATATTTATTTTAGATGTTAAGGTGGCGAGACAACAATGTCATGTATTGGTCATAGTTTCTTGTTTTAACTAAATATTTATAAAATGTTCAAGGTGCGCGAGACAACAATGTCAGTGTATTGTGTCAATTTCTTTTTTCTAAATATTTTTTAAGTTCAAGGGCGCAACAAAATGTCAGTGTATTGTTCATAGTTTCTTGTTTTTAAATATTTTAATGTGTTCAAGGTGGCGGCAAAATGTCTTATTGTTCAATTTTTGTTTTAACAATAATTTTTGATGTTCAAGGTTTGGCGAAAAATGTAGTGTTTGTGTCATAGTTTCTTGTTTTAACTAAATATTTATAATAGATGTTCAAGGTGCGCGAGACAACAATGTCAGGTTTGTGTTGTTTCTTGTTTTAACTAAATATTTATAATTGTTCAAGGTGCGGGAAACAAGTTTATTGTGTATAGTTTTTGTTTTAACTAAATATTTATAATAGATGTTCAAGGTGCGCGAGAAACAATGTCAGTGTATTGTGTCATATTTTTGTTTTAACTAAATTTTATAATGATTTAAGGTAACAACAATGCAGTGTATTGTTCATGTTTCTTGTTTTTAAATTATTTATAATGGAAAACAAAATTAGCAATTGTTAAAAAAAAATTCATGAAGTTTCAATTACGGGAAGAGCAATTAAGCTCTAAAACTGTTCGTTTATCTAGCTAAGGATCACCTGCTATACTTGTCGATTTTTTGATATTTTTTTTACAGTGTTTACATTGACTTAGTTTTTTTTAAGCAAATCTACTGAGATAAAATAAGACTATTCTAGCCTAAGAGTTCATATTTATTATTTTCAAAAATTAGAAGGTCTCAAACTATAAATGATTTAAATTATACTGAATAGCTGGCTTTAACTTTGATTTGAGTATGTAAACTGGTTAATTACTAATACAATGTTTCTTAATATACATTCATAGCAACTTTATAAAGAGTACAGCAGGCAGGAAAAAGATAACACTCGCTCAGAAAAAATTTGTATGTATGATTTTGATAAAGGAGAAGGAAATTATTTTATAAATACTAAGAAGCCATAAAATTCCCAGTATAATAATTCTATAAAGGACCAAAAATGTAAAACAGAATTCAGAATTGAAATCTTTAAGATTAATAACGAGATTATTTCATATCAAGAAATGTTGACTTTGGATTTTCAAAAATGTTATTACTGCTGTAGTTATACTAATGAGATTATTTGCATCAGCTGTGTGATGTACAAAAATATTTTATAATTGATATGTCCTTCAATCACTATCTGTACTACCTCAGGAATGAAAAACTAATAAACATCTCCCATTTAAATGTTTACATTATGCTTAAATGAGACATTATATCATTAGTTGTGCAATCCGTAATTGTGTGGTATTTACTCATTCTGAGGTAAAATGGATAAACCAACAAAAAGTTGTTTTCACTGGACCAACCCATCAGTACCACATCCTTTGTGTCTTCCTGATGATGAACATAAAGTGTTCGAAACGCGTTGAATAAAACTTCATTTGTGTGGAGACTTTTGTTGGTTTATCCATTTTACCTCAGAATGAGACATTATATATTATATACTCAGGAAGACTGATATTAAGTTTACTTATAGTAAAGTTGAGTGTAGGCCACTCCAGATTTTTTTTTATCCGTCACTTTTTTTATAGTAATAATTTAAAAAAAAAGTCAAAAATGAGTTAGAAGAAGTTACCTTCTTTCTCCATCTGTCAGATCAAACCATTTTGACGCCTTTTTATGAGTTTTCAACGATCAGTGAACAAGATTTGAGCTAGGAGTTAGCAAAGAAGTTTTAGTAATTTTGAGTAGATACTAAAGGAGACAACAAATGTGTATAAAATGGTCAAAAAAAGCTGTATATAAGCCATTACAGAGATTTTATTATAAATATTATATATATATATATATCTGTAAAACTAATTTTTATATTAAAAGAAACATTAAGAACTAAAAAGTGAGTTAAATTAGAACAAAAAAAGAATAAAAAAACGCGTCAGAACTAAATTCAAATTTTCAAAATTGAAAAAGAGATTGCAACAGTCTAAATTTAGCTCGTTTCGGCCTAAATCGGCAACACTGGGCATATATCAAATAATTTCAAGCAATTGCATGTTCTGAAATCATACTTTACAAAATCTTTAACATAAAACAATGAGTTCATTTGACTAAATATTATTTTTATGACACTTTAAGTTAAATGTATACCAGATAAAATTATATATACGCCATTAAAATAAGCACCTTTTATTTCTAATGCCTATATAATGGTGATATTATGTAATTAATTTCTTTATAATTGTTAGATGAAGAAAAAAAAACCCAGTTGTTTTAACATTGTGTAAAAATTGAATACCTCTGTCATTGTTTACTTTTGCCTTAAAGCTGTGTAGTTTCTATAAAGAACCATAACTATTTATTTGTCAAACTTCACAATTTTCTGTCTGGCAATAACCTGTGTCGTGGTCACATTGTTGAATATATTCCCTCCTACATATACTTCGATATGAAACAATTATGAAAAATCCATTTAGGGAACTACAAAAACGTATAAAATACATAGAAATATTCTAATAAAAATTTATCCTGACTACTATATTTTACTAATAGTTAAGTTTTGACATATTTAATTTTATAACCGATATAAATCGAAGAAATAAATCATTTCTAAAATTAATGTAAAAAGAGTTTTAATATTTTAAAATTAAATTATAACTGTTATAAAGAAGAGTTTTTTTTCAAAAAAAGAAGCAAAATAACAGCGCATTCTATTTATTTTCAGAACTCCACGCTGGTGGGATTTGTAACTACAGTCGAAAGGATACCTGTACACAGGTTAGTGAGTTCACTATTCTAATGATATCATTGGACAGTTGTAACATAAAGCCATAGTACAAATATTCTTTACACATTTTAAAAATGTTAACTACACTACTCTTTTTTTAAATTGAAAGCACAATCAACTAGACATTATAGCACGCGTGCTGACACATATAACATTAGTTTATATCTCTAAACATCTATACACAATGTGAATGTATATATGTATGTATGTATCTCAATTTCAGTACTCTACGCTGCTGGGATTTTTAAGTACAGTCGAAGGATACTGTACACAGGTTAGTGAGTTTACTATTATAATAATATGATTGGATAGTTGTAACACAATCCCAAACTTGTACAACAATTGTCAAGGTTTTTTAATAATCTTATCTACTCTACACTCCGTTTAAGTTGAAACAGGGTCCAACTAGGGGTTATACACACATATAACATAAGCTTATATCTCTAAAAATCTATACAAATGTAGGAATGTATATATGTATGTATGTATCTCTATTTCAGTACTCTACGCTGCTGGGATTTTTAAGTACAGTCGAAAGGATACCTGTACACAAGTTAGTGAGTTTACTATTATAATGATATTATTGGACAGTTGTAACACAATGCCACAGTACAAATATTCTTGACACTTTTTACAAATCTTAGCTACACTACAGTTGGTTTAAATTGAAAGCACAGTCCAATAGACATTATAGCACGTGTGCTGACACATATAACATTAACTTATAACTCTTAACATCTATACACAATGTAGGAATGTATATATGTATGTATGCATGTATCTCAATTTCAGTACTGTATGCTGCGGGGATTTGAAAGTACAGACGAAAGGATGGTTTAAACCCCTTCTATCTGTTAATTCCGGGTGGTCTGTTGCAAACAAATTTAATATTCTACAACAATTACGAAGCTGAATGTTTAGGGCTGTGTTTTTTTCAAATATTATTCCATCTTTAATTGTTGTTTGATATTTATCAATATTAATTTTCGAGGACATGACCATCATCTCTCCTGTGAGAGTCTCATATGAATGATAACATTATTCCGGAAAAAAGGAGGGAAGATGAATCACAGTTCCAGACAAAGAAGAAGTAGCGACACATATATATGAGCTTCTCCAGACTTCCGAGAATTCTAGTTCAGTTGTCATTTCAAATGCAACATAAAACTGTCAAGGAAAAAATCAAGTATGTATTATGTTCAAATAATCCAGGAGCGCAAGACAGGTAGGGAGGTGTAATGTGTCATAGTTTCTTGTTTTAACTAAATATATATAATACATGTTCAAGGTGCGCGAGACAACAATGTCAGTGTATTGTGTCATAGTTTCTTGTTTTAACTAAATATTTATAATACATGTTCAAGGTGCGCGAGACAACAATGTCAGTGTATTGTTTCATAGTTTCTTGTTTTAACTAAATATTTATAATAGATGTTCAAGGTGCGCGAGCCAACAATGTCAGTGTATTGTGTCATAGTTTCTTGTTTTAACTAAATATTTATAATAGATGTTCAAGGTGCGCGAGACAACAATGTCAGTGTATTGTGTCATAGTTTCTTGTTTTAACTAAATATTTATATTAGATGTTCAAGGTGCGCGAGACAACAATGTCAGTGTATTGTGTCATAGTTTCTTGTTTTATCTAAATATATATAATACATGTTCAAGGTGCGCGAGACAACAATGTCAGTGTATTGTGTCATAGATTCTTGTTTTAAATAAATATTTATAATAGATGATCAAGGCGGGCGAGAAAAAAAAGTCAGTGTATTGTGTCAAAGTTTCTTGTTTTAACTAAATATATATAATACATGTTCAAGGTGCGCGAGACAACAATGTCAGTGTATTGTGTCATAGTTTCTTGTTTTAACTAAATATTTATATTAGATGTTCAAGGTGCGCGAGACAACAATGTCAGTGTATTGTGTCATAGTTTCTTGTTTTAACTAAATATATATAGTACATGTTCAAGGTGCGCGAGAAAACAATGTCAGTGTATTGTGTCATAGATTCTTGTTTTAACTAAATATTTATAATAGATGTTCAAGGCGGGCGAGACAAAAAAGTCAGTGTATTGTGTCATAGTTTCTTGTTTTATCTAAATATATATAATACATGTTCAAGGTGCGCGAGACAACAATGTCAGTGTATTGTGTCATAGTTTCTTGATTTAACTAAATATATATAATAGATGTTCAAGGTGTGTGAGACAACAATGTCAGTGTATTGTGTCATAGGTTCTTGTTTTAACTAAATATTTATAATACATGTTCAAGGTGCGCGAGACAACAATGTGAGTGTTCTGTGTCATAGTTTTTTGTTTTAACTAAATATTTATATAGATGTTCAAGGTGCGCGAGACAATGTGTCAGTGTTCTGTGTAGTTTTTGTTTTAACTAAATATTTATAATAGATGTTCAAGGTGCGCGAGACAACAAAGTCAGTGTATTGTGTCATAGATTCTTGTTTTAACTAAATATTTATAATAGATGTTCAAGGTGCGCGAGACAACAATGTCAGTGTATTGTGTCATAGTTTCTTGTTTTAACTAAATATTTATAATACATGTTCAAGGTGCGCGAGACAACAATGTCAGTGTATTGTGTCATAGTTTTTGTTTTAACTAAATATTTATAATAGAGGTTGAAGGTGCGCGAGACAACAATGTCAGTGTATTGTGTCATAGTTTTTTGTTTTAACTAAATATTTATAATAGATGTTCAAGGTGCGCGAGACAACAATGTCAGTGTATTGTGTCATAGTTTCTTGTTTTAACTAAATATATATAATAGATGTTCAAGGTGCGCGAGACAACAATGTCAGTGTATTGTGTCATAGTTTTTTGTTTTAACTAAATATTTATAATAGATGTTCAAGGTGCGCGAGACAACAATGTCAGTGTATTGTGTCATAGTTTCTTGTTTTAACTAAATATTTATAATAGATGTTCAAGGTGCGCGAGACAACTATGTCAGTGTATTGTGTCATAGTTTCTTGTTTTAACTAAATATATAAAATTGATGTTCAAGGTGCGCGAGACAACAATGTCAGTGTATTGTGTCATAGTTTCTTGTTTTAACTAAATATTTATATTAGATGTTCAAGGTGCGCGAACAACAATGTCAGTGTATTGTGTCATAGTTTCTTGTTTTATCTAAATATATATAGTACATGTTCAAGGTGCGCGAGACAACAATGTCAGTGTATTGTGCCATAGTTTCTTGTTTTAACTAAATATTTATAATAGATGTTCAAGGGGGCGAGGAAAAAGTCAGTGTATTGTGTCATAGTTTCTTGATTTAACTAAATATATTATAATAGATGTTCAAGGTGCGCGAGACAACAATGTCAGTTATTGTGTCATAGTTTCTTGTTTTATCTAAATATATATAATACATGTTCAAGCTGCGCGAGACAACGATGTCAGTGTATTGTGTCATAGTTTCTTGTTTTATCTAAATATATATAATACATGTACAAGGTGCGCGAGACAACAATGTCAGTGTATTGTGTCATAGTTTCTTGTTTTATCTAAATATATATAATACATGTTCAAGGTGCGCGAGACAACAATGTCAGTGTATTGTGTAATAGTTTCTTGTTTTATCTAAATAGATATAATACATGTTCAAAGTGCGCGAGACAACAATGTCAGTGTATTGTGTCATAGTTTCTTGTTTTACTAAATATTTATAATAAATGTTTAAGGTGCGCGAGACAACAATGTCAGTTATTGTGTCATAGTTTCTTGTTTTTTAAATATATATAATAGATGTTCAAGCTGCGCGAGACAACAATGTCAGTGTATTGTGTCATAGTTTCTTGTTTTAACTAAATATTTATAATAGATGTTCAAGGTGCGCGAGACAACAATGTCAGTGTATTGTGTCATAGTTTCTTGTTTTAACTAAATATTTATAATAGATGTTCAAAGTGCGCGAGACAAGATGTCAGTGTGTATTGTGTCATAGTTTCTTGTTTTAACTAAATATTTATAATAAATGTTCAAGGTGCGCGAGACAACAATGTCAGTGTATTGTGTCATAGTTTCTTGATTTAACTAAATATTTATAATAGATGTTCAAGGTGCGTTAGACAACAATGTCAGTGTATTGTGTCATAGTTTCTTGTTTTAACTAAATATATATAATACATGTTCAAGGTGCGCGAGACAACAATGTCAGTGTATTGTGTCATAGTTTCTTGATTTAACTAAATATATATAATAGATGTTCAAGGTGCGCGAGACAACAATGTCAGTGTATTGTGTCATAGTTTCTTGTTTTAACTAAATATTTATAATACATGTTCAAGGTGCGCGAGACAACAATGTCAGTGTATTGTGTCATAGTTTCTTGTTTTAACTAAATATTTATAATAGATGTTCAAGGTGCGCGAGACAACAATGTCAGTGTATTGTGTCATAGTTTTTGTTTTAACTAAATATTTATAATAGATGTTCAATGTGCGCGAGACAACAATGTCAGTGTATTGTGTCATAGTTTTTTGTTTTAACTAAATATTTATAATAGGTGTTCAAAGAGCGCGAGACAACAATGTCAGTGTATTGTGTCATAGTTTCTTGTTTTATCTAAATATTTATAATAGATGTTCAAGGTGCGCGAGACATCTATGTCAGTGTAATGTGTCATAGTTTTTTGTTTTAACTAAATATATAAAATTGATGTTCAAGGTGCGCGAGACAACAATGTCAGTGTATTGTGTCATAGTTTATTGTTTTAACTAAATATTTATAATAGATGTTCAAGGTGCGCGAGACAACAATGTCAGTGTATTGTGTCATAGTTTCTTGTTTTATCTAAATATATATAGTACTGTTCAAGGTGCGCGAGACAACAATGTCAGTGTATTGTGTCATAGATTCTTGTTTTAACTAAATATTTATAATAGATGTTCAAGGTGCGCGAGGCAAAAAATGTCAGTGTATTGTGTCATAGTTTCTTGATTTAACTAAATATATATAATAGATGTTCAAGGTGCGCGAGACAACAATGTCAGTTATTGTGTCATAGTTTCTTGTTTTATCTAATATTTATAATAGATGTTCAAGTGCGCGAGACAACGATGTCAGTGTATTGTGTCATAGTTTCTTGTTTTAACTAAATATATATAATAGATGTTCAAGGTGCGCGAGACAACAATGTCAGTGTATTGTGTCATAGTTTCTTGTTTTATCTAAATATTTATAATAGATGTTCAAGGTGCGCGAGACAACAATGTCAGTGTATTGTGTCATAGTTTCTTGTTTTAACTAAATATTTATAATACATGTTCAAGTGCGCGAGACAACAATGTCAGTGTATTGTGTCATAGTTTCTTGTTTTACTAAATATTTATAATAAATGTTTAAGGTGCGCGAGACAACAATGTCAGTTATTGTGTCATAGTTTCTTGTTTTATCTAAATATATATAATACATGTTCAAGGTGCGCGAGACAACAATGTCAGTGTATTGTGTCATAGTTTCTTGTTTTATCTAAATATATATAATACATGTTCAAGGTGCGCGAGACAACAATGTCAGTGTATTGTGTCATAGTTTCTTGTTTTATCTAAATAGATATAATACATGTTCAAAGTGCGCGAGACAACAATGTCAGTGTATTGTGTCATAGTTTCTTGTTTTAACTAAATATTTATAATAAATGTTCAAGGTGCGCGAGACAACAATGTCAGTGTATTGTGTCATAGTTTCTTGATTTAACTAAATATTTATAATAGATGTTCAAGGTGCGTTAGACAACAATGTCAGTGTATTGTGTCATAGTTTCTTGTTTTAACTAAATATTTATAATAGATGTTCAAGGTGCGCGAGACAACAATGTCAGTGTATTGTGTCATAGTTTCTTGTTTTAACTAAATATATATAATAGATGTTCAAGGTGCGCGAGACAACAATGTCAGTGTATTGTGTCATAGTTTCTTGTTTTAACTAAATATTTATAATACATGTTCAAGGTGCGCGAGACAACAATGTCAGTGTATTGTGTCATAGTTTCTTGTTTTAACTAAATATTTATAATAGATGTTCAAGGTGTGCGAGACAACAATGTCAGTGTATTGTGTCATAGTTTTTGTTTTAACTAAATATTTATAATAGATGTTGAAGGTGCGCGAGACAACAATGTCAGTGTATTGTGTCATAGTTTCTTGTTTTAACTAAATATTTATAATAGATGTTCAAAGTGCGCGAGACAACAATGTCAGTGTATTGTGTCATAGTTTCTTGTTTTAACTAAATATTTATAATAGATGTTCAAGGTGCGCGAGACAACAATGTCAGTGTAATGTGTAATAGTTTCTTGTTTTAACTAAATATATAAAATTGATGTTCAAGGTGCGCGAGACAACAATGTCAGTGTATTGTGTCATAGTTTCTTGTTTTAACTAAATATTTATATTAGATGTTCAAGGTGCGCGAGACAACAATGTCAGTGTATTGTGTCATAGTTTCTTGTTTTAACTAAATATATAAGTAGATGTTCAAGGTGCGCGAGACAACAATGTCAGTGTATTGTGCATAGTTTCTTGTTTTAACTAAATATTTATAATAGATGTTCAAGGCGCGCGAGGCAAAAATGTCAGTGTATTGTGTCATAGTTTCTTGATTTAACTAAATATATATAATAAATGTTCAAGGTGCGCGAGACAACAATGTCAGTGTATTGTGTCATAGTTTCTTGTTTTAACTAAATATTTATAATAGATGTTCAAGGTGCGCGAGACAACAATGTCAGTGTATTGTGTCATAGTTTCTTGTTTTAACTAAATATATATAATAGATGTTCAAGGTGCGCGAGACAACAATGTCAGTGTATTGTGTCATAGTTTCTTGTTTTAACTAAATATATATAATAGATGTTCAAGGTGCGCGAGACAACAATGTCAGTGTATTGTGTCATAGTTTCTTGTTTTAACTAAATATTTATAATAGATGTTCAAGTGCGCGAGACAACAATGTCAGTGTATTGTGTCATAGTTTCTTGTTTTACTAAATATTTATAATAAATGTTCAAGGTGCGCGAGACAACAATGTCAGTGTATTGTGTCATAGTTTCTTGTTTTAACTAAATATTTTAATAGATGTTCAAGTGTGCGCAGACAACAATGTCAGTGTATTGTGTCATAGTTTCTTGTTTTAACTAAATATTTATAATAGATGTTCAAGGTGCGCGAGACAACAATGTCAGTGTATTGTGTCATAGTTTCTTGTTTTAACTAAATATTTATAATAGATGTTCAAGGTGCGCGAGACAACAATGTCAGTGTATTGTGTCATAGTTTCTTGTTTTAACTAAATATTTATAATAGATGTTCAAGGTGCGCGAGACAACAATGTCAGTGTATTGTGTCATAGTTTCTTGTTTTAACTAAATATATTATAATAGATGTTCAAGGTGCGCGAGACAACAATGTCAGTGTATTGTGTCATAGTTTCTTGTTTTAACTAAAAATATATATAATAGATGTTCAAGGTGCGCGAGACAACAATGTCAGTGTATTGTGTCATAGTTTCTTGTTTTAACTAAATATTTATAATAGATGTTCAAGGTGCGCGAGACAACAATGTCAGTGTATTGTGTCATAGTTTCTTGTTTTAACTAAATATTTATAATAGATGTTCAAGGTGCGCGAGACAACAATGTCAGTGTATTGTGTCATAGTTTCTTGTTTTAACTAAATATTTATAATAGATGTTCAAGGTGCGCGAGACAACAATGTCAGTGTATTGTGTCATAGTTTCTTGTTTTAACTAAATATTTATAATAGATGTTCAAGGTGCGCGAGACAACAATGTCAGTGTATTGTGTCATAGTTTCTTGTTTTAACTAAATATTTATAATAGATGTTCAAGGTGCGCGAGACAACAATGTCAGTGTATTGTGTCATAGTTTCTTGTTTTAACTAAATATTTATAATAGATGTTCAAGGTGCGCGAGACAACAATGTCAGTGTATTGTGTCATAGTTTCTTGTTTTAACTAAATATTTATAATAGATGTTCAAGGTGCGCGAGACAACAATGTCAGTGTATTGTGTCATAGTTTCTTGTTTTAACTAAATATTTATATTAGATGTTCAAGGTGCGCGAGACAACAATGTCAGTGTATTGTGTCATAGTTTCTTGTTTTAACTAAATATTTATAATAGATGTTCAAGGTGCGCGAGACAACAATGTCAGTGTATTGTGTCATAGTTTCTTGTTTTAACTAAATATTTATAATAGATGTTCAAGGTGCGCGAGACTACAATGTCTGTGTATTGTGTCATAGTTTTTTTGTTTTAACTAAATATTTATAATAGATGTTCAAGGTGCGCGAGACAACAATGTCAGTGTATTGTATCATAGTTTCTTGTTTTAACTAAATATTACAATAGATGTTCAAGGTGCGCGAGACAACAATGTCAGTGTATTGTGTCATAGTTTCTTGTTTTAACTAAATATTTATAATAGATGTTCAAGGTGCGCGAGACAACAATGTCAGTGTATTGTGTCATAGTTTCTTGTTTTAACTAAATATTTATAATAGATGTTCAAGGTGCGCGAGACAACAATGTCAGTGTATTGTGTCATAGTTTTTTTTTTTTTAACTAAAAATATATATAATAGATGTTCAAGGTGCGCGAGACAACAATGTCAGTGTATTGTGTCATAGTTTCTTGTTTTAACTAAATATTTATAATAGATGTTCAAGGTGCGCGAGACAACAATGTCAGTGTATTGTGTCATAGTTTCTTGTTTTAACTAAATATTTATATTAGATGTTCAAGGTGCGCGAGACAACAATGTCAGTGTATTGTGTCATAGTTTCTTGTTTTAACTAAATATTTATAATAGATGTTCAAGGTGCGCGAGACAACAATGTCAGTGTATTGTGTCATAGTTTCTTGTTTTAACTAAATATTTATAATAGATGTTCAAGGTGCGCGAGACAACAATGTCAGTGTATTGTGTCATAGTTTCTTGTTTTAACTAAATATTTATAAGAGATTCAAGGTGCGCGAGACAACAATGTCTGTGTATTGTAACATAGTTTCTTGTTTTAACTAAATATTTATAATAGATGTTCAAGGTGCGCGAGACAACAATGTCAGTGTATTGTGTCATAGTTTCTTGTTTTAACTAAATATTTATAATAGATGTTCAAGGTGCGCGAGACAACAATGTCAGTGTATTGTGTCATAGTTTCTTGTTTTAACTAAATATTTATAATAGATGTTCAAGTTGCGCGAGACAACAATGTCTGTGTATTGTGTCATAGTTTCTTGTTTTAACTAAATATTTATAATAGATGTTCAAGGTGCGCGAGACAACAATGTCAGTGTATTGTGTCATAGTTTCTTTTTTTAACTAAATATTTATAATAGATGTTCAAGGTGCGCGAGACAACAATGTCAGTGTATTGTGTCATAGTTTCTTGTTTTAACTAAATATTTATAATAGATGTTCAAGGTGCGCGAGACAACAATGTCAGTGTATTGTGTCATAGTTTCTTGTTTTAACTAAATATTTATAATAGATGTTCAAGGTGCGCGAGACAACAATGTCAGTGTATTGTGTCATAGTTTCTTGTTTTAACTAAATATTTATAATAGATGTTCAAGGTGCGCGAGACAACAATGTCAGTGTATTGTGTCATAGTTTCTTGTTTTAACTAAATATTTATAATAGATGTTCAAGGTGCGCGAGACAACAATGTCAGTGTATTGTGTCATAGTTTTTGTTTTAACTAAATATTTATAATAGATGTTCAAGGTGCGCGAGACAACAATGTCAGTGTATTGTGTCATAGTTTCTTGTTTTAACTAAATATTTATAATAGATGTTCAAGGTGCGCGAGACAACAATGTCAGTGTATTGTGTCATAGTTTCTTGTTTTAACTAAATATTTATAATAGATGTTCAAGGTGCGCGAGACAACAATGTCAGTGTATTGTGTCATAGTTTCTTGTTTTAACTAAATATTTATAATAGATGTTCAAGGTGCGCGAGACAACAATGTCAGTGTATTGTGTCATAGTTTCTTGTTTTAACTAAATATTTATAATAGATGTTCAAGGTGCGCGAGACAACAATGTCAGTGTATTGTGTCATAGTTTCTTGTTTTAACTAAATATTTATAATAGATGTTCAAGGTGCGCGAGACAACAATGTCAGTGTATTGTGTCATAGTTTCTTGTTTTAACTAAATATTTATAATAGATGTTCAAGGTGCGCGAGACAACAATGTCAGTGTATTGTGTCATAGTTTCTTGTTTTAACTAAATATTTATAATAGATGTTCAAGGTGCGCGAGACAACAATGTCAGTGTATTGTGTCATAGTTTCTTGTTTTAACTAAATATTTATAATAGATGTTCAAGGTGCGCGAGACAACAATGTCAGTGTATTGTGTCATAGTTTTTGTTTTAACTAAATATTTATAATAGATGTTCAAGGTGCGCGAGACAACAATGTCAGTGTATTGTGTCATAGTTTCTTGTTTTAACTAAAAATATATAATAGATGTTCAAGGTGCGCGAGACAACAATGTCAGTGTATTGTGTCATAGTTTCTTGTTTTAACTAAATATTTATAATAGATGTTCAAGGTGCGCGAGACAACAATGTCAGTGTATTGTGTCATAGTTTCTTGTTTTAACTAAATATTTATAATAGATGTTCAAGGTGCGCGAGACAACAATGTCAGTGTATTGTGTCATAGTTTCTTGTTTTAACTAAATATTTATAATAGATGTTCAAGGTGCGCGAGACAACAATGTCAGTGTATTGTGTCATAGTTTCTTGTTTTAACTAAATATTTATAATAGATGTTCAAGGTGCGCGAGACAACAATGTCAGTGTATTGTGTCATAGTTTCTTGTTTTAACTAAATATTTATAATAGATGTTCAAGGTGCGCGAGACAACAATGTCAGTGTATTGTGTCATAGTTTCTTGTTTTAACTAAATATTTATAATAGATGTTCAAGGTGCGCGAGACAACAATGTCTGTGTATTGTAACATAGTTTCTTGTTTTAACTAAATATTTATAATAGATCATCAAAATGCGAGAGAAAATAGTGTCAGTGTATTGTGTCATAGTTTCTTGTTTTAACTAAATATTTATAATAGATGTTCAAGGTGCGCGAGACAACAATGTCAGTGTATTGTGTCATAGTTTCTTGTTTTAACTAAATATTTATAATTGATGTTCAAGGTGCGCGAGACAACAATGTCAGTGTATTGTGTCATAGTTTCTTGTTTTAACTAAATATTTATAATAGATGTTCAAGGTGCGCGAGACAACAATGTCAGTGTATTGTGTCATAGTTTCTTGTTTTAACTAAATATTTATAATAGATGTTCAAGGTGCGCGAGACAACAATGTCAGTGTATTGTGTCATAGTTTCTTGTTTTAACTAAATATTTATAATAGATGTTCAAGGTGCGCGAGACAACAATGTCAGTGTATTGTGTCATAGTTTCTTGTTTTAACTAAATATTTATAATAGATGTTCAAGGTGCGCGAGACAACAATGTCAGTGTATTGTGTCATAGTTTCTTGTTTTAACTAAATATTTATAATAGATGTTCAAGGTGCGCGAGACAACAATGTCAGTGTATTGTGTCATAGTTTCTTGTTTTAACTAAATATTTATAATAGATGTTCAAGGTGCGCGAGACAACAATGTCAGTGTATTGTGTCATAGTTTTTGTTTTAACTAAATATTTATAATAGATGTTCAAGGTGCGCGAGACAACAATGTCAGTGTATTGTGTCATAGTTTCTTGTTTTAACTAAATATTTATAATAGATGTTCAAGGTGCGCGAGACAACAATGTCAGTGTATTGTGTCATAGTTTCTTGTTTTAACTAAATATTTATAATAGATGTTCAAGGTGCGCGAGACAACAATGTCAGTGTATTGTGTCATAGTTTCTTGTTTTAACTAAATATTTATAATAGATGTTCAAGGTGCGCGAGACAACAATGTCAGTGTATTGTGTCATAGTTTCTTGTTTTAACTAAATATTTATAATAGATGTTCAAGGTGCGCGAGACAACAATGTCAGTGTATTGTGTCATAGTTTCTTGTTTTAACTAAATATTTATAATAGATGTTCAAGGTGCGCGAGACAACAATGTCAGTGTATTGTGTCATAGTTTCTTGTTTTAACTAAATATTTATAATAGATGTTCAAGGTGCGCGAGACAACAATGTCAGTGTATTGTGTCATAGTTTCTTGTTTTAACTAAATATTTATAATAGATGTTCAAGGTGCGCGAGACAACAATGTCAGTGTATTGTGTCATAGTTTCTTGTTTTAACTAAATATTTATAATAGATGTTCAAGGTGCGCGAGACAACAATGTCAGTGTATTGTGTCATAGTTTCTTGTTTTAACTAAATATTTATAATAGATGTTCAAGGTGCGCGAGACAACAATGTCAGTGTATTGTGTCATAGTTTCTTGTTTTAACTAAATATTTATAATAGATGTTCAAGGTGCGCGAGACAACAATGTCAGTGTATTGTGTCATAGTTTCTTGTTTTAACTAAATATTTATAATAGATGTTCAAGGTGCGCGAGACAACAATGTCAGTGTATTGTGTCATAGTTTTTGTTTTAACTAAATATTTATAATAGATGTTCAAGGTGCGCGAGACAACAATGTCAGTGTATTGTGTCATAGTTTTTGTTTTAACTAAATATTTATAATAGATGTTCAAGGTGCGCGAGACAACAATGTCAGTGTATTGTGTCATAGTTTCTTTTTTAACTAAATATTTATAATAGATGTTCAAGGTGCGCGAGACAACAATGTCAGTGTATTGTGTCATAGTTTCTTGTTTTAACTAAATATTTATAATAGATGTTCAAGGTGCGCGAGACAACAATGTCAGTGTATTGTGTCATAGTTTCTTGTTTTAACTAAATATTTATAATAGATGTTCAAGGTGCGCGAGACAACAATGTCAGTGTATTGTGTCATAGTTTCTTGTTTTAACTAAATATTTATAATAGATGTTCAAGGTGCGCGAGACAACAATGTCAGTGTATTGTGTCATAGTTTCTTGTTTTAACTAAATATTTATAATAGATGTTCAAGGTGCGCGAGACAACAATGTCAGTGTATTGTGTCATAGTTTCTTGTTTTAACTAAATATTTATAATAGATGTTCAAGGTGCGCGAGACAACAATGTCAGTGTATTGTGTCATAGTTTCTTGTTTTAACTAAATATTTATAATAGATGTTCAAGGTGCGCGAGACAACAATGTCAGTGTATTGTGTCATAGTTTCTTGTTTTAACTAAATATTTATAATAGATGTTCAAGGTGCGCGAGACAACAATGTCAGTGTATTGTGTCATAGTTTCTTGTTTTAACTAAATATTTATAATAGATGTTCAAGGTGCGCGAGACAACAATGTCAGTGTATTGTGTCATAGTTTCTTGTTTTAACTAAATATTTATAATAGATGTTCAAGGTGCGCGAGACAACAATGTCAGTGTATTGTGTCATAGTTTCTTGTTTTAACTAAATATTTATAATAGATGTTCAAGGTGCGCGAGACAACAATGTCAGTGTATTGTGTCATAGTTTTTTTTTAACTAAATATTTATAATAGATGTTCAAGGTGCGCGAGACAACAATGTCAGTGTATTGTGTCATAGTTTCTTGTTTTAACTAAATATTTATAATAGATGTTCAAGGTGCGCGAGACAACAATGTCAGTGTATTGTGTCATAGTTTCTTGTTTTAACTAAATATTTATAATAGATGTTCAAGGTGCGCGAGACAACAATGTCAGTGTATTGTGTCATAGTTTCTTGTTTTAACTAAATATTTATAATAGATGTTCAAGGTGCGCGAGACAACAATGTCAGTGTATTGTGTCATAGTTTCTTGTTTTAACTAAATATTTATAATAGATGTTCAAGGTGCGCGAGACAACAATGTCAGTGTATTGTGTCATAGTTTCTTGTTTTAACTAAATATTTATAATAGATGTTCAAGGTGCGCGAGACAACAATGTCAGTGTATTGTGTCATAGTTTCTTGTTTTAACTAAATATTTATAATAGATGTTCAAGGTGCGCGAGACAACTGGAAAACAAAATTAGCAATTGTTAAAAAAAAATTCATGAAGTTTCAATTACGGGAAGAGCAATTAAGCTCTAAAACTGTTCGTTTATCTAGCTAAGGATCACCTGCTATACTTGTCGATTTTTTGATATTTTTTTTACAGTGTTTACATTGACTTAGTTTTTTTTAAGCAAATCTACTGAGATAAAATAAGACTATTCTAGCCTAAGAGTTCATATTTATTATTTTCAAAAATTAGAAGGTCTCAAACTATAAATGATTTAAATTATACTGAATAGCTGGCTTTAACTTTGATTTGAGTATGTAAACTGGTT
Source organism: Hermatobates lingyangjiaoensis (assembly GCA_026182355.1). Classification (NCBI taxonomy): domain Eukaryota; kingdom Metazoa; phylum Arthropoda; class Insecta; order Hemiptera; family Hermatobatidae; genus Hermatobates; species Hermatobates lingyangjiaoensis. The sequence continues at coordinate 353,538 of JAPFBL010000348.1, forward strand.
AATTACTAATACAATGTTTCTTAATATACATTCATAGCAACTTTATAAAGAGTACAGCAGGCAGGAAAAAGATAACACTCGCTCAGAAAAAATTTGTATGTATGATTTTGATAAAGGAGAAGGAAATTATTTTATTAAATACTAAGAAGCCATAAAATTCCCAGTATAATAATTCTATAAAGGACCAAAAATGTAAAACAGAATTCAGAATTGAAATCTTTAAGATTAATAACGAGATTATTTCATATCAAGAAATGTTGACTTTGGATTTTCAAAAATGTTATTACTGCTGTAGTCATACTAATGAGATTATTTGCATCAGCTGTGTGATGTACAAAAATATTTTATAATTGATATGTCCTTCAATCACTATCTGTACTACCTCAGGAATGAAAAACTAATAAACATCTCCCATTTAAATGTTTACATTATGCTTAAATGAGACATTATATCATTAGTTGTGCAATCCGTAATTGTGTGGTATTTACTCATTCTGAGGTAAAATGGATAAACCAACAAAAAGTTGTTTTCACTGGACCAACCCATCAGTACCACATCCTTTGTGTCTTCCTGATGATGAACATAAAGTGTTCGAAACGCGTTGAATAAAACTTCATTTGTGTGGAGACTTTTGTTGGTTTATCCATTTTACCTCAGAATGAGACATTATATATTATATACTCAGGAAGACTGATATTAAGTTTACTTATAGTAAAGTTGAGTGTAGGCCACTCCAGATTTTTTTTTATCCGTCACTTTTTTTATAGTAATAATTTAAAAAAAAAGTCAAAAATGAGTTAGAAGAAGTTACCTTCTTTCTCCATCTGTCAGATCAAACCATTTTGACTCCTTTTTATGAGTTTTCAACGATCAGTGAACAAGATTTGAGCTAGGAGTTAGCAAAGAAGTTTTAGTAATTTTGAGTAGATACTAAAGGAGACAACAAATGTGTATAAAATGGTCAAAAAAAGCTGTATATAAGCCATTACAGAGATTTTATTATAAATATTATATATATATATATATATATATATATATCTGTAAAACTAATTTTTATATTAAAAGAAACATTAAGAACTAAAAAGTGAGTTAAATTAGAACAAAAAAAAGAATAAAAAAACGCGTCAGAACTAAATTCAAATTTTCAAAATTGAAAAAGATATTGCAACAGTCTAAATTTAGCTCGTTTCGGCCTAAATCGGCAACACTGGGCATATATCAAATAATTTCAAGCAATTGCATGTTCTGAAATCATACTTTACAAAATCTTTAACATAAAACAATGAGTTCATTTGACTAAATATTATTTTTATGACACTTTAAGTTAAATGTATACCAGATAAAATTATATATACGCCATTAAAATAAGCACCTTTTATTTCCTAATGCCTATATAATGGTGATATTATGTAATTAATTTCTTTATAATTGTTAGATGAAGAAAAAAAAACCCAGTTGTTTTAACATTGTGTAAAAATTGAATACCTCTGTCATTGTTTACTTTTGCCTTAAAGCTGTGTAGTTTCTATAAAGAACCATAACTATTTATTTGTCAAACTTCACAATTTTCTGTCTGGCAATAACCTGTGTCGTGGTCACATTGTTGAATATATTCCCTCCTACATATACTTCGATATGAAACAATTATGAAAAATCCATTTAGGGAACTACAAAAACGTATAAAATACATAGAAATATTCTAATAAAAATTTATCCTGACTACTATATTTTACTAATAGTTAAGTTTTGACATATTTAATTTTATAACCGATATAAATCGAAGAAATAAATCATTTCTAAAATTAATGTAAAAAGAGTTTTAATATTTTAAAATTAAATTATAACTGTTATAAAGAAGAGTTTTTTTTCAAAAAAAGAAGCAAAATAACAGCGCATTCTATTTATTTTCAGAACTCCACGCTGGTGGGATTTGTAACTACAGTCGAAAGGATACCTGTACACAGGTTAGTGAGTTCACTATTCTAATGATATCATTGGACAGTTGTAACATAAAGCCATAGTACAAATATTCTTTACACATTTTAAAAATGTTAACTACACTACTCTTTTTTTAAATTGAAAGCACAATCAACTAGACATTATAGCACGCGTGCTGACACATATAACATTAGTTTATATCTCTAAACATCTATACACAATGTGAATGTATATATGTATGTATGTATCTCAATTTCAGTACTCTACGCTGCTGGGATTTTTAAGTACAGTCGAAGGATACTGTACACAGGTTAGTGAGTTTACTATTATAATAATATGATTGGATAGTTGTAACACAATCCCAAACTTGTACAACAATTGTCAAGGTTTTTTAATAATCTTATCTACTCTACACTCCGTTTAAGTTGAAACAGGGTCCAACTAGGGGTTATACACACATATAACATAAGCTTATATCTCTAAAAATCTATACAAAATGTAGGAATGTATATATGTATGTATGTATCTCTATTTCAGTACTCTACGCTGCTGGGATTTTTAAGTACAGTCGAAAGGATACCTGTACACAAGTTAGTGAGTTTACTATTATAATGATATTATTGGACAGTTGTAACACAATGCCACAGTACAAATATTCTTGACACTTTTTACAAATCTTAGCTACACTACAGTTGGTTTAAATTGAAAGCACAGTCCAATAGACATTATAGCACGTGTGCTGACACATATAACATTAACTTATAACTCTTAACATCTATACACAATGTAGGAATGTATATATGTATGTATGCATGTATCTCAATTTCAGTACTGTATGCTGCGGGGATTTGAAAGTACAGACGAAAGGATGGTTTTAAACCCTTCTATCTGTTAATTCCGGGTGGTCTGTTGCAAACAAATTTAATATTCTACAACAATTACGAAGCTGAATGTTTAGGGCAGTGTTTTTCTTCAAATATTATTCCATCTTTAATTGTTGTTTGATATTTATCAATATTAATTTTCGAGGACATGACCATCATCTCTCATGTGAGAGTCTCATATGAATGATAACATTACTCCGGAAAAAAGGAGGGAAGATGAATCATAGTTCCAGACAAAGAAGAAGTAGCGACACATACATATGAGCTTCTCCAGACTTCCGAGATTTCTAGTTCAGTTGTCATTTCAAATGCAACATAAAACTGTCAACGAAAAAATCAAATATGTATTATGTTCAAAAAATCCAGGAGCACAAGACAGGTAGGGAGGTGTAATGTGTCATAGTTTCTTGTTTTAACTAAATATTTATAATACATGTTCAAGGTGCGCGAGACAACAATGTCAGTGTATTGTGTCATAGTTTCTTGTTTTAAATAAATATTTATAATACATGTTCAAGGTGCGCGAGACAACAATGTCAGTGTATTGTGTCATAGTTTCTTGTTTTAACTAAATATTTATAATAGATGTTCAAGGTGCGCGAGACAACAATGTCAGTGTATTGTGTCATAGTTTCTTGTTTTAACTAAATATTTATAATAGATGTTCAAGGTGCGCGAGACAACAATGTCAGTGTATTGTGTCATAGTTTCTTGTTTTAACTAAATATTTATATTAGATGTTCAAGGTGCGCGAGACAACAATGTCAGTGTATTGTGTCATAGTTTCTTGTTTTATCTAAATATATATAGTACATGTTCAAGGTGCGCGAGACAACAATGTCAGTGTATTGTGTCATAGATTCTTGTTTTAAATAAATATTTATAATAGATGATCAAGGCGGGCGAGAAAAAAAAGTCAGTGTATTGTGTCAAAGTTTCTTGTTTTATCTAAATATATATAATACATGTTCAAGGTGCGCGAGACAACAATGTCAGTGTATTGTGTCATAGTTTCTTGTTTTAACTAAATATTTATATTAGATGTTCAAGGTGCGCGAGACAACAATGTCAGTGTATTGTGTCATAGTTTCTTGTTTTATCTAAATATATATAGTACATGTTCAAGGTGCGCGAGAAAACAATGTCAGTGTATTGTGTCATAGATTCTTGTTTTAACTAAATATTTATAATAGATGTTCAAGGCGGGCGAGACAAAAAAGTCAGTGTATTGTGTCATAGTTTCTTGTTTTATCTAAATATATATAATACATGTTCAAGGTGCGCGAGACAACAATGTCAGTGTATTGTGTCATAGTTTCTTGATTTAACTAAATATATATAATAGATGTTCAAGGTGTGTGAGACAACAATGTCAGTGTATTGTGTCATAGGTTCTTGTTTTAACTAAATATTTATAATACATGTTCAAGGTGCGCGAGACAACAATGTCAGTGTTCTGTGTCATAGTTTTTTGTTTTAACTAAATATTTATATAGATGTTCAAGGTGCGCGAGACAATGTGTCAGTGTTCTGTGTAGTTTTTGTTTTAACTAAATATTTATAATAGATGTTCAAGGTGCGCGAGACAACAAAGTCAGTGTATTGTGTCATAGATTCTTGTTTTAACTAAATATTTATATTAGATGTTCAAGGTGCGCGAGACAACAATGTCAGTGTATTGTGTCATAGTTTCTTGTTTTAACTAAATATTTATAATACATGTTCAAGGTGCGCGAGACAACAATGTCAGTGTATTGTGTCATAGTTTTTGTTTTAACTAAATATTTATAATAGAGGTTGAATGTGCGCGAGACAACAATGTCAGTGTATTGTGTCATAGTTTTTTGTTTTAACTAAATATTTATAATAGATGTTCAAGGTGCGCGAGACAACAATGTCAGTGTATTGTGTCATAGTTTCTTGTTTTAACTAAATATATATAATAGATGTTCAAGGTGCGCGAGACAACAATGTCAGTGTATTGTGTCATAGTTTTTTGTTTTAACTAAATATTTATAATAGATGTTCAAGGTGCGCGAGACAACAATGTCAGTGTATTGTGTCATAGTTTCTTGTTTTATCTAAATATTTATAATAGATGTTCAAGGTGCGCGAGACATCTATGTCAGTGTAATGTGTCATAGTTTTTTGTTTTAACTAAATATATAAAATTGATGTTCAAGGTGCGCAAGACAACAATGTCAGTGTATTCTGTCATAGTTTATTGTTTTAACTAAATATTTATATTAGATGTTCAAGGTGCGCGAGACAACAATGTCAGTGTATTGTGTCATAGTTTCTTGTTTTATCTAAATATATATAGTACATGTTCAAGGTGCGCGAGACAACAATGTCAGTGAATTGTGCCATAGTTTCTTGTTTTAACTAAATATTTATAATAGATGTTCAAGGGGGCGAGGAAAAAGTCAGTGTATTGTGTCATAGTTTCTTGATTTAACTAAATATATATAATAAATGTTCAAGGTGCGCGAGACAACAATGTCAGTTATTGTGTCATAGTTTCTTGTTTTATCTAAATATATATAATACATGTTCAAGCTGCGCGAGACAACGATGTCAGTGTATTGTGTCATAGTTTCTTGTTTTATCTAAATATATATAATACATGTACAAGGTGCGCGAGACAACAATGTCAGTGTATTGTGTCATAGTTTCTTGTTTTATCTAAATATATATAATACATGTTCAAGGTGCGCGAGACAACAATGTCAGTGTATTGTGTAATAGTTTCTTGTTTTATCTAAATAGATATAATACATGTTCAAAGTGCGCGAGACAACAATGTCAGTGTATTGTGTCATAGTTTCTTGTTTTACTAAATATTTATAATAAATGTTTAAGGTGCGCGAGACAACAATGTCAGTGTATTGTGTCATAGTTTCTTGTTTTTTAAATATATATAATAGATGTTCAAGCTGCGCGAGACAACAATGTCAGTGTATTGTGTCATAGTTTCTTGTTTTAACTAAATATTTATAATAGATGTTCAAGGTGCGCGAGACAACAATGTCAGTGTATTGTGTCATAGTTTCTTGTTTTAACTAAATATTTATAATAGATGTTCAAAGTGCGCGAGACAAGATGTCAGTGTGTATTGTGTCATAGTTTCTTGTTTTAACTAAATATTTATAATAAATGTTCAAGGTGCGCGAGACAACAATGTCAGTGTATTGTGTCATAGTTTCTTGATTTAACTAAATATTTATAATAGATGTTCAAGGTGCGTTAGACAACAATGTCAGTGTATTGTGTTATAGTTTCTTGTTTTAACTAAATATATATAATACATGTTCAAGGTGCGCGAGACAACAATGTCAGTGTATTGTGTCATAGTTTCTTGATTTAACTAAATATATATAATAGATGTTCAAGGTGCGCGAGACAACAATGTCAGTGTATTGTGTCATAGTTTCTTGTTTTAACTAAATATTTATAATACATGTTCAAGGTGCGCGAGACAACAATGTCAGTGTATTGTGTCATAGTTTCTTGTTTTAACTAAATATTTATAATAGATGTTCAAGGTGCGCGAGACAACAATGTCAGTGTATTGTGTCATAGTTTTTGTTTTAACTAAATATTTATAATAGATGTTCAAGGTGCGCGAGACAACAATGTCAGTGTATTGTGTCATAGTTTTTTGTTTTAACTAAATATTTATAATAGGTGTTCAAAGTGCGCGAGACAACAATGTCAGTGTATTGTGTCATAGTTTCTTGTTTTAGCTAAATATTTATAATAGATGTTCAAGGTGCGCGAGACAACAATGTCAGTGTATTGTGTCATAGTTTCTTGTTTTAACTAAATATATAAAATTGATGTTCAAGGTGCGCGAGACAACAATGTCAGTGTATTGTGTCATAGTTTATTGTTTTAACTAAATATTTATATAGATGTTCAAGGTGCGCGAGACAACAATGTCAGTGTATTGTGTCATAGTTTCTTGTTTTATCTAAATATATATAGTACTGTTCAAGGTGCGCGAGACAACAATGTCAGTGTATTGTGTCATAGATTCTTGTTTTAACTAAATATTTATAATAGATGTTCAAGGTGCGCGAGGCAAAAAATGTCAGTGTATTGTGTCATAGTTTCTTGATTTAACTAAATATATATAATAGATGTTCAAGGTGCGCGAGACAACAATGTCAGTTATTGTGTCATAGTTTCTTGTTTTATCTAATATTTATAATAGATGTTCAAGTGCGCGAGACAACGATGTCAGTGTATTGTGTCATAGTTTCTTGTTTTAACTAAATATATATAATAGATGTTCAAGGTGCGCGAGACAACAATGTCAGTGTATTGTGTCATAGTTTCTTGTTTTATCTAAATATTTATAATAGATGTTCAAGGTGCGCGAGACAACAATGTCAGTGTATTGTGTCATAGTTTCTTGTTTTAACTAAATATTTATAATACATGTTCAAGTGCGCGAGACAACAATGTCAGTGTATTGTGTCATAGTTTCTTGTTTTACTAAATATTTATAATAAATGTTTAAGGTGCGCGAGACAACAATGTCAGTTATTGTGTCATAGTTTCTTGTTTTATCTAAATATATATAATACATGTTCAAGCTGCGCGAGACAACAATGTCAGTGTATTGTGTCATAGTTTCTTGTTTTATCTAAATATATATAATACATGTTCAAGGTGCGCGAGACAACAATGTCAGTGTATTGTGTCATAGTTTCTTGTTTTATCTAAATAGATATAATACATGTTCAAAGTGCGCGAGACAACAATGTCAGTGTATTGTGTCATAGTTTCTTGTTTTAACTAAATATTTATAATAAATGTTCAAGGTGCGCGAGACAACAATGTCAGTGTATTGTGTCATAGTTTCTTGATTTAACTAAATATTTATAATAGATGTTCAAGGTGCGTTAGACAACAATGTCAGTGTATTGTGTCATAGTTTCTTGTTTTAACTAAATATTTATAATAGATGTTCAAGGTGCGCGAGACAACAATGTCAGTGTATTGTGTCATAGTTTCTTGTTTTAACTAAATATATATAATAGATGTTCAAGGTGCGCGAGACAACAATGTCAGTGTATTGTGTCATAGTTTCTTGTTTTAACTAAATATTTATAATACATGTTCAAGGTGCGCGAGACAACAATGTCAGTGTATTGTGTCATAGTTTCTTGTTTTAACTAAATATTTATAATAGATGTTCAAGGTGTGCGAGACAACAATGTCAGTGTATTGTGTCATAGTTTTTGTTTTAACTAAATATTTATAATAGATGTTGAAGGTGCGCGAGACAACAATGTCAGTGTATTGTGTCATAGTTTCTTGTTTTAACTAAATATTTATAATAGATGTTCAAAGTGCGCGAGACAACAATGTCAGTGTATTGTGTCATAGTTTCTTGTTTTAACTAAATATTTATAATAGATGTTCAAGGTGCGCGAGACAACAATGTCAGTGTAATGTGTCATAGTTTCTTGTTTTAACTAAATATATAAAATTGATGTTCAAGGTGCGCGAGACAACAATGTCAGTGTATTGTGTCATAGTTTCTTGTTTTAACTAAATATTTATATTAGATGTTCAAGGTGCGCGAGACAACAATGTCAGTGTATTGTGTCATAGTTTCTTGTTTTAACTAAATATATAAGTAGATGTTCAAGGTGCGCGAGACAACAATGTCAGTGTATTGTGCATAGTTTCTTGTTTTAACTAAATATTTATAATAGATGTTCAAGGCGCGCGAGGCAAAAATGTCAGTGTATTGTGTCATAGTTTCTTGATTTAACTAAATATATTTAATAAATGTTCAAGGTGCGCGAGACAACAATGTCAGTTATTGTGTCATAGTTTCTTGTTTTAACTAAATATTTATAATAGATGTTCAAGGTGCGCGAGACAACAATGTCAGTGTATTGTGTCATAGTTTCTTGTTTTAACTAAATATATATAATAGATGTTCAAGGTGCGCGAGACAACAATGTCAGTGTATTGTGTCATAGTTTCTTGTTTTAACTAAATATATATAATAGATGTTCAAGGTGCGCGAGACAACAATGTCAGTGTATTGTGTCATAGTTTCTTGTTTTAACTAAATATTTATAATAGATGTTCAAGTGCGCGAGACAACAATGTCAGTGTATTGTGTCATAGTTTCTTGTTTTACTAAATATTTATAATAAATGTTCAAGGTGCGCGAGACAACAATGTCAGTGTATTGTGTCATAGTTTCTTGTTTTAACTAAATATTTTAATAGATGTTCAAGTGTGCGCAGACAACAATGTCAGTGTATTGTGTCATAGTTTCTTGTTTTAACTAAATATTTATAATAGATGTTCAAGGTGCGCGAGACAACAATGTCAGTGTATTGTGTCATAGTTTCTTGTTTTAACTAAATATTTATAATAGATGTTCAAGGTGCGCGAGACAACAATGTCAGTGTATTGTGTCATAGTTTCTTGTTTTAACTAAATATTTATAATAGATGTTCAAGGTGCGCGAGACAACAATGTCAGTGTATTGTGTCATAGTTTCTTGTTTTAACTAAATATATTATAATAGATGTTCAAGGTGCGCGAGACAACAATGTCAGTGTATTGTGTCATAGTTTCTTGTTTTAACTAAAAATATATATAATAGATGTTCAAGGTGCGCGAGACAACAATGTCAGTGTATTGTGTCATAGTTTCTTGTTTTAACTAAATATTTATAATAGATGTTCAAGGTGCGCGAGACAACAATGTCAGTGTATTGTGTCATAGTTTCTTGTTTTAACTAAATATTTATAATAGATGTTCAAGGTGCGCGAGACAACAATGTCAGTGTATTGTGTCATAGTTTCTTGTTTTAACTAAATATTTATAATAGATGTTCAAGGTGCGCGAGACAACAATGTCAGTGTATTGTGTCATAGTTTCTTGTTTTAACTAAATATTTATAATAGATGTTCAAGGTGCGCGAGACAACAATGTCAGTGTATTGTGTCATAGTTTCTTGTTTTAACTAAATATTTATAATAGATGTTCAAGGTGCGCGAGACAACAATGTCAGTGTATTGTGTCATAGTTTCTTGTTTTAACTAAATATTTATAATAGATGTTCAAGGTGCGCGAGACAACAATGTCAGTGTATTGTGTCATAGTTTCTTGTTTTAACTAAATATTTATAATAGATGTTCAAGGTGCGCGAGACAACAATGTCAGTGTATTGTGTCATAGTTTCTTGTTTTAACTAAATATATATATTAGATGTTCAAAGTGCGCGAGACAACAATGTCAGTGTATTGTGTCATAGTTTCTTGTTTTAACTAAATATTTATAATAGATGTTCAAGGTGCGCGAGACAACAATGTCAGTGTATTGTGTCATAGTTTCTTGTTTTAACTAAATATTTATAATAGATGTTCAAGGTGTGCGAGACAACAATGTCAGTGTATTGTGTCATAGTTTCTTGTTTTAGCTAAATATATATAATAGATGTTCAAGGTGCGCGAGACAACCATGTCAGTGTATTGTGTCATAGTTTCTTGTTTTAACTAAATATTAAAATTGATGTTCAAGGTGCGCGAGACAACAATGTCAGTGTATTGTGTCATAGTTTCTTGTTTTAACTAAATATTTATAATAGATGTTCAAGGTGCGCGAGACAACAATGTCAGTGTATTGTGTCATAGTTTCTTGTTTTAACTAAATATTTATAATAGATGTTCAAGGTGCGCGAGACAACAATGTCAGTGTATTGTGTCATAGTTTTTTTTTTTTTAACTAAAAATATATATAATAGATGTTCAAGGTGCGCGAGACAACAATGTCAGTGTATTGTGTCATAGTTTCTTGTTTTAACTAAATATTTATAATAGATGTTCAAGGTGCGCGAGACAACAATGTCAGTGTATTGTGTCATAGTTTCTTGTTTTAACTAAATATTTATATAGATGTTCAAGGTGCGCGAGACAACAATGTCAGTGTATTGTGTCATAGTTTCTTGTTTTAACTAAATATTTATAATAGATGTTCAAGGTGCGCGAGACAACAATGTCAGTGTATTGTGTCATAGTTTCTTGTTTTAACTAAATATTTATAATAGATGTTCAAGGTGCGCGAGACAACAATGTCAGTGTATTGTGTCATAGTTTCTTGTTTTAACTAAATATTTATAATAGATTCAAGGTGCGCGAGACAACAATGTCAGTGTATTGTGTCATAGTTTCTTGTTTTAACTAAATATTTATAATAGATGTTCAAGGTGCGCGAGACAACAATGTCAGTGTATTGTGTCATAGTTTCTTGTTTTAACTAAATATTTATAATAGATGTTCAAGGTGCGCGAGACAACAATGTCAGTGTATTGTGTCATAGTTTCTTCTTTTAACTAAATATTTATAATAGATGTTCAAGTTGCGCGAGACAACAATGTCTGTGTATTGTGTCATAGTTTCTTGTTTTAACTAAATATTTATAATAGATGTTCAAGGTGCGCGAGACAACAATGTCAGTGTATTGTGTCATAGTTTCTTTTTTTAACTAAATATTTATAATAGATGTTCAAGGTGCGCGAGACAACAATGTCAGTGTATTGTGTCATAGTTTCTTGTTTTAACTAAATATTTATAATAGATGTTCAAGGTGCGCGAGACAACAATGTCAGTGTATTGTGTCATAGTTTCTTGTTTTAACTAAATATTTATAATAGATGTTCAAGGTGCGCGAGACAACAATGTCAGTGTATTGTGTCATAGTTTCTTGTTTTAACTAAATATTTATAATAGATGTTCAAGGTGCGCGAGACAACAATGTCAGTGTATTGTGTCATAGTTTCTTGTTTTAACTAAATATTTATAATAGATGTTCAAGGTGCGCGAGACAACAATGTCAGTGTATTGTGTCATAGTTTTTGTTTTAACTAAATATTTATAATAGATGTTCAAGGTGCGCGAGACAACAATGTCAGTGTATTGTGTCATAGTTTCTTGTTTTAACTAAATATTTATAATAGATGTTCAAGGTGCGCGAGACAACAATGTCAGTGTATTGTGTCATAGTTTCTTGTTTTAACTAAATATTTATAATAGATGTTCAAGGTGCGCGAGACAACAATGTCAGTGTATTGTGTCATAGTTTCTTGTTTTAACTAAATATTTATAATAGATGTTCAAGGTGCGCGAGACAACAATGTCAGTGTATTGTGTCATAGTTTCTTGTTTTAACTAAATATTTATAATAGATGTTCAAGGTGCGCGAGACAACAATGTCAGTGTATTGTGTCATAGTTTCTTGTTTTAACTAAATATTTATAATAGATGTTCAAGGTGCGCGAGACAACAATGTCAGTGTATTGTGTCATAGTTTCTTGTTTTAACTAAATATTTATAATAGATGTTCAAGGTGCGCGAGACAACAATGTCAGTGTATTGTGTCATAGTTTCTTGTTTTAACTAAATATTTATAATAGATGTTCAAGGTGCGCGAGACAACAATGTCAGTGTATTGTGTCATAGTTTCTTGTTTTAACTAAATATTTATAATAGATGTTCAAGGTGCGCGAGACAACAATGTCAGTGTATTGTGTCATAGTTTTTGTTTTAACTAAATATTTATAATAGATGTTCAAGGTGCGCGAGACAACAATGTCAGTGTATTGTGTCATAGTTTCTTGTTTTAACTAAATATATATAATAGATGTTCAAGGTGCGCGAGACAACAATGTCAGTGTATTGTGTCATAGTTTCTTGTTTTAACTAAATATTTATAATAGATGTTCAAGGTGCGCGAGACAACAATGTCAGTGTATTGTGTCATAGTTTCTTGTTTTAACTAAATATTTATAATAGATGTTCAAGGTGCGCGAGACAACAATGTCAGTGTATTGTGTCATAGTTTCTTGTTTTTAGTAAATTTATATATTAGATGTACAAGGTGCGCAGTTAGCAATGTTGGTGCATTGGTTTAGATGGCATTTCTCTTTGGATTTGGGCAGGCTTATGAGGAGTGCTTTGGTTGTTGTATGGATTGTGAACTTCTTCTCTCTCGCCTTGTCCCTGGGCACCTCTTTTCCTCTGTGTTTGTCGTTGCATAAAACAGGTTAACCGGTTAACTTCCTAATGTCGAATGTCGGAGTTGATCTTTAGAGGCTATTATCACTCCTTTCTCCCCCTCCGTTAGATAGGTGCTGTCTTACTCTTTCCTCCAATGGCCAATGGCCATTGACATATGATATTGATTTTGATTATGTGTAGACTAATTCGACTGTCTGTTATACAAGTATTGTAGTGATTATTTTTCTAAACTTAACCTACCTATGAAAATAACCTTATTATGAATGGAAACCCCCCTGGAGCAATTTTCCTACGACAGAGCGAGACCTTGATATCCTCTGCATCTATTCTATTGGCCCAGGTTGCTTTGACCAACGACAGAATTTAATCTCTCGTTTTATACGTTCATTATTGTAAGACTGCCCACAGTGTGGCCGAGATGGGTCAAATGTTATCATTTCAACCCCTGTTCCCGGGGGTTAAGGGTAACCTCCCCTCTTTGGAAGGGGACGATCGAATCCTAGCGGATCCTGTAGTAGTCCTTAATCTGTAGACCCAGTCGGGGGTCGGCCAATCAACTTAACCTACCTAGTTTAGTGTGACCTTTCAACCAAAGTGATGGTTTCGTTACAGTTGAGGGCCATTTTAGACCTTACAGGAAGACCTGATGTTAAAGCTCAAGTCATTCAGGGCTGTTTTAACAATAGAATATAATTATTTCTTTCTCCTTATATACCAGTGATTTTGACCATCTTGAGTTGGTCATATCAAAATTTTGAAAAATTGAAACCTCATTTTGTTGGCTTTTCCAATATTACAAAAGTAAAGACTAACAAAAAAACAAATAGGAACATTTATAATTTTTGTAAGATAGTTATTAGGGACTGGGTTAGCTCAGTGGTTAAAGTACCTGCCTCTGGGCTGGTAGTCCAGGGTTCGATCCCCACTTGGCCCTCGATTTATTCAAGCGGGAGGTGAATGTTAGGTTGCAGTGGCAGTCCCACAAGGGAACACACGTAGGCCAAGCATTGGCCCTTTGTGATACCATTGATTCTACAGTGGGAGTCCTAAATTTTGCCTAACTCAAATGTATTTAGAGTAGGGATC